>SSBO01000012.1:2717351-3120320 GCA_005281725.1 Wuchereria bancrofti
AATAATAATAATAATAATAATAATAATAATAATAATAATAATAATAATAATAATAATAATAATAATAATAATAATAATAATAATAATAGTAATAATAATAATAATAATAATGATAACAATAATAATAATAATAATGATAATAATAACAATACAATAATAATAATAACAATAATAATAATAAATAATAATAATAACAATAATAATAAATAATAATAATAGTAATAATAATAATAATGATAATAATAATAAATAATAATAATATTGTGGTCTCTTAACAAATAACATGTGGTTTAAATTTGCTAAACTAGCACAATTCGCAAAAAGGAAGGATTACAAATAAGCCAAGGAAAAATGTATAACAGTCTTATGTTAGCTCAATTTTGCAAAAAATACTCATTTAAATTCCTAGCTTTGACAGATGTTAACCTTTGATTTTTCATACTATCCCACACTGAGGAGCTAATTTTNCTAGCACAATTCGCAAAAAGGAAGGATTACAAATAAGCCAAGGAAAAATGTATAACAGTCTTATGTTAGCTCAATTTTGCAAAAAATACTCATTTAAATTCCTAGCTTTGACAGATGTTAACCTTTGATTTTTCATACTATCCCACACTGAGGAGCTAATTTTCCAATGCAATAAAAAATTTTTAGCATTTTTAACGATAATTTTTCATTATCTATTATCGATAGTAAGTTTTATGCAGTAACAATATCATATTTCACACTTAGAAATTAATACACATTTTTTGCGCAATGTTCGGTTCCGAAAAACTAAGTGAATTTTTAAAAGTCTACGAGGAAAAATATGGAAACTTATATTTTTTGCTGGTCTTATTAGTTATTATTACAGGAAATGTCGCACTTTAGAAATGCATTTAAAAAAAAACAACTGAACTTTTCGGGAAAGAGAACTGGTGTTTGTGTCATGAGATATGTTTTGCTCTTTCATTGATTTTTTCGAATTTCATAAGCATGAAAACAACTTTCGCAACCTCCAGAAGATTATCTTTAAAGATAACCTTCTGGAGGAATTTTTCATATCTTGAAAAATGTGAGAAGTATTCGTCAATTCATTACGAGAAATTCTGCTTTCCCTAATTTCGAATTCTCTAATACTTATTTACGGCATCGAAGTGAGCATTTTAGAAAATTGCATGCATCGGAGTTTCCTAATGAATTGCGCTACTTCGATAAAATTTGAATAGTACTGGTGATTAGGCAATTATCATAGCTTTTCACAGCAGGGCAGCTGAGACACATAATTATTTAACTCTTTTTCCAAATTATATTATTCATCGCTTTACTTCATATATAATCGAGTAATTGAATCTGATTATAATAACCAAAACCCATCATTTCTTATACTACCTGTATTATCTATTTCCCTTTTAACTGATGTTCCCATAGAATTATCAAGTTCGAAAAGTATAATACTTTTTTGTTATATCAGGGATATATAATAAACTGAAAAACTAAACTGAATTGCGTGTTAAAATTATATTTGCCCAACTTTTGAGCAGTTAAGTGAAAAGAACAAACCATATCACAACAGGGATAGCTCAAGGGTATTGTTGTACTCGAATAATGCGCCGGCGAACTTCGAGATCTATAATGTAGATCTGGGATTGACAACGGTCCTTCCGGGAGGGACATAGTTTCGTTCCTGCTTTCAGATTACTGAAAATATGCATCAATACACACGGAATCATTGCTGCTAAGCATGAAAGCACTAGGAAAGAGTTACATAAAAATAAATCTGGTTGAACTAATTGTATTTTGCATTTGACTATAGTTAAATGTACCAATATTCCTTTCGAAATATTTTACGGACTCACTACTGCATTAAAATTAAATTTGGTTAGAACTTATTTATGACCGACAATAGTTTAAACAAGGCAATGTCATTTGCTCAAAAAGACCATAAAACGGATCACTTCATATACCCATCATGCTTTCTAGCAAGAACAATACAGGAACATTGATATGAAGTTATGTTCCCAAAAGTATTATGAAAAAAGCTTACGTGGATATGATTCATAATATTCTTACAATTTGCAGTGAAGCTAGTTATGTGCTTACATTCTTATGTTTTGATATTCATTTAGTTATGTTTTACGATTTCATTTCATTAATAGATATGAATTTAGTGATAAATTCATATCAATAGGAAAAAACTTTTTAAATGACCGGTAACATTCGACAGCAACGAAATTCTGATTTATAGAACGAAATTTTCACAAATTTCATCGTCATTTTACGATGATCTTCATTATATTTGAACAAACGAAATCGTAAAAGTAATATATTTTAATCAGCTGTACGAATTCAACCATTATTTAGTCTATTTTAATTTAACCGTTCCAGTTTTTTTTAAACTAAAAAAAAGCAAGTAAAATATAAAGCTTTCTCGAGGTAGTTATAGTTGTAACAGTTAAAGAAGAAAAAGTGAAAGGAAGCAGCAAAACAGCAAAGTTCGCTAAACCAATTGGGAGTAACGATAAGACATCAAATTTTGGAGTAGGATATAATATAACATTCTTCCTTCCGTCCAAACTGTGCCGAATTGGTCCCTCGCGACTCCAACTTATATGTTTTTGGTCAACAAATTAATGATATCAAGATGTAGTGTTATTGCTATACATGCACTTGTCACTGGTTAGCTGAATGATTAAATGACAACTTTCGGAAATTAATGTTTTCGTACTTGAAAAATGGAGTTTCTTGTTGAATATTCTCCGAATTCATTAAAGTTTTAGAAACATCAATGATGTCTCGAAAACAACGAAAGAATAATGAGACCAGACAGGATATGTGTGAAAGTTGATGGACAATGAACTGCTAGCAATGGAAATATTACTTATAAAATGAGTAAGTTTTTGAAGGAAATTGATAATATTTACATATATTTCAATAAATTTGACAAAATCAGCATTTTAAAGGATTTAAAAGATACAAACTTTATGCTAAGATTGAAATCGAAAAAGGAAATTGCTCAGATGTCAGTAAAAAAAACTGTAACGTCCAAGCATAAAGAATATATCGCAGATATATTTCCGTGCTTGCAATTACTCTTATTAACTTTTCATGGTTGCTGCAGTATCACTTTTAATAATCCTTATCAATCTATGTATGTTATCAATCTCTATTGTTTTCATTCCGACCTCTCTTATTCTCTTTGCTCTCAATGCATCCCTCTTACTCTCACGGAGAGCTAGTTAACGTCGTACTGTCGGCTGCGTTAAAAACGTGCCAAGCTTGGAGAGCGGGGAGAACGCCCGCTAATGTGTAAAGTTGTAGTATAAGCATTTGAGGTGGTAAGCTGAAGGGAATATAAGATATGTAGTATTATTGCAGGATAGCCACCTGATATGGCATTAGCATCGATGTCCTCAGATGCAGAAGGTTACGATGGGGACATCTTTGAAATAGAAGATTTCACTATTGTTACAATCAAAGAAGGTTTGTGTGCTGAGTTGGAACAGTTACTACGTAAATGGGAGCTTAGTGGTGATAACGGCAACAACTATTCCTTCACAAAGGTATGCAAATGTTAATTACATTATCAGGAGAATTCTATGTAGTGAATACATGTTTTAGGCAAAGTTAGCGGAGTGTCAGTGGGATTCGAAATATGATAAAATTACATACGGAAACAATCATTTAATTGTCAGCTATTATTGGCCAAAAAATCTTCAAAGAATTGAACAAGCAACGAAGTCAAATGCAGTTAATATGGACGCTTCGGATTCTTTCCTAAGCAATGCTGCGCGACTATTTTGGTCATCTGAGACGGACTTTTGTCCAGGATCCATTATTTGCAACCAAGTGAGTCAAAAAAATTTTATGAGTATTCAGAATATGGTTTAGGAAGGAAATATCTGCAGTGGTTGTTCCGTGTTCTTAATATATGTTGCATATAAATTTGTAATTATTGCAGTTTGGAGTCCTCGAATTCATTTTACTGACACCATCTGATTGGCATTTCGACAGAGTGTCGAATGAAGACCAATTGCGAGGTTTATTGTCATCTATCACAGAATCTGCTGGAAAAGCTGGATGGTATCGGTTTTGTTATCACTTAGTTGTGAGTTATTTCTACTTAAGAATCATTCCAAAAAACTATATCAAAACTAGCTGCGGTTTCAATGCTGCATATTCGGCAGTAAGTAGTTGTAGAAGGATTCATTTGTTTTAGTGTTTTCCTGTATAGTATGTTACTAGAATTCATCTTAACCAATGAGTTTATCTAGTTTTCTGATTCCTAAAAGATGTGTCGTTCAAATCCGAAATCTTCCAGTGCTTTACCAATATTTGTACAATATGGTGAAAGAGAACGGCAACTATATTTCGGCGTTTGTCAAAATAACTCTATGCGCACTAATTTTGAATCCGTTCACCAACGTCGAGGCCACCCATTAAGATGTCATTTGTCGGGATGTTTAGACATCTTTAGGGAAACTTTGGTACATTTCCTAGTTTATTCTTTATTTGCTTCAATTTATTTTTTTAAAATAGAAGACAAAACAGACCTTATATATCGTTTACATGCAAGGTATCGCTGAAACACAGATAATTAATCTTTTATTTTAGCAGTGTTCCTTAATGGATGAAAAGAATCTACGAATATCTATGCAATTCGATTACGTACTCCAGGTCTCTGAAATTACAGCATAATTTAATTAAAATACCTTTCAAATGTCAGCAAATTTAAATTGTTCTTATTTTAAGGATAAGCCGCATTATGCATTTCCCAAAAAAAATATGGTGATAGAGGAAGAATTTTTACCAGCAGAAGATACAAGCATTATTGATATTTCTCATCTTCCGTTTGGTGCTACTACAAATGCAATTGAGTAAGTACTCAGTTTTATATTTCGTATTAGTATATATTTTCAAGTTTCCATTTTCTCTGTATTCTTTTAGGGAATTTGGTCTATCTGCAATTTGGTCAAACATCGAAAGAGGGATTGCTGTGGAGGAACAGAACCTTTCCAATTTAGATCCTCAGAGAGCCTTAGCATTTAGTACGTGGGTATCAATAGAGAAGAATGCATCATATCTGATGAGTAAGTTGTAATATTTATGATTTTATCGGCTATAAGTCTCGTGAGTTTCTATTTTATATGGGTTTCCAAAAATCATTTTCTCAAATTTGTCGTATGCAACTTATTCTTTCCGCTTTTTTTTTACTGGATGCATTCGTCCGAACAGTGTGTCCCTTGAAATAGATGCGAAATAGTGTCTTTTATTTATTACTGTGTTTTGAAGATTAAATTAAAAAAAAAGAAACCACATTCTAATGTGGTTTCTTTTTTTGACCAGTGAAATATAATACTGATCAAAAAACAACAGCAAAATGTGAGTAGAGCTCTCCCAGTGATAAAAATCCAGACTACTGTATTTAAGGTTCTTGTCTGAGAAAACTGTTAGAAATTGCTGAGTCACAGGAAGGCTCAGATTTGGTTCAAAAACGGGAATATTCAAGGGACGATGCAAGTCGAGCATTGTCTTCACTGTTATCTCCAACAGTGCCAGAGAATATCTCAATCAGAAGTACAGATCGTGTAATAAATGAAAGTGATTTAGAACCTGTACGTTTATTTTTCCTTATCATTACGCTTTTCCTTTTTAGATATATATTATTTATGAGTTGTAGCATTCTAATCAATTGAAGCTTGAAGTATCTGGTTATAGGCTATTATTCGGCATTGGATTGATAAAGTATTTGAAAAGACGAAGCAAGAACACGCTTTACCAAGCTGTAACACTTCATGCAATGTAGATTTTGAATCTGCCTGCTCGATGGGAAAAACATGGAGTCCTGGCCCAGGTAGTGCTGTTAAAAATGTACAGTGTTCAAAAGCTTATCGTGCCGAAGGCATAAAAGAAGATGGGAATACAGTGGACATTTGTCAAAAACTTAGCGTAAGTCATTCAGTTACTATATCTGCAATAAACTCCTGCAATTTCTAACAGTGCTGTTACCAAAATTCATAGCGCAGATAGACTATTTTGCTTGGTCGTACGAAAATTTCGTGTTTTATGAACGTTATCATGCTCATGATGGTAATAATATGTGTTCTTCATCGGATCAGTTTAAACTTTTGTAGTTTAAACTTTTTTTCCTTTTTTGATATCGGCAGCGTTAAGTTTATATTGATCGAACTTATCCAGACTCTATTACGCTTAATTCTTGCATTTCCATCTCGTTGTAGAATCAGCAGCATGTGCATTTTAACTTTATGGATTCTTAAAGGATATACTATCCGCATGTAAATCGGCTCCAGAATCTAGTTTAACTTGTCGAATCTCTATTGCGCTTGCCCAAATGTTGTGTGCTCGAGACCATTCATCAGCCGGATTTTCTCACTTGTGGTCAGCTATTACACATGAATTGCAGGAATACTACGAAAGAAATTTATACGTTCCTGGGTATCTTTTACTAAATTTGTTAAATATTAAAGTTATGTTTATAATCTAAATAGTAACGAATTTGTAGTCGTATTCCATTACTATAAACCTTCTTTCATTTCTTTTGGACAATAAGTTTTTGTAGAATGGATGAGTGTGTAGCTCCGGACTTGTCTACCTGTAAATTTCATCAGAATCTACAGCTTTTACAATGTTCAATTGAAGCTAAAAAACATCGTGAGTCAAAGAACCTTTTTATTCAGAAGTGGCAACTATGCAAATCAGGTACATGCTTTAATCTTGTGATCTGATTTATGAATTAGAGTCTTTCTAACGACACTGTGAAAGGTTTAAGACTACATTATATCTGATGTTGCAGATGATGAATTTTTTGACGCACCAGAATCGCTAGAAGATGGTAAAGAAATCTCAAGAGAGGAGTCAGATTGTTCAGGAGCAGAAGGACGCTTGAAACCTTTTGGCACGTTGCGACTCATTCACTACCCCGATAGGCTTATGTATGAACCTGTTACACAGGTTTGTTTACTTGGCTTGTGCCTGTACTTTTTTTTTTTTTTTTATACGAATGTTTTTCAGAGTCGTGTTCCAGTAACCGAGGATATGCTGGAGAAGCATACTGAATATTTGGCTTCGTTGAAGGACCCTGAAGAACGGGTCAAAGCACAACTGGAGCCACTTTTTTCCGACATGGAGGCTTTTAAAGTAAAATATACTTTTTGTGAGTGCTCACATGCTAAAATTGCATAAGTCAACTTTTGTTTGTAGGCCGCTAATCCAGGCTGCTGTTTTGAAGATTTTGTAAGGTGGCACTCCCCTCGTGATTTTATCGTGAACGATGAGAACACGGGTGAAGGTAGGCTTTTAACTTGCTCTTTTGTTTACATTTGTATCAGGAATTTTCTGGATTGTCAGCTATTAGCTTAGCAGTCTGTCTGCATACTTTAAAGGCCGTTTATCAAGTCGTATGACGGGTGAAGGTAATGCATGGCAACAGACGTGGGATCAGGCGCAGCTGAAACCTGCTTGTCGTCAAAAGCTACTATTTGATGACCTGAAAGCGGCTAATAAGGTATTTGTCATTCATTTTAAGTTCGGGAGGAAGGTATTGAATGTCACATTATGTGTCAGTAATTCAACCCTCTTCTTTATTTCTATTTTCTGTTCAGTTTAAAATTAATTGAATTTTTCTACCGTGCATATTTTAGTTTTCCAGTCCGTTGACAAATTAATACTGAAATTAAATGCCCTAAATGTGCACAGGCAGATTTGTCGGTTTGCTTTTGTTCTTTTGTTATCTTAAATTAACAAATGAATCTCAATTTCCAGATTATTAGTGATTTCGAAAATCTCACCGTCTCCAAATTGATTGTTTATATTTTACCAGTTTTGTTCAAATGCGCATCTATACAGTTAGTAGATGAATGTTAGTTTTTTTATCAGTATTGCAATATTATGTTTGCGGGTTGTTTAAAAATGTTGGCAGTATTATTTCTCAACATTTTTTAATGTTGAGAATGGTTGCCAGATCCCATTCTGGAATACAGTATCGAAATAAATTTTTCGAGTGGTACTTGCTTATTGTTGTATTAGAGTGTTTCGAAATTTATGGCTAATCTACCTCTGCGTTTTTTTAACTTTATAATTAACTGTTCTATAGTTATAGCAAAATTATATTTTGATCTGATTGGCGACAAATTACTCAACCTTTGTAAAAAAGTTTTGGATTGTACAAGAAGCAATGCTTTGGAAGATTACTTAGATGCTGTCAAAGATATTACTCAAATTGAAGAAGTGGTTGCTTGCTGTAATGTACTTTATACACAGTTAGTGTCTGCGGCCGACAAAAAGGTTCACCTTATTAAATTTCTTTACGTAGGTCATTCTGCAAGTTCATGTAAACGCTGATTAAAAGTTTTGTGGTGTTTTAATTTCTACAGGTCAGTTTTCTCAGGATATTAACTTCATCAAAATAGGGTTCTTTTTTTTTTCGTAGCTACCTCTTTCCAATTTTTTTTTTTTTTTTTTAATGAAAGTATGGGTAGAGTAATGTTAGTTCCAATTCTATGCAAACTTGCTGGTCGTTTGCCTGATGAAAATTTTGAAAGAACCTTGATAAAATTTCGTGTGTTTTTATTTCTGTTACGTCATTTTTATCAATGTCTTTTCAGCAATAACCAATTTTAATTGTAGTTAACTGAAGATGAGAAGCGTGAAATACAACAATTCGTCATGATGCTTCTACGTTCAAACGAGCAGAACTATGAAAACGCTGCTAATGGTGGGAAAGCTGGTGCTGGCTATCGAGTACCTATTGTTCACGGTTTATGTGGGCCTGTTGGTTCAGCTCTAAAGAATCTCTTTTTTGGCTCTTCCATAAAAAATTGCTCAAATAGGTGACATCTCATTTCTATTCACGTTGGAAAAGTTACTGGCGCTGTTTGTCATGATTAGTATATACCTAACTTGTGAGATCTATACGGATCTATATCTATAGTATATGCTAACTTATATCCTTTAATCTTTGCTTACTAAGGTTTTAATGTTTTAAACGGTGAAAGTAGAATTGGTTTACTACGCTAGAATTCAAATTCAGTAGGAACAAGCACACAAAATATTTTCCTAATATTTCTGTAAATATAGGTGTTCGTTATTATACTTTTATAGGACTGAAAAGAAAACCCTTGAACAAATCCTCACTGGCGACGAAGACATGCCATATCGCAGGTAAATTGTTAGCAGGTTTTTTTAAATGGATAAGATAGAAACAAACTAGGTAGTGACTTAGTAACGTTAAGAATTCAGCCAAGTTATTCGGAACCAATAGAATTTTTAGTGTGTGACAGGCCGAAGTACAGCCTAAGTCATTTCTAGGAGACAATATATAATACGATGTGATGCTCGTAGACCTACTCTTGGGTCACGTACATTGCCGCAAAGATTGTATGCTGCAATTTCAAAAGAAGAATATAGAATTTGTTTGACACTGTCAAGCGATACCGTTTTATCTTAATTCTGAACGTGGTGTCAATTTCGCTAATTTATTGTAGTCGAAGATACTATGATAAAACTGTAGTGACATCGTACTGAACTGTTGTTAGGAATTGAATAGATAAAATCACTTTGAGTATTTGCAGCTTACTGAGGCTCGCAAAATTTCCTATTTTATGAGTTTTAATGTGAAGTTTTATCTTAATTCTGAACATCAGTTTCGCTATTAATTTCGAAACTATGACAAAATTGTGATGACATCGAAACTATAAAACAAGGAAAACCGAAAAAATAAGAGGTGCATCTCGTGGTATCCTCTTTCATCGTAATTAAATTTTTGATTTATCAGCACCATATCATGATAGTGTAATGTGCCATGTGAATTTGAAAATCATGACTTATAGTTATTGGCTATTATCGTAAATTAATCAAACTGATCGCAATGTTGTAGTGTTTATCATGATTTTTGAAAATATAGTTTGGTAAATTCAATTTAGGCACCTAACGATACTATCTAAATAGGAAATTCATGTGAAATTTTTGCCACTTACAAATACATTAGCTTACTCTTTCTTTTTTCTCCTTTTTCCTCCTGACTGCTTTGGTCAGGTTTACTTGTGTATCCCTTCATATTTAGTTGATTATATGAATTCCTAGTTATCTTTCATTTGGTATTTCTCTACTACAGTTCCGTTCCAATCCATGAAAAAAAATTTTTTGTACATTATTATCATTTCTTAGAAATGTATTAAGAGCACTTAAAATGAGCAAACTGAATTGGGAAGATCGAGACCTTTGATTCATAAATTGTTAAAAATTGTTGCAAAGGAGATCAACTTGGTTATTCCAGAGTAGTTCGTCATCGTTTCCGCTTTCTGACTTGGAATTCTCTAGAAAACTTTTTATAGGTGTTTTAATACGGTTTTTGTAATGATATTTCAGAAAATGCTCAAAGTATAACTGTGGGGATTTTCTCCCGTTATTTTTTCTCAAGAGAGAAGATTTTGGTCATAAAAATCAAAAACTGTAAGGTAGAATATATACCTGAAAAGCTAAGGCATGCAGGAAACTTATCTTGGTCACTCTGTGCAAAAAATTCTGGGAGGAGTCTCTCCATGCGTTGCAGTACCAAGTAGATGAATGCATACTGTCCTGGAAGTTGTACAGCTCCAAATCTGCAATTTCTATTGTTGAAAATAAATTTAATATTTTATCACTGTAATATAGTAGCAATTATATAGTCGAGATGTATGTAGCAGGATGTGAAGGGGTCTGCTGAAAATTTCAGGAGAAGAGTGCATTAATGGAACTACATGAACCAAGCAATCTGAGCTGCAGAAGGTAGATCGATCAGTGAATTAGGTGGAACTGTTTGGTCGAACATCTTGCATATCATAATTTTCAAGGCTCAATCGTTACAGGAAGCAAAATGAATGATTAGGAAATCTTGTGGATTGTTTTTATCGTCATACCACTAACACTACAAACCTCTGTCTGCGTAATCTGGATACGGTGGAAAAGACGTCAATATTTTCAGGAGTTTTACAAAGTTGATCAATTCCCAAAGCTATTGCGATAAATGTACAAGTTCGACCGATTCCAGCACTGCAAACAGTTGATACTATATATTCACTGTAAATGACAACAAAGCATTTTTTTGAATGAAATGTCGGTCTTCTAGAGGCCATAGGGGAAGAACATACCTGCAGTGGACAATAATTGGTCCTGCATGGGTGGACAATCTTTGATGTTCATTCCTGTAACTTTCCATAGCAACGATTACTTTCAAAATTTGAGTGATGTATTGCACAGGCAAACGGTGATCTAACCATTCCGTAAACCAAATGTGCCTCACGTGATGCTCCACATCATCATACTACAAATATAAATTGATTACAACCGCTTTCTAAATGTATTTTATGGGTAATCTTAATTGGGGATTCGGCAGAAACTGAAGTTAAGAAACGCTAAATATTAAATGAGGGGTGTCATTTGCTTGTGCTAGCACATGTCGAGTGAGCTAGAGGTTGTCCTGAAAGCTAAACATTAATCTTGTAGAAGAGGGAAGTGCCAGATTTCGATATTTAGTTTTACATTTTAAGGATGTACAAATTACTCTTTAAGGATAAAAAAGTAATTCGCATACAGATGCAGTTATTATCAAGAATGTGTCAAATTTATGAAAACGGATTCAGAAAAGTAGTGTTTAACAAAAGTCAATACATTTAAAACGATGTGGCGAATTTGTACTCCGTCATAAAAGTTTGTTGAAACAACAGTAACATCAATTTCGCCATAACAGGCATGGTTGTCCGGCCAATATTTGTCGCATTTTTTCTATAAAATGTCGAGATGATTTTTTACACGAAGTTTTTTGCATATAGAACGTGAAGTGGTTTTTATTATTCCCATAATTTTATATCTGCATTAGAAAAATTTGCATCAAATTCTAAAAACAGACTAGTGGTAGTTTAGCTCCACAAGGTTTTTCCTCTAAGTTGGTCACCATTACAATAGCTGGTGTACGTTCTTGAAGAACCATTAGCCAAAAATCGTCAACTGTATTCGGCATTGGGCCTTCTGCTGCGATATACATTAATTTTGAGTTGGAATCCTACATTGAATGATTTGATTAGAAATCAATATTTATGGAAATCATGGATCTATGATTTCTTTCACTGACAAAAATTTATATATTTTGTTTTCTAAAACTTTATAGTCATTGATATTATTTCACAAATAAATATCACATGCGTAGCGAGATTAAACAAGAATCCTATCAATATCCCGATGCCTTTTGGAATTTCGTAGTCAATGACAGTCTAACAGCCTCGTTAATTCTTAGAATTAATTTGATCTGTACTTTCTGGTATTAGAAATGATAAGGTGACCAAAATATAGTTGGCATTGATATAGCTTCGGCAGACATCCTCAGCTGTAGAATTACACGAAGCTCTGTAATTGGATGATAGTCGTACACGAGTTTCTCCTATTGGCCACAATGTATGTCTATTTTTCTGGCTACAACCAGCAACT
Organism: Wuchereria bancrofti; assembly: GCA_005281725.1. Lineage (NCBI taxonomy): Eukaryota > Metazoa > Nematoda > Chromadorea > Rhabditida > Onchocercidae > Wuchereria > Wuchereria bancrofti. Next base: position 2,729,811 of record SSBO01000012.1, read on the forward strand.
TTTTCACATGACGAAGTACTTGGACTTGGAAGAGACTGTAAAAAAAGGATCTTATGTTAAGTATTACTGTTCCCTATAATTTATGCATATTTGTGCTTTGTTTTCTCTCTTATTTATTCGAAGAGGAAAGTATAAAAAAGTGTCATTTAACTTACAGCAAACTCTCCGTATATTTTAGAAAGGGATGCTGAAATATCAAGATGACGCAACTGGTAACGTGTCAAACGTCGTGGCTTACGGAGTTCCAATTCTTCAGCAATACTGAAATTTATTAAAAGTATGCTTCGGCGAGCAGAAATAGTTATTTTAATCACTGAAATGATTATGAACGAAAACACAATTAATTAAATAATAAAATGAGTTTTACTTATTGCAAGAGCTTTTAGTGAGAAAGGCAGTAAATAATTTTTTCTGAACAGCAAGACAAGATGACACAGTGAAAATATATTTTTAACACGAACTCTTCATGAATTGGTGATATTTGAAGAGTTGAACTCTGGAATTGGGCAGGATCAATTGTCAATGACACTGATGAGCCACGCCTGAAATATGAAGAGTAAGTCTAGTAGTCAGTCTTAATACAAAGATGAAAATTTATTCTGAATCAATCAGTTTACTTATATGCATCCTAATGAGCTTCAATTCCCCTTTGCATAATACGCAAATATTTAGGGTTTACCTTTCACGAAGGCTGCAGTTGCGCATTGAAACATAAGATGCAACCATTAGCTAGGAATATTTTGCATAAAGTTTAGTTTTATCTAAAAAAATAGAATTTATGGCAAAAATGAACTTTATTCTGTTAGTAATGAAAAAAAAAGCTAGTAATGAAAGTTAAATTTTTTCTAAACAGAAAGGATTTGTTCGAAAAATATTTTATGCCAGATGCGTCCTAATATTACTGTTCAACTCTTACACTACTAAACTGTAGACCGCTCAATTCTTTTATGATAATAGCATAACGAATAACCGATTCTGAGCACTATTTCTATTTCCCTTCTTTTTTCAACTAAAGAGACCAGAGGTCACTTTATTTTTGTTAGGACCACTGTAATAGTAATAATATCTGTCATAACATTTTCAGTCTAAGAAATCTTGGTATTTAGGCAGAATTTATCATGACTATTTAGCTGCCTACTTTCATTTTAGCAAAAATAAAGTTTAAGAATGTCTGTAATTTTAAAGCTTTTTTTGCTACTTCAACAGAAAAAAAAGTAGTTTCAGTGTTGGAATCAATAAAGAAAACCAAGAGTGAAGTTTATATGGTGAAAGCAATATTTTGACAAATATTGAGTGGTGAATAATATAAAAATGATTATAGATTTGTACTTAGTTATTTGTTAATGTGGAAATGCTAAAGGTTTATGATAACAAATTGGGGTAAGAAAATGGAAGGCTATTTGTTTTTGAGAAACAACCCAAAAAAATGACAGGCAATGTAATTCTCGGAAGTATCAGGTCTCTTTATATATGAAAACATTATACGTGATTGAAAAGTGGCAAAAATTTCAACATACGTCATTTCCTGCTCAATGCTTTAATGAAAAATTTCTGAGTTGATGAGTGGATGAACAGGTTAATTGACGATACATTTTTTACAGTGTCATTAGGTGGTACATATCAAAAACTTCATATATATAAAACACTTTAAGGTATATTCGCATCTATCCCTGTTGATGCTGGATGAAATGATGCAATGAATTAATATGCGCAAAATTTAAGTCAGTGAATTTTTGCAGTAAACCTATTTGTCCTTATGGTAGCATGATTATGACCAATAACCATTTGTCTCTTCAAATTAAATTTGTCCCATTCGAAATACTAAAAATAACCATGAAAGTACTGAACTTTTGCTGATGCAAACAGAAGCTACTATACAGAAGATGTTGAATTATCCAATCTATATTACATATTTTCTTATCCAGTGAATTCCACGATAATTGAACACAATTATTTCATTTTATGATAATAGAAAGGAGCAAGAATTAATGCAAATCTTGAGAACATAGTATCGTAATAGCTTCATCAAAAAAGTGAGAACATTTCAAAACATTAATGAAAATGTAGAAATATGAGGAGTTAGGCTTACTGAAACTGTTAAGTATTAGATGTGTAAATAGATAAGACATCCATGCTTTTGCTTACGCAAAGTCTTTAGGAATTTATTTCCATTACAGCAGAAGGTATGATATAAATGAGAATACCAATGTTCATGTTTTTTTCGAAAAAAATTTAGAAAGGTAAACGTTAATATTAAAGTAAAAAAGTAAAAGGAAGGAATGAAATGCTGACATTTAGCAAATGGATATAATTTTGGCATGAAATTTTAGTGTTAGCGTAGGCTAAAAAGATGAAAACAAACACAGCAATTTTTTAAGTTACTCTTTCAAGTCTCCTTACACCTCTATCCCTTTTCACATTTCCACTGCTTTCTCCTCATGAAATTTTGGAGACGGTTGGAAGTGTGCAAAATTTTGATTAGACGTTTGCAAAAGTCGGGAAAAAATGAATGAAGCACCACTGAATTGCATTGAACGGTCCAATTGACCATCAGTTTCATTTGAGTTTTCCTATTGGCAATAATTTATGTTCACATAGGCGTGCTTGTAACCGGAAATCGTTCTACTTACACAATCAATTCCTTATTACAGAAGAAGAAGACGGAAGGAGATAAACTGTGGAATATTACTGCAAATTAAATATTGTATACCTATTCTCTTCGAATGCACTCGTTCTACTTCCGGTTCAAATTGCTCATTTCGGAGAACATAATAGATCATCAATAAGAACTTACCCTAACACCTTCCCATCAATTAATTCAACTGATAAAGGAGGCCGAACAGTGGCAGTGTCATTACACAGTCTCTGACATCACTACTGCTCCGTGAAATAATTCGATAATCTCATTTTATTAAAGTCATCGCCGTAAAATTATCCATAGGTATTTGATTTCAATAATAAATCAACAAACAGATATCATCGCATCCTTTCAAAAACATTCCTTCACTATCATGGAAATGAAAAGGTAACTGAGCACGGAAAATTAAATTTAGAGAGAAAAAGGACAATTACTTGCATAGCTTTCTCACTCACTCACCCACTCACTCATGTTTCTCCACTCCCTAACTAACGAATACTTTTCAAGCGAATCGTGCTTAATTTCAGCAATCAAATCGAATTTTTGCATGAAGAAATACATACCACAACTATGACTGTCAGATTTAAAACCGAAACCCAGACTTGATCAATGTCGGTAAAGCTTCTTTAGAACCAGATGGATCATTTTTGCATGACATCTTTCTATGGCATCTATTCTTCTTCACTTTCTGCATGTTTGATATTAGCTCTTCACCAATCGATAATGGCTAAACACACGAAGATTTCGAGATTTTTTCCGCACTGTGGTAGAAATCCCATTAGCTGGCTTCATCTCATGCCACGATTTCTAAGGAAGTTCGAGAAATCAAACAATCTGTGCTGTCAAGTGAAATGGTAAAGTTACTAGTAATATTTCAGCAGCGAATACGTATGTACACTGTAAAACTGCTTAACATGTCAGTATAATCGCTGATAGAATTTTGCATTAAGCATAAATTAGCTGGATTTCGGTTGAAAAACAAATAGGTCTCAAACTGAGGTCCCAAATTTATTTGAAACTTCAATTTAGAACTTGTAGTTTGTTACTGTAAATTGTGGATAGTTTTATAAATCTGACTGGATAATGAAAGCCTAACATGGGTCACAAAAAAAGCTAACATTTCAACATGCACAGATTTATAGATATCTTTATGAAAAAAATATTGTACATATCTTTATTTATTTTATTTATCATATATATAATCATCATAAGAGGCGCTCAAAATCATCAAGAATTCAATCACCTAAAAACCAGTTCTAAATTTATTTTATTGCGGTCCCCTGTCATACACCAAGTTTTGAAACGATAAAAATTGAGAATTATCAGGATATTTCACTCCCAATTTCCGTTCATTTCTTTTAAATTTAGATAAAAATTTCTTTATTTCCTCGCAAAACATCGTCCAGAACAGTCGTATACTAACCATATTTACACTGATATTTCTTATGTCTGGTAAAATGAAACACGCAATTTTATTATTGATGTTGGCTACTTATATCTGTCCGGTTCCGTTATTTTTTTGTTCGATTATGAAGCTTTCAATTACAAAATAAGCGAAATATGCGACATATTGGAGATAAACCTATCTTTACCATTAGAAAAAATCAGAAAAACTTGGAATTAAACTGGGTGACAATAAAAATGAAGTTAATACCGGCTGCAAATCAAAGATTTTCTAACTTCCCTTCATAACAAATTAGTCATACTTAGTTTATTTAAATTCTATAGCTTATTTGCAACTTGCAACTCACACTTCATAAATAAACGTTCATCTGCGTGCATTGAAAAGTACAGTAATGTTATTAAACGTCGTGATTATAAAACAAAGGATATTTTTGATAACAAAATCAACGTGATCCGTCTGTTTATTGAACAGTGCTTGTCTTAGCCATACGCATCACATCATACTCAGTCGAACTATGAGATAACTAACCTTCAAACTAATGAAGTAATCCGGAAGGAAAATAAATCCTCATTTTCTAAATTGAATTCTGCAAATTCATACCTAAAAAAAACAATTCCAATTTAAATTTTGGAAAGCTATTAAAATTTTCCTTTAAATATAAGTCTAGCTTGATTATCAGTATGTTTCAGATGTCAAATTCGGAAACATTTCTCTAGTTTTCTAATATCTTTACACATGCTTGTCATTATTTTGGTTGCAGTTAGATGGTTAAACATTTTTAGGTATCTTTGATCTTAGCAACGTATTTTTTTTTAAATATATTTTTAAAAAAAAGAAAAAATATTTTTAAAGAACTTATAATTATGCTAAAGTCACAGGGTCAATTTCTAGACTCGGATATTCCAAAAAGGCTCTTGTCTGAAGTCTAAAGCTCACTTAATCAAGAAGGATTTACATACTTTCAAACTGTAACAAGCAAAAGTTTTATTTATATAGAAACAAATGAGACAACAAATATGGAAACAATATGTGCCACAACCACAACAACTGGTATCTGAAATAGGGCCTGATTGGAGTAGACTGTATAGAGCCGAATAGGTAGAAAGCGATGAACATTGACGAATATTTATTTTATTGAGATAAAGATTATCTTTGGTCGAAGTTATTGAACAGTGTTAGAAAGTTTGAGGAAGTAGTTGTAGGAGAGCAGTGAACGACAGATTGTTATCTAGAGAACTTAATCTCGATAAAGGGTGTAATTCCTTATATAGTAAGCATTAACACAGTTAACTCCTAATAAGACGTATGTTTTACAGTGGAGATCAGCTAAATAAGATGCTATTAACCTCATCAACAATCAGATCTGAGTGATGAGCTGACAAGTCGCAAAATGAAAACCTGTTAACTTTGTCAAATTTGAATAAAATTTGCAGTGAGTGAGGAGTCGACAAATAGCAAAAGAGGTCAACTAAATAAGAAACTGATAATTGTAAACAAGTTATTCTTTGTTAACAAACTTTATGTGAAATTGGGACAATTGTTTAAGGAATGTTTAAATAAGACAACCTTTAGTTCTATGGATTTAATGCACTTTTATTTCTTTTTCCAACATTCTTGACTGAAAGACGGAAACTTTCAAGAGGAAGAATTGGTTGCATTGGTCTGAGTTCGTCGTTTTGTTCGTAGAGCGACAAGTTCTTGTTCATCGACTCCCCGGATTGTCGAACTCCGTTGGTTGCATTTGTTGAATTTTCTTCATCGTGGACTTTTAAGAGGTACAGTTTCATATCCATTGGTCAGTTGAGGAGACTTCTCTACTTCTTTAATTCCATACACCGCGAGGAACTTGAGTAATACAATTTTCTCCTTATGAGGTGTTTTTGCTGCTACATTTCTTAGAGATCTCTTTTAGGTCACTCTCGAAGGCTGGTTAAATACTCATTTCTCCATATATCTCAAAATGTATCCAAGACCTTGAGGTTGTTTGACCAATAGTTAATAAGTTTTTCTTTGGTACCTAGTTTGTAAGGAGAAAATTCTTCCTGATCATTGTCATTAGCAACTGGGTCGAGCGTATGATTACGCAATCTTCAAAGTTTACGTAAGTCAGTGGCCGAGTGTTTAATATACCTTCTATTTCTACTATTAGTGTTGTTAATTCCCTCTCCCATAATAACTTCCTGCTACTGTCTCTTTTCATTGCCCACTTGGTTATTTCTCTTATAATCTCCTCCATTCCATGGGGCTCTTAGCATGATGTTCTTCCAGATCATTCTTTGTTTGCCAGGAAATTTGTGAATTGTGTATTTCGTTTCATAATGATGGCGATGAATCTTTTTTAATATGTGTAGAAAACTTTTGACAGATGAATTTTCTACCGGCTCTAAATGTACCTCTCTTGTTGTGAAACATGTGAAGAGAGCTACCCCTCTTTTAGCTATGCCGGTATGAGTTTTGATAAAAAGAGGAACCATGCGATGCAGTCCAACATATGTGAATATTTGGGGGCGCATGACTCGAGCTTCTGGAAGGTTAGGCATGACCGGGTTTTTGTTTCCCATCTTTTACAAAAGACAAAAGATGTTTTCCATTTTTCAATTTTATATCTCAAGTGAGAAATTATTTATCCAACATACATCTTCCAGATGTACTTATGCTTATTATGTGCATTGTCTGGAATGTTACAGCCTGTTAGAAGAATATGTTGTTAATTACTCTCAATTTTATTGTTGAAATGTCCCAGTCTGACAGTGGTGCTTGAATTCGATTATTAACATTAGTTGTATGAAAAGTATGATTATGTCACGAAAAGTAAATTGGATATAAACTGTCTTCATTCAATTCGGAATTTCCAATCGACTTTTGGATTTCCAACAGCAGTTTTCTTTATTGTAGTGTGGATTCCATTTATTTATTTCTTCTTCAGTTATTCGCTCTGACTGCGCTTACCTAATCAATCAATACCTTCATTGCTAATTTGCAATCATTAACCATGGTATTTGTCTTCTTGCTGTAAATTTATGAATTTAAGAGTTCATGCAATAGTCCTTATTAATTTTAACACTGACTAAAACGACTCGCATCTATAAGTTTAAGACTTTTTTTTATAATTTTCTTTGTTGCCTTTACGATAAGGATTTCATTTTCTTCATTTGCAAAGTCTCCATCGAAGTTATATTCCTATTATGGCCAGTTGGTTTCCTCCTTTTTGAGCAACGATGGTCCTTTCCACTATATTTCATAGTTTGGGAACGGTCCTGGATCCAGTGTAATACACACTTCGAGTCTGACCATAAAGTTACTGGTGTATTTTCGAGACCTAACTGATTTATTACAAAATAGACTGCTCGTACTTCAATAAGTATTGCTAATAACTCCAGTCAGAATATACTGATACCTTTAATTAGTGCTATTCGGGATTAAGTAAATATCAAGGACGTTTTAATTCCTTGGCTACACGTGTATATAGCCGCAGTTGTATCTGTGATGACATGGAGTTGCGTTTGTTCTGAGTAGTGTGTCACGAATTGTGGTGGTAGCTCCTTTATATTTGTTGACGATTCGTTTTATCAGAGATTCCCACGTTTCTTCTTTACTTATAGATTGATCCTAAGCATTATTCTTTTTTCATAAAATTTGAAGAAATAATTTGAATTATATGATAGTCGGAACGAGGAATCCCATTGGGTCGTATTGAGACGCTATGAATTGTAAAATTGTTCTTTTGTTAGATTCCTTTCATTCCAAGGTTTTAAGATGACTTGGATGACATCCTTTTTGGGATTCCTATTAACACCAAGAATTTTTTTTAAATCGGTTTACTTCTGCTCAATTCTACTTGGGAATAATTTTGCTCATTATCATTTGAAAGAAATTCCCTTACCTTCATTAAGGCTTTTCTTTATAATTTTTGAGTGCTTCTTGAGTTTCTTTAGTTAGTAATAACATTATCAACATAGAGATTCTTCCAGATTCCCAAAACAATTTTGCTTCCATAAGTTCCTAGATGATAGTTGAAAGTTGTCTGATAGTAAAAAGAGAGATGATATCACCTCGAATGGAACTCTTCGAAAACAATAGTATACTATATTGTCCTTGGTCACTTGTTTTTGGATATCCCTTAACCGAGTGTAGTAATTTCGCTCTGATAGAAATAATACCAGTTGCATTCCATCATTCTGAATCGAAACAACAATGCACCACCTGCTAAATCATTGAATGTAATAGACCGTGGTATAGAACATCGTCCAAACTTCTCATTTCTTTGAGGTGGGCAGAAACATCATAAACGATTCTTAATTTTATTGTCCATTTGGTGCTGTATAACGCCAACCTGAATCATTTGCGATTGTCTAAGGTTACTTCTTCAATGATATTGGATTTCACTTGTTCTTGAACTATTTTATTACATCGATTAAGTAGCAGTTTGTCGGTTTGAAGTTGTTAATGTTTTCAATCTCTCAAGACAAAAACCATAATTATATTTATTTAGGTTAACATTTGAATCTTTCCTAGATTAAGATACTTGATATTTTCCACTTTGTTTAGTAATAATTCCTTTGAAATGCTTCAGCGCCTGTTCGTCATTATGAGTATTGGGTTGTTCCTGAATGCCTATGAGTTCTAATTTCCCGAATTGGTTTATTTCTGAACAGACGTGATATCAGATTTGATTTGGTCTTTGTCATAATTAGGTGTATCCATTTCCAGTTATTATAAAACCAACCTTTGTGGGCATTGCATAGAATGCTGATACCATATTGTAGATTTGGTTTGGCGACATGAAATTAAAAAACTAGTTAGGCCAATAAATATATCGAGCCTTTTCCAATATCCTCTTTCCTTGTCTAGCAATTCTTGAGATATCATACGTGGCAAATCATGGTGGCTCTATTTAATTACTTGTAATTTTTCTGTTAGGTAATCTAACACGTAAGCATTAATAGGAATACTTTTAGATTCCAAAGTTCTTACTCTTTTTTCCACTTTTGTATTTTGTTATCAAATGGGAAGAATTTGAAATCAAGATTTTCTTTACTGGAACCTACTAATTCCTTATATTTGAGAGGATACAATGTCGTACTATGAGGAACTCTATGGTGGGAACAAGAAAGTTTCCCTTTTTTGCAATCACTTATTGCAGTTCTTTCGAAAACATTTGAAACATGTGACAATTCCCCTCAAACGTTCCATACGGAGCTTGAGTGTGGGATAAATGTTACATTCATTATTTGAATGGTCCTTGTTGCTGTTAGTTTTTCCCTTCAGATGAATTTCCTTTAATTCTGGGATTTCAATTTGGATGATTTGATTGGTGAAGAATTCCAGAAAAAAATTTCATCCTTAACATTATGTTTGATTAGTTTCTTCTATGAATCGACCATCTTGTTAATTCCGACTTTAATTGGTACACCTTGTCCAAATCCAAGCCAGTAGTGTATTTTCAATTGCAATTTCAATACTTTGATGCTTTAACTTCTCACCGATGGCTTCCAGTTATCGAAATAATCTTTCCATTGCTTCAGTAATTGCTTTCCAGTCACGATCATTTCTTGTGATGGAATACAATTCATTGTAAATTGATTCTTTATAATGAAAGGTTTACTATACTTCTTTGCAAATAATTATCTTATGACTTCGTAGTAATACTTTAAGACAAAACATCAGATAGTTTAGTTTCTGAATATTTGGGGATGTTTTGATTCCCAAATATTCAGTGCAGCAGCTCATGATGCTATTAGTGATAGGTTTATTGTTACGTTATTGATGGAGACCACTTTTCCATTTGAGATTGACTGCCCGGTATCTTCTTTACTTAATCATTGGTGTACTACTTCATAATCCTCCCTATATTTTCATTTTCAAAGTAATGATAGCTTCTCTTGTATTAGCTATTAAATTCTTTTGCATTAGCTAACAATAGTTTAATTTCTGAATGTCTGGGATCTTGCATTAGCTATTAAATTTAAGTTCGAGCGTAGCAGCATAACAATCAAGACGTCCAATAATTTTTTTAATGATTCGCAATTTGATTTTGCATTACTGTTTAAGTTCTGTTGGAAGCGTTCGATCCAGTGAAGTTGCATTGAGTTTGTTTACTTACTCAAAAGTTTTCGGGTCTTTTTAGTATTTCGGCTCCTTTCATCAAAACCAAATAATTGTCGTCGTCTGATTCGAGTAGATTGTAGCTTCGAATAGTTATTGCTTTGCAGAAAAGACGACATTTAACCAATCTTTATTTCACTGATGTAAAAATTATCATTGACCATAGTTATAGAACAATATTAGAAAGTTTAAGGAAGTAGTTGTAGGAGAGCAGTGAATGACAGATTGTTGTCTAGAGAACTTAACCTCGATAAAGGATATCATTCCTTGTATAGTAAGCATTAACTCATAACAAAACGCATTATTTGAAATATCTAAGAGGAGGTCAGCTGAACTATGCCAAATTCGAGTATAATTTACAGTTAGTAAGGGACCGACAAACAAAAGAGGTCAACTAAATGAGGAACTGATCCAGCACGTGTTCTTTGTTAATAAACAATGTAAGTAAGTAACAAGGTAAATAAGCTCAGCTACATGGATGATCAATATTGGATAAATGATTTCTTAGGTAAAAATTTGCATTACATGAAATGTCCAAAGAATGTTCAAACAAGACAATCTTTAGTTCTATGGTAAAAGGTAAAGATCATCTGAGAGTGACAGATCTTTACTCATTGTCATCGTGAAGTTTGCTGTAAGTTAATGTCCATTATATAAACAATTAAAACTATTGTCTGCTCAGTTTTCGATATTGTAAGTTTTAATTCCGTTTATCTCAGCATTCTTTCACTTAGTTTGCTTATAGCAAGCAGTGGTGCAGTAGCAGTAATTACAGGCGACAATTTAGCAAACAATTAGTGGACTACTGGTATTATTTATAGTCACTTTGTTCATTTCTTTCCTATTTTTATATAAGCGCGATATTGGACGATGTCATTAAAGAACAACAAAGCTATTATCGACGTGTGAAGTTATAACAACAAGAATTACAAATGAAAACTTCCCCGACACTTCAAACTTCGTGAAATAATTCAGCTATTCTTTGTTACTTACTGCCTATATAGTAGAATATTTAAAATACTTTAAACACTTGCAATTTTATCGTTTTTGTGCCATAGCAAACACTTTTAATAAATTTTCAATCTTCAAATAAATCTATGTAAAGCAAAAGTGTCACGGAGAGCTTAGTTGGCTGTAAAGCTATATCACAGGCTCCCCGTTCTTGTCACGGTTTTTTACCATAAAATTCATGGACAAAGAAAATCTGATGGTAATATTATCTTTCATTTATGCGTATTTTGTTTTTCTCACAATTTTCTGCAATTCTGTGGTAAACAATAACTCTTTTGTGTTCGATTGCTTAAAAGAAGAGGGCGATGAGAAATTAAGTTTTACTTTAACTTTTTCATTCGAATTTGAAATGGACTTTATGGAGAATTTTTTACACATTTTATTTTTAATGCGTCTAAAGTAAACGGTATGGCCATTATCTGGAGATTATTTTTGTCGACATACGAGGCGTATTGTCCAGTTCTAGAACTCATTTCTAGACAGAAATCTGAAGGGTAATAAAAGTGAATGGAAAATTTTACGAACAGAAATGCGATGTATACTACATCTTTCGATACTTTAGCAAATAGAATGTACCGAAAACCTAAACTTATAAACTATATATTTTAGAGCTTAAATAAAAAAATAATTGGACGATATTTAAATTAAACAATTAAAGTATCATTTTTATCGATAACAATGATATTATCATTAACAAACAATTGTCGTTGAGGTTTTTTCAGTGCTACTGTTATTGCGATGTTAGTTACATCATTATTATCCGCTGTGGCAATATCACTTGCCATTTTCATATTCACTGAGGCTGCTGTTGAATTTAGTACAACTTTTGCAACAGTAGTATTGTTGGCATCGGATGTTCTGGCTGTTAGCAAGTCATGTCCAGTCTGTGTTGTTGAAGCTTCACAATGGCCATCATGCTGACCGCTACTACCACTGTTTCCCGTTGATTGGTTTTTAGCTGTATGCTTGAACAATTTATTAGACGTTAACATACATCCATGATGCGTTGGAGGAACTGTTTTCGCACTCGAATTACATAACAAACGACCTATTTCATGCCGTAACTGCAAGTAAAATATTCCTACTATACATAAAGCTTGATTATTAGTTCCAATAAATTCATCTTTAAATATAACTCATTCTGTGTTGTTGGTATAATGGGAAAAAAAGCTTGAGAAGGAAACCTGAGTATTGAAGAGTAAATATACTGTCGGATTGATAGAGTTATTTATGAAAAACAGCGAAGTCATAACAAAGTAAGCCCATTTTGATTCAGATATATGAGGAAGCCACTGCCATGTTGTCCAGGTCAGTAGAAAAACCAATGAAACCAGAAAAAACTAAAACTTTTATCAAGACTTGAGAGATAATGGTTTGCAAAACTTGTTAGCAGTATCAAATTCAAAATGAAACAAATTTAATTCGTTTACTTGTATGAAAAGTCTCATCTCTTTTTTGCTAATTTGTCCACGTGCTGTTCTAAAACTGTTCGATCTCAGGTATGGATCACTACCACTTTCTAAGCGGCTGTCTTCTATCTGCAAACAGACCGAACCAATAGCATTCTTTAGAAAAATCGGAATTAAGAATTCGTTGTTTCAAAATTCATTCCATAGACTTCGTTTTGCAAAATTAAAAGTGCTAAAATCACTAATGGTATTTGCAAAAAGTTTTCAAATCATCGAAAAAATACTTTATACAGTTACTTAGCAAATTTGTATTTAATGCATTGCAACTGCAATACTGAGGATATTTTATTTTTTAATTAAGAAGGAATTAGGTTTAACGATTAAGAAATTGCATACCATTAACTGATGTTTAGCCATTGCTTGGCTACTTTCCCGCACTTTGTAGATAATTATTGCGTAAGAAATAATCATAACTAGTAAAGACAAGCTGTTGACGCCCACATCAATATATTTATACCTAAAAATGATGCGTGCTTGAGTTCATAAAAAATTGCAAAACATGAATTACTTTTTAAAGCTTGCTTAATTGCATATCACTGTGAACACTTCCATTTCAAAATGTCTCGTTTAAATCGAAATTCTCCTCTTCTGTGTTTTCTAAGCAGATGATCCACCTCACTAAGTAAGTGACTTCTGGCCTATTTTTAATGGCAATAGTAACTTAAATATAAGCGAAACTCTTCATTGCATTAAAATGTATCATTATCAAGTAATAATGTTAGAGGTAAATTTAGCTTTCTTAGTACGGTTTGACGGCTTTTAGCTAAAACGCTTGATTAAACTTTCTCCTATTCCCGTTTCTTATTTTACTCTTTTTAGTCCTTCAGAAGAACAGGAGGGAAACACAATTAAATCATGCATTCCATGTTATGCTACTATAGAATTTAATTAGGAAGAATAATCGATCAAAGATTCCCAAAATATCCTTTTACCTATTATCATTATCGACCTCAAGTGTAATGAAATCCCAGATCTTCAAAGCTTATATAGCTGCGATTCATTCTCTTACGAACGCACACAATTAGCCTCAAGATCCAAGCAACTCCTACGAGGAAATCGATTTTGCAACGATCCCATTATTATGGAAATTATGCAACGTTTCCGCAATGAGCCGCTTTGAAGACAAAATCGCTCTTATGAATCAATATAATATGTAGTACTTACAGAAACACTGCCAGAATTCCAACGAAGAAAAAATAAATGAAATTAAGATTTCATGGAAATAGCAAAAAATCAGCTATTCTCGTCAAAGTTAATTTCGAAATCTTGCATCAAACATAAAATATCAACACTTTGTTGTGAATACCCGATCTCTGCAACTTTTTCCAATTTCTGTACTGACTTTCAAATGAGTAACTGCACCTTAGAAAATGTTTCTGATGTTATTATGAAAGTTTGGTTCGTTACAATTCTAATTTATCCGTTTTTAATTATCTCGCCATTACACAATAGTCTATTGCTACTTTAAAGCATATCAACAAACTACGACTTGTCATTATTTGTGGAAAAGTACCAAAAACTTATCGTAACATAAATTAAAATTCTGTATTTTAGGAAAGTTATCCGCAATGCATTAACAGCCAATCGAATAAAGCTATCAAGCAAAAAGGAAGTGCATACGAGATTAAATGCAAATGGAATCAACTCGGTGTTCAACAGTGCAGCAAGCACAATGAAAAATATTCCGCCTCTAAAATCTTTAATTATGACGGATTGTTTGGAGCGTGTGAAGTTGTGACTGTTAGCTATGATATTGGCACTATCAATTTCGATAAAACTAAACGTTTCATGTAAGTCTTAGTTTGAATTAAATGAATCACAATCTGCTCAGACATGAAATTATTAGTCATAAGTTTGCAATGAAGTAGCACACATACATATATCAATGCATGCATTTCTTTTTACTTCACCTCATATGACAGACATGAAACAGTTTCTACCGTAATATCTATCATATGCCATTTTCAAATGTTAAGTGGTGAAATTCATTCCAACAATTTATGCCAGTAATGAAATATTGAGTGTGAGCGTTGTTTAACTCATGATAGAATAGGAATGATATCGTCCTTGCAATGTAAGGCTTGAAACAAAAAAAAAAAAAAAAAGAAACGAAATCTTTAAATGAAATAAAATGACACGGCTAAAAAATATGAAATGTGATTATCTGACATGCATCAAATATTTTAAGTGATGATTTCTCTCGCTTTGAGGTATTGCTACATTTTTAAATTGACCTTAATTTTGAGTCTATCAGTTGTTGCTCTGAAATTTACTACACCTATTTTTGCTTTCCAAAAAGTTCCATGAACATGACAAATTCATTTAATTGGAAATGTCATGTCTGCAAAAGTGTGCTGTGAGCAAGCAAAACATCTTATATGCAACCAACAATACTTTTGCATCACAAAACGCAATTAATATGAACATGTGACATGCATCAAATATTTTAAGTGATGACTATTTAAGAAAAATTCCAGAAAAAACAATTACAATTGTTTCTTATTATACTTATTTAGTTAGGTATACCTAATATTTTTCTTCCTTCTCAATATGATGCTAATGCACACGTGTCCTAATACTAATTCATCCCAAATGAATATTTTGAATCTGTAAAAAATTAATGCTTACTTACATCATTAATGCATTTGCATCATTCTATCATCTACTTTTTTAATCAGACAGTTCAATATGGATTCCTTATTTAATACAATGCCTTTATCTCCTGTATTTCAAATGTACTGAAGTGTGCATTTGTCATCCAATTTTTTTTTATCTGCCTATTATTTACTTCTTCATTATCCATTGTTACTAAACTGAGAAGCTTTTAAACATGATAAATTGCAGTGATACAACAAAACCAAAAGAAAAAATAGAAGTAGAGAAAAAAGTGAGAAATTATTTAACTATTACTATTATTAGAATTTTTTTAAACAATACTACACCAGTATTTCTTTATAAATTTGCAAAGAAAAAGTTTTGATTCTTTTTTACTTAATTTTCTACTAAGAAGAATTTATTTTCATACTTTTTGTAAATTTATAAAGAAAATGTAAATATCATGATATGAGAAAACTTCAATAATTATTCAAACTAAGTTCAAAAATAGTCATATTTTTTTCATTCAATAATTTAGTTTTCTTCCTCTCTAACTTATTTATTTAGGCTCTGAGACCTCAATGAAAACAACTGTTTAGAAGTAATTCATCTAACTTTAAAAAATGTTCAATTTTCAGCGGTAGGTACTTTTTTCTTTCCTATCCCTCCTTGTAATTCATAGTTTTCATCCTCGTTTATCTTTTATCATTTCATATACTATTACCACTTCTTACTTTTAACTTCCTACTGTGTCGGTATTTCTTAACATAGCCATCATATGAATCATAAGATGTAACCAATCTGCTTCCAGTTATAAATATTGTCTGTTGACACTCATTTCCTTATTGTTTATATTTTACATGAATACTACATATACTTTATACATTCATCGGTTATTCGTATTAATATTCGTATAAAATATTCCTCGTATCTCTAACACCACCGCTAATCCTATGACTTAATATATAGTAACATCCCCTATGATTTCGCTATATTCGAATGTAGCTCTAACAGTACAACACTTTACTATGTAAATAACTCTTCTTTGTGATACAATAAGCAAAGAAAATAGAAAATGTTACCAGGTATCCATAGGATCATAGACAGTGATGTAGTAATCAGAGTTCCATAATGTATGACAGCATGGGAATAATGTTGGCAAAGATACAGCAAAACCTAATGCATAACCAAATAATATTGCAAGCAGTGCTTTTCGTGGTGAAAATAGCCATTTATATTCCATTGGATAAACTATGCTCACAAATCTGCAAGTTATTTCTTTAGAAATGTAGGAATTGTATTAGCTATGCGAATAATCAAATATAAGAGTCTACCCAGGTATGAGAATGATAAAGTATTTTCATATCTGATCACAGGACTTAGAGAAACTAAAAAGGGAAGCTGAACTTATTACTGGATAAGCATTATTTTCATAAGCCTCACTCGAGATTTGTCAATTAAAATATACATGCATTCATAGAAGAACATGCCAGCTAAACGATTCGTAACTTGTTTTTCAACAAGAATTTCAGATAAAATTTCAAAAATTGTTTGCAAAATAACAAACCTGTTACATGCCATAAGCCCTAACTGCAAAACAGCTGTATACCAAAATAGATCATAGAAGAATATCATAAGTACATTGCGAACCGAGTGAAAATCTAGGAAGGCACTATGAAAAGCCGTCGCAGGCACAAGATGGGCTAGACTGATCACTACCATTATTATATCGCAGGTAGCCAACGACGTTATAAACCAGTAGCTGAAATCAAATATTCACCATATTTATGTACGATAATAATTGTACAAATATAAGTTTTTTAATGAAAATTGAGAAATCAATTCAGATCTTAGATTATAGTTTATGAATTTTGATTAACAAAGAGCTCAGTAATGGAAATTTTAATTGTTCTACTCATTGAGTCGCTGTTAATTTAAATATCATAAAATATATTTCTTTCCATGGATTTTTCATTGATGATTTTGATTGAAAAATTTTTCCCATATCTTTATCATGTGTAAAAATGCATGACGTGATGTAAATAAATTAATTTATAGGAGAGATGTCATTTAAAAATAAAATATCGCCAGCTTTTTAGCACTTCCCTCTTTTCAACGACTTTCAAGAAATTTAAAAATAGTTCATATAAGGCGGATAGATGAGCTTCACTGGAAGTGTTGTCTTACTCAGTCGCCAAATCGGCAAATCCTAAACTTTTTATCCTTCTCTTCTCTCCTCTCTTTCTCCACAAACCACATATCGACTTGCTTCGCATTCCTAACTTCACTTCAACTATATAAATACTCCATCAATGATCGCTAGTGAAATATGCAAAAATTATTTCCAAAAAATGAATTTGCAGTAATCAAAGAATCTAATTTTAGAAGAAAGAATTAAGTACGGAACCTATTGGTTATTGCAAATACTTGTTGCAAGCTTCATGTCACTATTATATGAAAAGCAACCAGTTTATAGAAGTACCAATTTTGCCACTTAATCATCATTTATCAGAACGAATTTACTCCAAATTTATTTTAACAATGACCAGATTATGAATGGATGAAATTTCTGTTATACTGTTTTATCCACCATATAAATTCAGCAGTTGTTCATGCCTTTAAGAGCACACTATTAATTTCAATTCTCTAAGGTAATTAATATTAAAGTAATGGAATCAAATGAACACTATGCTATGTATGAATAACATCGCGTGGTCCTTAGTATGCTGAACACCTGAAATTTTCTCGGGTTTTCAATTGTAATGGTTTTTTTCTGCTTACTTTCACTACACCGAACACATTTTTCTCCGGAAGATACTCATAGAGAAGATAAATTTGTCACCTCTTAGTGTCACACATTAATTTAAGTGATCTCTTTCACTGCAAAAGCTTATACTAGATTTTATGAGAAATCTGTGTATATTCTCTTATCAACAACTGATTGAGGATTCTGATCTCTGATAGTATCTAAAATGATATGATTAAATAAGGAGGCTGATCAAGCGATAGATTTTTAATTCTTCTGAATAAAATATATTGCAGTTTTCACTGCAGCATTATCTTTTTTCCGGTTAATGCTGGTTAATTTTTCAAAATGCTCACCGTTTTACGAGTTTACTTAGTCTTATTCTACTTTTCCATCTTACTTTTCCTTTTCCAACTTTTTCATTTTTTACTCACAAACCACTGGTAGAAGCTTAAGACCTGAAGTACTGGCACATCGATATGAAACGTAAATTAGATTGGAAACAAATTTTTACAGGTTTAACCCTTCTGTATGTTTCAGTCAGTTACTAATTGGGAGGCATTTCCTTATTAGTGTTTCCAAACCTTTATTATTATGTAGCATACACTTCTAAAATCTTCGTTCATTTTTCTTTCTCTATCCTAAAAACCTTCAGGTCACCATCTTCAATTATTGATTTCACCTTTTTCTCACTCGAATTTTTGCCTCCGAACAAATAGCATTGTGAAGTGAAAAAAATTGACTTGTTTCATTTCTTCGTTTATTCCTCTGAGCCTTTTTCATTTTTTTTTTCAAAATTCCTCACTTTTACTGACCTTAATAGAAATGAGATTGGGGGGTTTTATTCCTATTGGTTCAAAGATTTCTCCGAGCCTTTTTTCACTTCCAAAACCTCTCAATTTAGAAAATACACTTGGTGGATTTTGTTGGTATCAGTTTAAAGAAATACACTAATCTATTACGAGATGATTTTGAACTACGTAGAGTGGATCGTAACAATAAATCTCTATACTCCTATTGGATATTCTTTACTAAGCTTGTAGGCTGATTTCTTCAATTTACGAAATAAAACATTCTTTCATAAAAGTTGTTTAGAGTTAAGATTTTTAAAAGGCCCGCTATCTTGAGTTCTGATTTAGTACCAGAGGATGGTCCGAAATACATGGTACTACTATGATCTTTTTTGGCTCCTACTAACACTTAGTGGTTAGCACTTCTTAAGCAGATTGTTGCATCATCTCTTATCAGTGGTGTTTTGTTATGACTTTTTAAAAAAGGTTAGAGTCAAACTCCGTCGAAAACTCAGCTGAAGCATCGTGCCATCTCTTCGGCAGGCAAGACATACGGTGACGTGAGAATGGGTTATAACAAGAATATTATAATATGCAATAAATAAAATGGACATTACTCTAGAGAACAATGGACTATTATTACTTGGATTGACACTTCAGATTCGCAACAATGGTTCAGGAAACTTCTCGAATTAAGAACAAAAATTTTCCCCCTAAACACATTTCAGAAACACATATCGTCATAGCCTAAACTCTGGTACTCCTGTTTGAGTAAGAAAGTCCTTGATGCGTTACTCAAACAAAATCATATTTGCCTAAAATTATTGAGAAGTAGAAGACTTCCTAGACCTAAAGTTAGTTGGAGAAAAAAGAATAGACAAGAGATAAACTCATTCAGGAACTAGTTCTTATTTATCTATAACCTGCAGCTTCCTCACCAGTATCTCACCCATTATTACGGGGCGACTTCTAATTTTTAATTGTCTGGCACTGAGATGCTCCATCACTCAGATAGTTTATAATGTAAATTCGAATACTGCAGTGAGGGTAAGAGACAACTCATCCACCGTGTTCACTCATGTCGACATTTAGGAAATGCACTCGGTTAAATGATTGAATAACTGCGGCAGTGTTCATTGGAAGAATTTACAAAATCATTTCCGGTACTACCCAGGATTAAAATGGAAATCCGCGAGCCTTGAAAGCGAGTAACGCACATTTAGTCTTGTCATCATCCTAGATGTCAAATTATTGATATGGAAAGTTGCATACTTATATCCTAGCAATATTAATACTAGAAATAGTATAATAAATTAATTGCGAAAGCAATGGTTAGGAACAGCAATAGCACCAAAAAATACCTCGTTGAGCATCGCATAGAATTATTGCGTGCGATACCAATCAGAATAAGAATATTCGAAGCAAGAGCATAACTGAGCATTATCAGCCATATTGTAACAACGACAATATCATCCCGACGTCGTTCCCAAGTTCTAAAAATTCTACTTCCGTTATTACTCAGTCTATATATCATACTGATTTCTAGGAGTTTGCTTTTTTCGATGTCCGAATTAGTAGCTACATATTTCTTTCCAATGTGATTTGGTCTGTTCTCTAGTTTCCGTTTGTGCACAGGTTTTTTTTTCACAAATAGTTGTCTTCCCTTCAAACACTTTTTTGTTCCGAAAAAACCGAAGCAAAAGTGCTCACCTTATTTTCTCAGTTTATCATTATATATCACATTTCCCGTAAAAAAAATCAAACTTATGTTTAATTTTGTGTAAATGAAGTTGAAATTCACCGAATACTCACATTGTACTCGAAGACAAAGCGATGTCTTCAACAGAATAACAATAACATATTCAATCATTTCCTATCTCTTTCCCTAAATCCAGGAATTTACGTATCGAATTATCCAAATGCCTTCTTTTTTACTATTCGGTGGACAAGAAAATACTGGAAAAAGAATAGCAAAAGTAGCTTTCGCCAAAAAAACTTTACTTCTTAGTTCCTTCGTTTCTTCCGGAACAAAGAAAGACTACCTTATTTCTGTTCCTTTTTATTGGATTAAACTAATCCCAAATAGATTAAAACTTGCCTTTCGTTGCCTGAAAACTGGCTCTTAGTAGTGAACTCGGTAAATGCGGAAGACTGTGTCATAATACTTTGTAAGGAAATGATTACTTATTTCTGGATGAACTGAAATTCCAAGGGGTAAAATGACAAACAAAAAAGGATTTTAATATAAGCAGACGGAAAGTGTAGAAAACCAAGCGTATTTAAAATAAATACAAAATATGTTCGTATGCGACACACTCATGCACGCGTCGCAATTTGTTCTTCTGCATTAATTTCCACTTCAAAGATCTCAAGAACCATTTAAGGAGTATAATGAGATAGATATGTTGATACATAAGTGAACAGTTAGGTATGAAATATATTTTCTTTCGCAATCCAACATTTCTGAATCATAGTGCGGAAAAGGTTTCACAGATACAAAAACTCAAAAAAATGAATGAAATCGTTATATATAAATGTATAATGAAATAGATAAAATAGAGTACATTAATGAATAGTTTTTGGATCATATTTATTCTGTTTAAAGAAAGCATTTTGATTCCTTTGTTACCAATCATTTTGTCCTGCATATTAAAACATTTCAAGTGATTAAATATTTCAAAGTGGAACTCTTTACTAAATTTTTTGATAAAACATCACACCAAAATTCAACACCCTTTTCAAGCAATTCAAGATCATTTAATAAAATATATCTAATAACTAAATAAATTAGCAAATTGTATTTGCTCAACAGGTGCTCCTTTAACTATTAAGATTTATCATTATTATTCTTTTATAAAAAAATATTGGCAAATGTTAGATGATCCGAAAAAGGAATGTGTTGAGGCAACAGATGCAAGAATGACAAACGACGCACGCGGTAGTGGTATAACTTCATATCATATAATCTTTCTCACGTCACTAATTAAAAATATGTTAGGTTAAATAAACCTTTTAAATTCTCAGCTCAGTTTGTTACAAGTACTACGAGTCAGCTATTCATTGTACTATTCTAAACATCATTCACTACATTATTTGAATGTTTTTAACATGAGTCTTCAGCAAAAGTTTAAGCACTTGTTCTTGCTGAAATCCTTATTCGAAGCTGCTCTTAAATAAACAAATAGTTTATTTATCACATTTCGAAGTTCTCGCTTTTTACAAATTCATCGAAAACGTACATAATTGCCAAAACCTTCGTACTTAAGGTATGTTAAATTATTTCTGCTTGAAATGAGTACGTGAAATTAAATGACCTAGCCTATATGATTTGTATGCAAAAACGATTATAAATTCACGGACTTTAGTATCAAGAATAAGCGATTGTAGAATTCTGTAAAATGACGACAAATTATTTGTTAAAGCTAAAATAAAGGAAATTTATTGTTTCGACGAAGTGAATTGATGATTGTAATGAAGAAATTTTAAAAATTAAAGAAAAAAAAGAATAGGAGGAGACACATTTCCAATCATAAATATCTTTTGAAATTGATTAAAAAAGGACACACAAGCTGATGCAGAAATTTCAAAGAAATACGAAATGTCAAGATGGTTTCATCTTTGAAGTTAAATTAAGAACTTATCCAAGTCTTTTTTAAGCACAGTGGCGTTGATGAACTTTCGCTTTACATACAAACATTATATGTTTGAAGAGGAAAATATGGCTTAGGAAGGTGAATACTTGTCACAGTGGTTTCATAACTAAAGCTATGCTTATTTGGAGATTAAAATTCAAAAAAAATGACAAAATAGGTGCGCATTGAAAGAAGAATTTTTTAGAGCAGGACAAAGATGTTGGCATATTATAGTGCTTATACAGCAATTTTAAAACAAACAATTTTTAAATAAACCCTTACGTTTCAAAATCCAGTCACACAGAACACATTTACATTTAACCACTGAATCAAGTTTCTTATTTAAGGTAGTAACATTTCTGAGTATTTTGACAAATTAATTATTGAGATTAAAAGTGCATGTCGGTTTAAACATGACTAATGAAAAAAGTATTTAGTAAACATATTTCATATTAAGGTTTTTTTCACCGTTTAAAATCTTCCCAAAAGAGAAATAAAGGAAAAGATGAGTATACCTATGTAACATTCTATTCAGAAACAAGATATTGGAATTGGTGAGAATTAAGGAAGAATGAAACTTTGGTTAAATGTACTTATCCTGTATCACCAGAAAAAAGGCGAAACAGTATTAGTTAGAGAATGGAGTTCATTTAATACTGTTTAACACTCAGATTTGTCATTCTGGTCAATGCAACTGTTTATATTTTGTTTACCCATCAGTATATTTCATTTATACTCAAACTGTGGTCGAATTAGAATTGTATATATGAGAATAAATGAGTAGCAGTTGATTATAGAGCATCGTTGAGGAAAACTTAGCATTAGACTTGTTGCTTCATCCATCCGATCAACTAGCCGTATTTGGAAATGTTGACAATGAACACTGAAGTATGTAACATTATCAATATCTCATCTCAGTTTCAACGGTAATTGTTTTCCTGACATCTCTGCTATTCCCAATACTTCCATCTTGTTGTTATTCAGAAAAAGCCCTAAAGCGTAATTAGATGCTAAAATGTAGTAACTCTTACCTTATTGTTCTACATCCTGTGGACGGATATTAAAAATGATTTACTTCAGTGAATGAGAAACCAAATATATAAATAACTAGGAAGGATTCGTGCATCTAATTGGAATGTTAAGAATTTTTTGAAAAAGGAAAAAATCTTCATCCAATTATAAGCAGTAACTGAAATATCTAAAGCGAAAAAAGAGAAAAGTAAACGCAAATCTAAATTGGTATGTTAATTTCTAAGAACTAAACTATACCTTTTATTTGGTATTTCTCTAATTATCAAAATTGCTTTATACCTATTTTTTAATGTCTGTCCTCTAGAAAAATTTTCTTCATTCATCGTTCAGGTGAAGATTCTATTGGGACTTGAACAACGAAACTTACCCCTAATGTTTGAGTCTCTGACTTATATAATTAATAATAATAGAAGCTTTATTTTGGCTGCTTCTATTGTTTGATTATTATCAGACCTCGAACAATTCCATAACAAATATAAAACCAAAGGTTAAAACAAATGTATAAATGATGGAATAATCAATATTCAACAAGTATTTACTTACAAATATCTGTATAAAACAATCAAGATATTTTTATTTCGACAAAATTTCATTTAAATTTAACTACAGTCATCGATATTTTACTTAAAACTTTGAATTTTATTTACATATAGAAAATATGAACTTTAGTGTGAAATTTACGTAGTTACAAAAAATTTAACAGAAGTTCATATTTTCGTTCGAGAATGTGTAAGCATGGATTGCTCATGAGGGATTGTTAGAGTTGTAGTCAAGCAGCTCCCCAAAGTAAGAGAATGTGAATTAGATATAAACCTAAGATATAAAAGAATATAGCTGGATAAAGTAATTAGTATTTGTAACAAAATTTAAACATCGCGTTTAATTAAAAATATGTGTATTAGAACAACAGTAAATGAGAAAAGAAAATACTTTTGAACAATTGCCAACAGCTAATCTCACATTCATATTACTTGCATTTTACTTACTAGTGAGCGAGAATAATCATGCTTGCGTAGTGTAACGCCAAGCTTGATTTATCATCTTTCTTTATGCTTCAAGCACTTTCCAAAAGCTTAGCAGAAAAGCGAGTCAAAGACCGACATCTCTTATTTTCTTCATATTTGCTACAAGGATCGACGAATCTTTCAAAATTGATCTCTCACAATTTTTGAATCGCTGATATGGCAGATTCAAAATTGTTCATAAAGATATCTATAATCTTCTGTTGCATCTGTCGTTTAATTTGAAGGGAAGGAATTACATTTTGCAACTTGAATTTTAAAATATAACCGAATCACATTACTTGATGTTGGAATGTTAAATATTCGCAGTGTATGAAAATTCTAAATTTATATTAACAGTAATTTTAAGTGTATTGTGGCGTTAAAAATTCCGTGCGCTATTTCTAATTAAAACATAAAATGTTGTAAAAGTTAAACTAAACGACATTATTCAAAATTGTCGAATCTTGCCATTTAATCCTAAATATAAGTTAAAAGATTTTCTAAAGAAATATGCTAATAAGAAATTGATAAGCTTATGCTATTGAACTTCAAATACCATTAATTTACAGATAGCGGATAAAATAAAAAATTTAGGGTTATTGAAGTCTTTTTTATTTTATACTTTTCCAGACTTCAGACCTCAAAATTCAGCATGAAATTTTTTTTAATGAAATTTTTTTTAGAGTAGAATTTTTAAAAAATGGAATTTCTTCCAAAATTTTCTAACAAATCCAAAGACGAAAATTTTGGAACAATTAAGCTTCTGATAAGAAAAGTATGTATTAATGAATTAAATATGAATTATATTAATGAGTTAATCATGTCCCTTCTCCCCTTATCATTCTATCATTTTCGTCCTTCTTTACCCGTAAATTGTTTTCAAAATAATTAAAACTAGTATCATATAAACATTACATTATTAACACAAAATACTTTACTAATATCGCTCAAAAAACCTGGAAACTTGAAAGCATCAGTATGATGATAGTGGCAGATAGCAGCGAAAAATGTTCTTTATTTGGATTACATTCTTTCTACTCTTTTTTTAGAACTGATCATTATGGTCAGTCTTTTTCTTTAGCATTATCATTTCAGCAATAACTGAAAGAAAAGTTTTGTTTGTCTTATGCAAAATTCCAATTCATCCATTTACAAAACTCAGCAATCAGCTTTCACTGTAACTGAATTTATGACGATATTTACCAAATGATTTCATAATACTTCGATTTCAATTAACGGATGGATTACATGCCTAATATTCAGCTCAAATAATAATTCATAATAATAATAACAATAACAAAATCAAAAATTACTACTGGCTAAAAATTGAAAAAGATATACATAGCCACTATGACATGACAACTAAGTGCAAATAATAAGTGTTAACGAATAATTAAAATTTTAGTAAACTGACAAGTCCATAAAGATCAAATATATGTTACATTACCTATTTTGTGTGATGAAAAAATTTTGTAGATGATTGAAGGCTTATTTATAGTTGATAAGAACTTTAAACTGATGGAAATTAATTAAATAAATTTTACTACTGAAAGGAAAAGAATCCGTTTAGGAAGATATGAACAAATAACTTAGCAGCAATGGAAAGAGTTATTGATTTTTCAGTAGTAGTTCAAGAATGATGTTCAGTTGAAGCATAAACATTCAGTGATAACAGAAAAATGATTTGATAACTCTTGCTATAAATTTTCATCAGCAGCATGAATTTTTTTAATTGTAGTGCATACAAATAATTGTACAGTAATACTTAATTGTGCAAATGTGAAAAAGTACTTATAGTAAAACTTTTCGAAAACAAACTTTTAGGTTTTAAAGTATAGTTCTTCTTAATTTAAATGAATCACGATCCAAACTGTGAAGCCAAATCCAATCGAGCAAAATGCTTTAAAAAAATCAACGAACTATAGCTTTTCACACAAGAATGTTGACCGATGATTTTGACAATTTTCCAGGAATTTCAATTCCTAGTTATTGAGCGAATAAAATATTCTTTTTATAACATTAGATTTTACTACCAGATATTTACATAAAAAGGTTTGAATTATTGAGACAATTTGTAAACGCTAATATTAGTGAATAACTGGAAGAGAATTAATGGTTGGAAGGAATATTTTTTATGTTTTTTTTAAATATCATAGATCAAATTTCATCTTCGGTACCTCAGCAATCCCAAATATTTATTGTCCTCTATATAACTTTTACACCGAAGTTCAAACTAATCGATTTAAAACTTGATTAAAAGCTTTTGTATAAAATTTTAAATTAAAATAAATTAATATTGACTTATTCAAAATTTTTTTAAATTCCAGAACATAAATATATTGTTACTGGAACAAGCGCATAAAGCAAAAGATATAATCAAGCATCAACTGTGCTTTCAAAGTTAAAAACCTTTCCACTCATTTTCATGATGAGAAGTGACAAACAATAATTAAATAGCTATGAATTTGATTTTTTTTAATAAGACTACCAGAATATTCACTATTCAAGGGAGTTCGGAATCTAAATGTAATGAAAAGCTATAAAATTTATTGCTTTGGGGAGAATCGCACCGTAAATATTTAAATAGCAGAATATGATTGGTCGCTAAATCATTTATGAAAAAGCAAACAGCAGCAGCGGCATAACTAAGACCAAATTTCAACAGAACTTTTTTTTTTTTCAATCACATTTAAACTTCAAATATCTTCAAGTAGAAATTCCGGTGGAATCTTGTAAAAATAAATTTTTAATAAACATATAAATTTAAAAAGCAGTAAATGCTGAATTGAACTAAAGCAAAGTTTTGTGATAACATATAACATAACAAAAAGATATAATATTTTTTACATCTTAATTTTCGTCATTGAATTTACATACAAAAAATGTCATACTTTCTTGATATCATTTTAAGTGCTAGAAAACAAAATGAAGGGATAGAAGTATTTGGAAAATTGCTGAACTATTGACCTGCATGTGAAACATTTGAATCTTTAAATTTAAGAAACAAAGAAATTCCAAGCTAGCACAAAAGATTACAGATTTAGTTTAAACAAAATCCTAGATTCTATTGACTTCCTTTTTTCATGAATATGTAATTTCGAGGACGAAACCTTAAAGAGACTCTATTATTCAATGAGAATAATGCAGGAATTGTTTTCTTTCTTTCTAAAATATTGAAGAACTATTTTAGTTTTAGAATTATACTTTTTAATGATTTACTTCGACAAGAATTACATGTATCTTAAAAACAAACCTTTTTCACTATACTTTTCAATAATGACTAGATACGAGATATCACTCTCCTGAAGCACATGCTTTTTTGAGAACTTGTTTTCACCAAAATTGTTTTTACATTTAGAACCAAAAATGTGATTTATTAAAAAAAGCTGCAATGCATAATTATCATTTTGCACGATCAAAGAAGCATGCAAAAAAGCAACGAATAAATTTCCCAAGTGTAAGTGTTAACTGTGAATTGACTTGTTTGGCATGCAATCTGAAATCCTAGAAGTGAATGAAATTTTATAATCTCAAATAAATTGTCTAAATTTATTTCTGCTTTAATAGCAACTTTCATGATATAATTTCATAGTGTTACTGCTTAAAAATAGAATAATACTTAACTAGTAAGAAAGCCAATTTAATCTTGCTTCCCACATTTTAATGGAAAAAAAAAACCTGTGAAAAAAAGTGGTGCTATTCCTCAGTGAATTAAATTATATTCAATTTACTGTTCAATAATTTTGTTATCATTTTGTTTCGGATTTATGCGCCATCAGATTTAGCTATTCGCCTCAAATTACAAATTCTACCTTTTTTTATTAATTTTATCAATTATTATTGCAGGCGAATCATAAAATATTTCACGCAGTTATTTTACAAATTAGTTTCAAGACTTACATCGACTGAGAAAAAATGATAGAAATATCAATGACTACAAAAAAAGAATACAGGACAAATTTGATGGCAAATTTTAGATTGAATTCTAGATTGATTTTCTGTTAAGAAAAATTTTCATTTCTGAAATAAATAGTTAATTTCACTATTTATGATTTAAGTCTAATGAAATTCAGTAGTCGTTGGTTTCGGTGTAAATCAAATTCTCGATTTTTACGCCAACGACTGTGGTTGAAATCCAGTCTTTAGCAAAAAAATTGCAGGTGGTGTGTGACCCGATTTGACAATGATTGGTTTGGAATAAAATATGGCACACACTATTATCAATCAAAAAAATCTGGTTGCATGTTACTCACAGGAAAGAAAAACTAGATGAAGAAAAAAACGAAAAAAGAGTGTGAAAAAGGCAAAGAATTTAAAATATTTAGGCAAATGTAAATATTGAAGTGATTTTGATCTTACTTAATCTTACAAAAAAAAAACTTTTACAGCCGAAATCTTAATTTAAAAATAAATCAACTTGAATAATTCTTTAACCATGTCACATTTCTGTGAAAACCTTATGAGTACAATTAAGATTAGCGTGGCTGCCAGTTATCTTGAAGTTCTTGGTTTGTGTTTGCTTTCATTTCACTAATGAACAGATGGGATTGAAAGAAGGCTAAGATGGCAGGTGGTGGCCTGAGTGGATTTTTTACCTGAAACTGATTACACCTGCTTCTTCTCTCTTATGACTAATGCCCACACGAAAGATTGCAATTATGCAATGTCACAAACTGTGATCTTTCATCAGTACTAATATGGTCATATTTCTTTTCTCGAAAAAAAACGCAACAAAATAATTTATTATTATAAATTAAACCTTATGAATGAGCAACTAAAATGGATATTTCAATATAAGCAGCATAGTTTCATTGACATTGAAACAATTGAGACACATTAGTCACAGTAATTTTGAATTACTTTAAGATTTTTCACTTATTAATATGGAGGAAAGATTGGTAAATTCAAAAACTCATGGACCACAATATGAGGAATGCTTACTTCATATCTGTTAATTAGGTTATTTTGAGAATAAAGGAAAGAAAATAAACGTTGAAGTGATGTATAGTGATATGAATGTGGTAAATGATCAATTTTTTGGTTATGAACGAGGATAGTATATGGGTATAATAATGCTGCAAATTCAACCACTTTGCACAAATTTAAACAGTTATTTTCTACGAATTCAATTAATTGAAGTGTTGCTTATTTAAATTTCGAATTTAAAAAAAAATTGTGTTTAAGCACATAAATTAAATGCTGTTAAAGTTTCCTTTGAGAACCTCCAGAAAGTCGTTAATGATAGTATCTCTGGTATCCATAAGTAGTTTGTATGTGTACATTTCCGGTAAGATAAAAAAAAATCCAGTATTTCGAGGTTTTACTATAACTGTAGGAAAAAATAAGGTTGTTATGATATTCCCTCCTTTTTCTTTAAGGGACGAATATCTGTTTATTTAATTGTTTCCTACTTTAATTTATTCTTACGTCTATTCTCGTCGTTCTCGTTGTACTCTCAGTAGAACTGGACGAACTGATTGTTTTCCGCACCTCAAACTTGGGTAATTAAACCTTTATTTAGCATAAAACAAATCAACATCATAATAGCGCATTATACATATCGCACGGATGCTACACAGTTATAAAACGCTAAACATTACCAGAGAGCTGAAACCGCAACCACACTATAAATGTACAATTGTAAAAAATGATTAACTGCAATTAAGAGCTGGTGTTGGAGTTAATTGAGACTGAAGATCAAAAAATGTGAAATTGAGAAGAAAGGAGATTTGTTTAAGCATAGATATCTTGTTACAATAGCCTATTACATGCATTTAATTGTCATGTATTTTATACAATATAATGTGTGTAAAGCGAGGTTAATTTATGAACAAAGAGATTCTTGGCTGCTTCTCCTCGCTTTCCAGCTACATCGTTTGTAACAAAGGGTTATCCGTTTATCAGTTAAAATCCTGTGCACGCGTCGTCCTGTAGCTGTCCTAAGACCACTGTCCCCCAATTCGTCGATCCGTTGTAACATCCATAAAGAGAAATTGCCCCTGCTATACCGCTTAAAATGACTCTTTGACATCGTTAAATTGCATTTTTATTATCTGGTTGCCTGTCAGTTTGACTCCTGTGTTAGCGCCCTCCCTTGTTTCTTAGTTACTGTATTGATACTTTCGGCCTATTTGCCGACAATAACGGCGAGCTAACAAGTGGAAATAGAGGATGTGAAAAGAGGGCCTGAAATTTGAGAACGTCTTGACGGATGAAAATATTGGTGCAAAAAATGTCATTGCCTTTTAGATTTTATCTGTCATAGAAAGATTGCTTCATCACACTACACTTCTATTCAAATTTTATAACTAACCTGACTTTATTGATATAACTGTTTAAAAGCATGCTTACAATTGGAACATGGTAATATGGAATGCTTGAAAATGACAAATTTAGTCTATGTTCGGAAGAACAGTTTATTGTAAATTCTCATTAAAAATAGAAAAAATCCTGAAATTTCTTTGAGAAAAAAAGTAGTGATATTGTATCGTAATATAAGTTGGTGGTTGATAGATAACAATAAATTATTTAATAAAGTTCACTTATTTTCTTTCATGACAAGTTCATCAATTCATCAGGGAGATTAGAACTTTTATCTTCAAAAAACGGATGAGAAAAGGGAAAAGCAATAGGAGCAGTGTTCCTTATTATTCAGTTCATCATTTTTTTTATGAATCAAACGATAACGAAGAATGTCATTTCAAAATTCTATAAATAGAAGCACGAATAAGCGCTTTCAGTCCTTTAATAATACCCTAAACAATGAGCCAATACTTCATCTCACCTTAAAACTTCTAATTTTATCGTTCTTATTTAGAGAATTCCATTTACAAATCTTTAAAGCAGCATCTTCATTCCACTGTATTTCCTTCAGCTAGGAATAATTCTCTGAGCTTCATCATTCTCCTGAAAGAATAGATTTTGTCAATTATTAAAGCCTGAAAATTAAAGTTCATTGTTGTGTTGTAGAAGTTTCAAAAATTGAAACCATTTCAAATTCTTTCGTTGAAATGTAAAATAGTGATGAAATTCAATTTTACTATGCCAAAGACTTTCTTGAAATAAACAAAAATCGAAACTTCCTCTTATCAGTATCAATTTAGATAAATTTTTGCACAACAATTAAACTAATCCGCTATTACGAACGATATCGATGGGAATCATATCAGATGAAACTTCGAAAATTTTATTAAATCATTCTCAATTTTGTAAATGGTACTTCTCATTATTTTCAACTTGCTGTTTGTCTCTTTATTATTACATTTCATCAATTTTTATTCCATAAATTTCATTCTGTATGGTCACACCTTTGCAATTATCAACTCGATTTTCATTAATATTGTGCTGACAAAATGTTGAATTTTCACTACTTATTATGATTCTGTCGTCTTTTGAGATTTATAAAAAGTGAAAAAGTTCAGCGTTGTTGACCTTACTTGCTGCACATAATTTTCTAGCGAGAAAAAAAGGAAAAAGCTAATTAGAGTTAGTATATACAAATATCGTAATCAATGCATTTCAGATTATTGGTGGTGAAACCAAATTCTCTATCTGTTGACCAACTTATTTTGAAAGAAGTATGCATTTTTAGGCAAAACTTCACACCTCCAATCAAATAAAATATCTTCAGTATTTAGTAATGCAATTTTTGTGCACTGTGATTCACTAATAAGAAAATGTCTGACTTCATTCATTAAATATGGTCTAGAAATTGAAGTTGAATTCAAACCTAAGAATAAATATTAGCAGGAAAAAAGGACAAATAGATAAGGTTACTAATGAATTCAAACAAAATTTTCATCGGAATAGCTATTTGTCACCTTATATGACAAAATATATACCTCATTATGTATTATCTGTTTTCTTGAAATAGTTTTTTGGATTAACATCGTAAAGAAAAGAAATTGTTTAATATACAGCAATAGCAGTGATACGACAAATTGTAAATTTCTCAATAGAAAAGCGCGAAAGAGCTCATATCATGTTCCTCTCATAATACTGGTAATAATGCATATTATTACCAGAGGTAAAAAAGGAACATTCATTATGAATGTGTGAAGTTTCTTGAAGTCTTATTTTGACACCTGAAACTATGTGAACAATTTCATTGACTTCAAATTGATTTTCCTTTTCATGTGATAATAATAAGAGATGTCCTAGCTTGAACTTGTAAGTCGGATATGCATCTAAAACTATGTTCTAGTTAGCCTTCAAAGTATTCTTTCTGTGTTCAGGAAGAATACTTTGAATTTTTTTATTTTTATTCATATACTTTGCTAGCGTTTTCGACTTTAGATCTTCTAAAATGAATTTTCGTTGAAGACATTTTCAGAAATTTTTTGGGAAAGATTACAAAATAATTTTATGACATCTCTACTATCACATCCCAAAAATATATGATATAACAAATCATCAAGAAATGCATTTCCAGAGAATGTGTCACTCACTGACAATCTTGAAGACTGATCCACTTGCTATCACTTTATCTGTCCATCGCATACGACTTATAAGTAACAAAAAGTAATAATGCTGCTGGTGATGACTCCATGCGCGATCTGCAAATAAAAAAAGTGATGATGCAACGTCCCGTCAAACTGAAGCAACTCTTTTTCTGCAAAAATCTTTTTGATAGATAATGGCTAAGAGTTTATGATAGCTAATGGCTAAGAGTGAAAATTTTCAGAAGTTTGCATAAAATATTCAATAAGGTAACTCAACAAAAGTTTTCGTCTGATTCTGCTAAGGATTAAAACTCACAATTGTGAAGTAACCGTGTCATATAAGCCATATTTTGCAAACTTGGAGTTTTTGATTGAATTTCTAAAATTATTTGAAAATCAATTTGCTCTCTTTTCTCTAACATAGGGAACTGATTTATAAGCAATGTAATATCATCGAAAAAAGAGACATCATCACCTGCTGACTTGCTAACATGTCCCTGTGACGATTTATTAAATATCACTTTCAATTGGAGCAAAAGTAATGATTCACTAAATTTCATTTTATTGTCCCTAATTCCTTGCAACCTTAACGGAGAATTATCGGCTTCATTTAACTTCGTTTTACGTTTACTAAGGAGTTGATGGTCATTTTGTTTTTCTGTTATTGTTTACTCTCTAGGATTTTTTCTTTTTCTTTGAAACATTGAATAAAACGAAAGGCTAAAAATTTTAAATGGTTGTTTGTATAATAAACAAATCACACAGTCTTTCTGTCTTTCTTTTCTTTTCCTCGAATTCAAGCATGAATCTTATGTTCATTATTTATTTAACACTTTATTTCAGTTGAATTCTCGCGATCATCAGAAGTGATAACGAGAAGCAAAATCATGCTTGTAGCTGTTTGCAGATAATTCTTAGGAATAGTACTACAATCATTCTTTGAAATATGATCCGTAACTTGATTTTTGAAGAAATTTATCTTGCAGAATTTATTGCTTATTCAGAATACTTCAGAAGAAAATTTATTTACTCACTTGCTGACACCTATATGCAGAACGGATCAACTTTAAAATGCTTTCATCATCACATACAAAACTATTGTTATTTGTCATAATTCAATACTGAATTCTTTAAATTATCAATCTTTATTAGTGATAATAAATGCAAATTAGTGACAATTCACAATAGAATCATTTCGTATACAAATAAAATCATCGAGAGTAAGAAAATATTAAATTACAGTCGAGAAATCCAGTTTTGAATCTAAGCATTCCTTACCACACTTCGTCTATTCTTGAAATATATTTATATCATAAGAAATTTGTTAAAAGTTAGATTTTACAGACTATGGAAAAATTTTACTAGCCTGACGGATTGTTGAGGTGGTAGTGAATTAAAATGCAATACTTGGTTACACTATAATCTTTAAAATCGGACCCACATGCTTCATATTGTTAAAGATGGAGTTATGCGCCTATAAGTGTCATTAAAGTCATTGAAGCTTACAATGTAGTCATTAATTTTCCAGCAGTCGATATGCCAAAATATATTAGAATGGAATTTACTGAAAAATATTTTAATTTTCTAGATAGGACTTGATCTTATAAATGTTGTCTAACAAATTAATAATATTTTGAACAGTGTTTACTGTTTTGTGATATTATGTTTCAAGAAATAGAATTTGTATATTCTGATCTTAAATGCAATATGCGCATAAACTAAGTTTCAAGATATTTCTGAGGAAAATATTCATTGAAAAATATTATAAAGCTAGAAGTGAAGGGTCTTTTTCCGCTTCACAGTAATTTCCTGTCGTAGTCTGTAGACATTCTCGTTCATAATCCAGAACATCATGCGTGTAATTTGATGACCTGCAAATAGTTATTTAGTGATAAGTCGTGTTTAAAACTAACTGTGAAAGCATTGTTCCCAGAATGAAACCTTTGAAAATAGTAAAGATATAATTGAAATTCCTGCGTGATGCTTAGTGATGCATTCAAACTCTAGTACTGACAATGACCAACCAGTGGGATAGAAATATATATCTCAAATCTCTGATGAAATGGCGCTTTTCCAATGATGCTTTAGTTTGATTTAAAACAAATGCAACTCCCGTTGTACCTCCATCAAAATAATCTCCAGACCAGTTTGATGTTCCTACAATGCACTGTTAAATACACAGGTACTGCTGTTAAAAGTCCCGCAAGTGAAATAATTATTTCGAAACTTATCAATCGTGTGATACATGACATTTGAAGCAACACAGACAGAAACGGACCAATCACAGCAACAGTATCTGTGACAAGGAATTTTGTGTGCATTCGCCGTTCACGTTTCATAATATGTTGCATGCTAACATCAGTTGGAACTTTGAAAATTTTCTGAAAGATAAAAACTTTGCCTCTCTATCTCTAACTAAAAATTTGGTTTCAAATAGTGATTATAAATAATTTATAAAAAACGAACCACTTCCATGCTACTATCATTAATTCTGTTCAGTGCCTCCAGCGAACTAAGGAATCTTAAACTATATTCAGGGAAATGTATTGCTGCAGTGAGAATTTTGACTTCCACACCTCGTAATATTGCTCTTCGAATAGCATTATCAATGACAGGCCAGTATCTGAATAATAGAAGCCGATCGATCATTTAAGTTTAAAAATGTATGAACAAGTTGAAATCAAAGAAATAATGTTCACTTATTTTTATCTTATGTTTACCTTCTTGGTAAATTATAAACAAACATCGGGAAATAATCCATCACTTCAATGTACAAAAATTTTGTTGTCTTCTCAATGGCATTTAATATCGCGAAAAGATCCCAATCTCTTCCAAGATCATTGAGTGAACGTGGTGATGCCTTTAAATGTTTTAGATATACTGCTGCTTGGTGTTATTTATATCTTGGTTTAATTTTTACCTAATCTTAAATAATTTCCTTGCTTCTTCAATCCAATTCTTCTATGTTCTGAATTTAAAAACCTTAGATCTTGTGAGTCATATCAAAAAGTCATAAAAATAATTTCTTTAAAAGATCAAGCTCAATGTCATAAAATTTATGTTGTAACTTGCCGCTATATAAACATCAGCAAGAACGTGTTCATTAGAAATTGAAAGTGGTCGTTGTTCGTTGTAAGCTATAATTCGCTGATTAGTTTCTAGATATTTTTCCAAATGTTCATTATTATCGCTTTTATACTTGTCGCCGGCAATTTCCCAATATTTCTCGAATATGTTTGATAAATCTTTCGCCAGACATAAGCAGTTTTCGACAATGATTCCCAATTCAAGTTTCTTAAGAAACAAATAGCACGAGAATTAATATTAAGTCCTTGAAAATAGTTTTAAATAATCTTCTTTTAAATAGAAAATAAATTTGCAAAAAATTAGTGAAATATAAAAAATATTGGTCCTCCGCAATGATTGACCTGCATTTTCTGTTATCTCTAATAAGAAAATATTTTTCAAGGAATAGTACTTGGTTAAGTGATCTCCAATCGAGATTAGCCGAGCCAAGATAGAAGTGCTCAAAATCGCTTATGATAAATTTTGTATGCATCCTACCACCACCAAACAAATATTCCAGGTTTAAATTGCGCCTGCTAATAACTCCTCAAATATAACGCTTTATATGACACATATCAACATTAGAATTTTGCTTCTTAAAGCTTTCATATTATCAGTTTGCTTGAAAATCAAATCACTCTCAAGGGATGGATAGAAATTCTATTCTAGTTTTATTTATCTTCTTCTTGACTGTGTTTTGTGGAAGAAACCTGTTTTAGCGAAGTTGATGCCATCCTCATTGTCACCCTTATCTTTTGGAGGATAATTTTCAATCATTCGTATTCGAATCTTTCTTTTCAATCCTGCTTCTACTAAAGCATCGTAAATTTTACTGCCCTGACAAAAACATTAAAGTTATAGAGCTGACAGTAGTCGTTATGTCTGCTTTGATTAGAGAAAAAAAAATTAAATTTCTGGATAAAACACTACGATTCGTTTTCAATATCACTGGCTTAACAGGAAATCACAATCAGTAATGTCAGTTTCGAAATCAAAACTGTAATAGTTTGTTACTTGATTAGAATGCAATTGACAATTATCATCATTCAAAACATGCTTGCCACGAAGGCTTGTTTTATATGCTGCAAGAATTAATTCCTTCTTTGAATTTTTTATCAGTGAATTCCACGCACTGTAAGTTGAATGTGATCTAGTAACTGTCGCAAAAGTTAAGTTATCTGGAGTACTTTGTACAAGTTTGATCCTGAAGCAATTGCAACCATTTTTATTAATGCAAAAATATTCTCTCACATCTTGCTTCTTTTACTTCGTAAATTTTTCTTTTTTATCTGTTATAAGTAACCGAGGAGTGACGACGAACAACGGAAAATAAATCAAAGTGGTAGTTAAAAGGAACTAATGAATGCTTTCATCATTTATTAAATAGCAATTGCAGAAAACAGCTAAAATTACTATAGCTGACAGTTTTATTAATCAATAAAATGATGACGATGGCAGAGTTTAATAATAAGGAACATTTAGCATGTCATATCTTCAAAGTGGAAAAAAAGGCATGAACAACAGAAAAAATGGAAAGATTCAGATTAGAATATGTATGAAGCGAGATAGAAAGCAAACTTGAATTTTGCAACTTGCATTTATTCCAGGAAAACATGGATTAATGGTTGCGAGAGGAAAAAACCCTACGTGTAAAAATGATGAAATTCTTTGTGTGTCTGGTAGAAATTTTTGAAGTCTCAAAACTATACTTCGACATACCTGCACGTTTGGGAGCATTCTGTTTCGTTCAAAAAATTTCCATGAATTGCTTGCTTCTTAAGTCCCTCACAAGAAAAACCAAAAAGAAGAGCCACAGGTAACAGCAAAACAATCAAAAGCTAAAATGCCAAGATAAAAGAAATTTGGATAAAATTAGTCTGCACAATATAATCTTATCTGAATTTAGAAAGCAGAATTTAAAAAACTGCAAAGTAATAGATTACATGTGTAATTGCTTAATTCAATTTGTAGCGCAGTCAAATTGAATATTTCGGTGCATATTTCAATTATCTGAATTTAATGAGCATTACCTTGCTAGCCTTTTTAAAGTAGTTATTGCTAGCATTTATTTCTTGTACGTTTTGTCTTTTATTTGTTTTCACTGCATAATTTTCACCTTGGCAACTTATTAAAGGTACAAAGGATTCGTTCCGGAAAGTCATTCCTCGCCTTGAATATGCACGACACAAAGTGCTGAGACTAAAAAAATTCAAATTCACCTAAAACTATTAAATATGATACAATTAAGTTTAAGGCTGACTTTCAAGCAAAACTTTTTACTGAAAAATTTTACAATGAGTTCACATAATCGTGGTAACCATAATCTCCATCTTTATAACAATATTCTTGTTGTCACCAAGACTATTAGTACAGTGGCCCTACCTCATACCGTAATCCGATACCTCCTGTTATCTCACAAAATGAAGTGCTCATTTTACGTTGCCTATAGTTATCTAAACCTTGAAAAATATAATTAAATCTCTGAAGAAATAACACTCGGAATAGTGCTGGTCAGCAATTCGCAAAGCTTTAATCAATTGGCACCATTGGAGTCGCTTTAAAATGTAGTGATCAGAGATCGTAATGCCGCAATGATAGCTTAATACTGATAAAATATAAAACTAAAGCAGCCTTCTCCTCAAACTGTTAAGCTTATATGTAAACACTAATTTTTAACAATTCATTTCTTTTAGATACATTTTCCATAAAAGTTATTGAAAAAGCGCCTTCTCCTTACAAAGAAATTTGAAACAAATGTGACCACTGGCCAATGATATTTATTCATTACACATACTGATAAATCACTAACTTCACTAGTTTGGCACATAATCCAGAAAATCAGAAAACGAAATACGAAGCTATGCAATATATTCTACGTTCAAAATTAGTAGTAGAAAAATCTTTTGAGATATTTCGTAGTAATTTTGTTTGTTTGCTGGGCATATTTTATTTTTTAATTACAGTAGTGTTCCTTATTAAAATTGAATTTTAAAAAATTTGAATAGGATTGCTAAATCTCTTATTTCTTCCTCAGTGTAATTTTTCTCCCTGGTAACCAAAAGACAAACCTTTACATCCGCAGCAGTCATAGAACACCTATTTCAGTTTCATTAGTAGCTCCATTTTCTCCATCTTTTTTTCTATTACGAAGTTTGTTTAAAAATGTATACTAATTAATTTAGCAATTTTGTTCGAAATTTTACAGAAATATTGATTTGTTTTAAAGCGAACGACTTGATTGTTTTCGCTGCTCTACCTCCATCATTCTGTGGAATACCAAACGATCAGCTAAGAATTGTTTTAACAAATTTACTATTTGATCGATAATTCTTATTCATCCAAATTACCGTTGCTGTTTACTCCTCAAAATTGGATTAGACCTCTGACATGCACACTGACTATATCAACCTGCTCCTTTCTGATTCTATTAATTCTTTATGCTTGTACTTTTCTCCTGTTTTCTGTTTCCTTCTTAAATAGTAAGTTATCTTCTTTCTTAAAAGAAAATCATTGGAAATAAGAAAAAAGTTGATCTAGATTAGCTGCCTTTTCTTTCTCAATTTATCACTAATCTTCAAAATCTTTGAAAATTTGCTTACGTTTTATTTTTTTACTTCTAGTTTCATTTGTTTTTGTTTCTATAATTTGCATCGAATATCCTGTCAAGAGCAGCAACTATCATACTAAGTTGTAAATTTAGTTTAAAAAATTATTTCGCCATTCCTTCAGGAATTGAGGACGGCAGTTCGGATTTTATTTGTTATACCCATGCCGTAATATGACCTTTAGAAATAGATTTAGTCTTCAAGTAGAGCATCTAATACAAGAAGATAATCAATGAATTTTTGTTTTATGACTGTTCAAAATATTTTAGAAACTGTCTGCACAATAGTTTTTCAACCCTTTAAGTTCTTTCTTTAAAAGAAAAAATTTGACATGAATGCTAAAAAAAATATAGTTTCAAAAAATTTCTTCACGAATTTCATCATTTAAGATTCATTCCGTGTTAGAGCAAAGATCAGTACACATAAATAAATGATCACCTACTGTTGTGCAACTGCATGCCGGAAAAAGTGGTAACCAATTTGTACCAATTCTAGTCCTTTGTCCTTATCAACTTCATTTCTGAAGCATGTAGCTTCGTACAAGCCGTTTGCTTGTAATCTCTCTTACACTAACAGAGACAGCTGTTTACTGACGGATATCTGGTCAACACTGAACAAGATAAGCACTACAATAAAATTATTGGCTCTACAAGGTGGATTATGAACTCCTAATGAGAAGTAGTGTATATTATATCCTGTGATATTCATTAGCGCAACGACGATGCCGTTGTTTGTTCAAAGCAGAACTTTTTGGTAAACAACAGATAGCATCGTGATGAATACCATGGATTAAAATACATAGTAATATATATTTTAAAATAATAAATCAACCGGAAAATTATTTATTCAATGAAATTTATGGTGAGATTGTTGCGTACTTGCG
This sequence comes from Wuchereria bancrofti, assembly GCA_005281725.1. Classification (NCBI taxonomy): domain Eukaryota; kingdom Metazoa; phylum Nematoda; class Chromadorea; order Rhabditida; family Onchocercidae; genus Wuchereria; species Wuchereria bancrofti. Next base: position 2,770,234 of record SSBO01000012.1, read on the forward strand.
ACTGCATTGTATCTTATTACATAAGTAGGCAAAAATTAGTTATTGAAAGCAAACATTATTTCCTTCGCTTTTCTTGACTTTCTAGCTTACACGTTTCGAATTACATGTCTTTTTGAAATCCAAAAAAAAAGGTCTCTGATAAATGTTTTTGGAAATCCGACTTTAGGAAGTTTAAATCCCATAATTTTATAAGACATTGAGGAACAATCGGAAACGTGTAAGCTAGAATGTGAACCGAGATATTTATTCGTTTCAACTAATGAATTATCGAGTAATTTTATAAATTGGATAATTATCTTTCTTCTATCTTCAAGCAACACAGTGTCAACTTATTCGTAACTGCAGCTATGACCATTATTAATTCTTTTTCAAGTATTCTTTCTGGCGCCTTTAATAACGTTTATCTCCGGTTAAATTACTGAATTTCCTTCATTCTACGGCTTTACTGAAAAGCGGCAAATTTTTTATGTCCGAAGAAATAAGGAAAAATGATATACCTTCACACACTAAATTTATTTTCAACTCTATATGCATTTCAGCAGAAATTACAGTGGTAAGTGTAATTACATCTTTTTAACTTGAGATCATTGAGATTCACTTCATTTGACGAAAACAAAAGAATTTTCAACATCTTCTCCCTCATGAACCATAAACATTGATCCTTTTGCTCATTGAAAGTGATCTTCCTGAATATTCTATATATTTCACAACACCATAGCACTCGAACATTATGAAACACGGCGAGGAATTGATCTGGGTTGGTTAACGGTGTCGGGTAATTTGTCAGTTGAGGAGGTATGAAGAAAGGATGAGAGACAATACACTATTCGGAGTTTTTTGTGTCACTCTTCTCGGTGCTATTCACTTCGTTCTCTCGACAAAATACTTTCATCTTTTTTTCAGGAATATTCGCCGTAATGCATCTGTTCATAGTTAAAGTACTACATAAGCATATGGTCAAAATGTCTTCATTTAATTTTCTCCCATACTCCATTGATTGCATTGTCAAATGCAAAGGAAGTTCTACAACATCGTCCACAAGAAATCAGATATTCGGAGGTCAATATACTTTTCACAACTTATTTTGAATTTTCTAACTCTTCTTTATGTAAACCATATACTGACATCTATTTGATCATCAACTACCATTTGGAAATTTCTATGTTAGCTTAGTCAATTTCATGTTTGCTTACACGGTTGATCCATTCTAATGCTATATCGCAAGACAAATGTCATTAAAAAATGCCGCGTGTTCCAACTGCATTTGTCGTTGTTGGACTCAATCATATCACTACAGCAATATCTGACAAAAGCAACGGCATCAAGCTGTTTAATAGTTTTAATTAATGGTACTCTTCATTTTAAGCTTATTCTTTTCAAAGCATTTATCACTTTACAGTTAATTTTTTCTCAAATCATATTTTAATCACTCTATCACGGGCATTTCAATCTTTCTTACGGTTGAAATGGACAGATCAGCTTTCTTAATTTTCACTTTCTTTCGCATTATCTTAAAATAACTTAAGTCGTACTTTATGCCAACATTAAAGTAGAATTGGTATTCTAATCCTCTCTCTCTCATTTAAGTTGTTTGGTCACCTGTGTTTCATATTTTTAAATGAATTTCCAAATATAAATCTTAACTCCTAAACAAGCACTTAGAATTGAATCACAATCAAAAGTCAAAACTTTTTCTAAAAGCTGGTCCTACAATATTTAGAAACTACTACTGTATGATGATCTCCGACTCACACGTTGGATATGCTTCTTTCGAAGGTAGTGGGATAGTCCTATTTCCTTGGTTTTATATAGCAGCTAGCTAAAACTTTGTTTAGAGAAGCATTACTAATTAAGGTTCTAAAGAATTGGCCATGATGCGGATTCATCCTAGATATGCGGGATTTTCAGAAGTAGCAGAGTTTCTAGGTTTCTTCCGTTTCTCTTGTTATGGGAGTGCATGCGGAATCGTTCGTTTTAATGACTTTCTAGCAGTTAAGCATTAACCAATTAATCTTTAATGACATTACTATGCTACTCGCCAGTAGAACAGCCCGAATGCACAATTTTTAGAAGACATTTACTTTTTCCCCATCGATAAACTTTTTTCACTCTGATACATATGGAGTTATGGTCTAGAAGATAAAACTTCGCGACCAAATAACTCCTGCCGTTTGGACATAATTAGTTTTTTCCTGAATACTTAACAAAATTAATTATTCCTGGATACTTTTGGAACATATAATGTGTATTCTATTCCACTTCTAGGCAGACGGTAGCCAGAACTCTACCACTATTATTATATAAGAACAATAAACGCTTAAACTTTTGGCACTAGGTAATCTAGTAGGCTACTTACAGCTTAGTGGAGCTAAGCTAGAAGTGTACTGTAGTAGTGCAAGGGATAAGGAAGTGTCGTAATATGAAAAAACTTTGACTGAGATGAGTCAATTCTGAAAACGATGAAGGAAACTTCAATGGAAGGCTTCTTTAAGTAAATACCAATGATAAAACAAAATTATATAAATTAAAAATGAAATAATTGTTTTCCAAAATAATGGCAAGTTTCTTTAACAGTTGGCATTGTTAAAGAAAACCTCGCGAAGAAAATGCCAAAAATAAGTTAATTTTGATCAGATAGATCCATTAAAAAATCATACGCGGATATTTTCTGCTTCTTTGTTAACAGTATCTCCGAGTTCTTCAACATGCTCTCTCTTTTTTTTAAATTTACTCTTTTTCAAATGCATAATTTGTTAGCACAAAACTTTTGATCGAATCTGCTGTAAAATTTTTCTTTGCCGTATGTTAAATGTCTGTTTTAAGATATGAAAAATCGACATGCTATTTTTCATGCGTTAATACATGTCTACTACATCGTTTGCTTCAACAGGAAAAATTCAATATAAGAGGTGTTAATGATTTGTAAAACTTCACAAGTTTGCATGCATATTCTATCATATAAGAAGCCAAGAAAGGCTTAATGATAGCTTCTCGGATCTCAGTTTAGTGTCTTTTTTATAATTAATCCCATTCTTGGAAGAAATCACAAAAATGATTTTTCGAAAAAAAAAAGAGAAATGATTTTCATTACTTATTTCAAGGGCTATGATTAATTATATAAAGACAATTAAACTAATTGTATAAAATGGAATGCCCACCAATGAACATCGATATTTCTACGACAGTTAGCGTGATCATTTTATTAGGTAGACATAGCGCACAGCGTTTGTTCACAAATTCAATTTCTCGTCTTTATGCTTCAATTTATGATCTCACTGGTCTGTTTGTTCGCTGTACCGAAGCAGATTTTTTTACGATATTCTTCGAACTCTTATATGTTTAAAATCACAGTTTATTAGTTTTTTATTTTGAATTAGGAAGTGTTCCATGCAGTGCCAGTTGATAATTCGTAAAACAAATATTCTGAAATGAGATCAGCGAATAATCCAACGGACTGACATCACTTATTGATACCCCTTTCCTTCTTGTTTCTTAAGTATGAGGCGTATATTGATAAAAACAAGAAGCTACAGCATTTATTTGTTGACCTTTATAAAAAATTTCTATGAAAAAATAATTGACATGTTGAATTCCATCGATTACTGCGAATAACAGTTATGTATATGTTTTTCTGGTGTTTCCGATGCAAGCAAAATTTTTTGCTGTTGATTTTAGTTTCAGATATCAACCAAAGCTTTTGCACACCGTAACGTGAAAATCGAACTTCTTCCTTTTCTCTGGGATCTTGACCTGTGTATGATTATAACTGGTCCTACAGGTTAAATTTATTGTTGGCTTGCAAACAGTTTAATCCTCACAGTATAAAATCAGAAACGACAGTAAAACTTCTAAAACTTATCAGATGCTGTTAATGGGAACATTCCTCCTATAATACGCTATCCCACAAAACTTGAACTCATCGAACTTACTACGATGAAAAGAAAACATTTTTTTTTTATCACCAAGTTGTGAATTCGAAAATCTTATTCATGTGAGGAAAAATGGTGTGATTGTCTGATAAGCAATCATAAAGAGTGTGTATGTATCTAGCAAAAAGGAATGATTCGTAGTTGCATATTTCCTAATACTAATTTGTCACTAATTTGTTAATCAGTCTGAAATATTTCAGATCCCTGAGTTCTGAGGAATGATCGAACATTAGATAATCACGAAGCAAAAGAGATGAATAATTTATTGAGCAGCGTGTTGAACAAAAAAGCTAGAAATTTTGTGCAACTTCTCAAACGTCTAGTGCCAATAGTGGATGCTTAATTATTCTCCTAAGTGCTTTCAAGACAAGCTACATATTTCAGAGGTTAAAGAAGTAGATTATTTTGGATCATTCATTTGCTTTTCTTATATGAACAGTGCTGCCATACCTCTACTACAGCATCAGCAATTTTGAGAATGAAAAAGTCCCATGATTATGATTGAAAAATAGGGTGCGATGAATATGAGCAATATAGGGGCTACATACGCAATATAATTAAATATGAGATTTCAAATATATTTAGAATACCTCTGTGAAAATCCGCGGTCGTGAGGCATCGTTTTTATCTAGTTTAGTGAATTTCGTACCCGTTGTTTACTAGTTGGTCTCAGTACTGTCACTTTAATCCAATTAAGATATATGCCTTTGAAAAAGGCCTTCAAGATACATATTTAGATTGGAGTAATGCTGAATAGTATGAACGTATGATAATCAACTTCCATTTCGCTCGTTGCACCATTAATTCTGCCTAATTTTTTTCATTGAGTGTTCACACCCTAACTACCCGGGAATTCTCATTAAATTCAAAGCTGAGTAAAAAAATACTGTCATTTCGTAAGTCCATTAGGGATTGTCCCAAGAAAATGTACCTGAGGACTCAGTTTTGCAAGTGGAAATAAAGCTGTATCACGAACAATGAATCTGTCCGAATTCCATCAACCGATATGGCTAATTTTCAATTCCACTACTCTTTTTAATGAAATCGATTCCTTTCTTTGCCTCCTTGATCTGAGATTTTTATCCATACATTTTAGCTTCTTTCCTTTTTAACACTTTATTTATTGTTACTATCATTTGATATAAATAAAGAGTGTTACTGGGAACAAGACAATTAGTAATAGAGTGAAAATACTTTAATATGAAAGAAGCCAAAGGGGAGGGAAAATAATGTCAAGAGAGGAAGAGAGGGTATTTCTCAACGCATTTAAATCACGCATACCGAGCACGAAATTGGTCGGGAAAAATGTATGTTCACTGATATTGTATTCTTTGAGAACTGGTTCGCTCTAGACGTGCAGAATTCTTCTGATGATGAATGTACTCTATACATAAATTCCATTGTGACTATTGCTTCTATCATTTAAATTTCAGAATAATAGGCATCAATTTGTTTAAAAATACTTTAATAGTTATTTATATCGATATGACTTTCAGCAATTTTTTCAAGCATTCCAAATATTTCGATGACTATCATCAGCATTTAAAATGCATCTTTGACTTCTTGAAAGTCTATTTTTCAGTTAAAAATCCTAAAAACCGTTTTGCGGTAATATTTAACGTATTTATATCAATAAGAGATTTAATATAAATAAAAAGTGATGTTAACTGCACTTCAGGCGCTTCCATTTAGAATTTTCTGAAAGGAAGTTGTTTTGGTTACGACAAAATTCTCAGAAAAAAAATTTAGTAATTGCTGTCCTAGTCAGTAATGTTGGCATTATCGATAAAGAGCTTCAGTAACATTCATTTCTCACTCATCTATTCTCTGATGACATTCGGAGGACCTGACCTAAGGAGAATCAAGAATTCTTAACACTATCAGCTATATAGATCATCATATGGGATGAATCATCCGGAATGCTGAGTTGAGAGTCATCTAGCACCATACACTCTTATTCTGGTCGATTTTAAATTTGTTTCAGACTGTTGGATTGTTGTTTGTATATGAGCAAGCCAACCTACTGCTAATCGAAAGCGCTGTTTTCCCTGCACACCCTTGGATCATCATAGCTATTCCAGATAAGGATTTAAACAAAGGGTTGAAGGGCAAGCAGTCTTCACTTTATTCGGTCATAATGGTTGACAATAGCCGGACTTTTAAAAGCTAAATTGTTGCTCTATCGATTTGAACAGACGTTAGCGTAGTTGGCTAACAAAATCGGAAACAGTTTATGAGATGTTGCACCTTTATTTTCATTCGTAGAAAGTGATATTTGCTTGCGGCTAAGCTTTTCTATTTGCATTTTAAGGATTTGGATAAATTGTTCGATTAGTTTCAGGATTAACAGATGACTTTATTATGGAAATCTGTACAATTTACAAGTGCTGTCGTGCTATTGGCAGCATTTTTTACATGTTCTAAAATAGTCGTTATAAAAAGTGCACCAGCCGAAGGATTCGATCCTTTTAAGTTATGCTAAGTTGCTTATCAATTCATTAACTTATTTCTTATTCCTCGTTTACTTACCTAACTTTGCTATCTGGGCAATTTCCTATTGCGAAAACCAACCTGAGTCACTGATCCTTCAGAACAAGCAGTTGCACAACCTACATATGCAAGATTTTATTGCTAAAATATACAGAACTTCTATTTGTCTTTGAATAAGAATTTCTCTCACAATCTTACAATAATGTATCGCTACAAAAAAGATACTTTCGAGATGCAAAATAAAGATTAGAACACTTCTTAGGTGACTTCGAATTAACTAGGGAATCAGCTATTTGGTTTTCATTTTATTAGAAGAAATCCGTCTGTGATATGATAAACGACACATGTAAAAGTGCTATGCCACATCTCACGGTATGATGCCTATATTTAATGCTAACGAACTTTTATTCGTTAGCAGAAGTGATGTTTCTAAAACAATGCACTGTACGGAATTGTTGCTATTAAGGAAACTTATGCTTGGCCAAACTTTTTTTGCAGTAGTGATTAATAGGAAAAAATAATACTACGAGCAAAGAAGGAAATGAAATCGATATAAATTGTAAGAATCATTGTTGCCAGGGATTGGGAAAATGTCGAGAAAAATATAACCTACAGCGGTAGTGGTGACTAAGAGCATATAGCTGCTAAAGCAGGAAACAAAATATTTTTGTTCCTAGTTATTTTGAATTTAGATGCATTTGCCAACTACAAGTTCTATGAGCGACATTATATTTTATTTTTATCCATATGGAAAAGAAAAAGACCATTTTAATACAATTGAAAGGAAAATTTTAGTATAGAATGGTCGTTTAATAGTTTTGGAATTTGATGGGTCCTGATGATTGATAAAAGGATTTTTTTTCTCTTATTTATATTTCCTTCGACACTATGTCGACTTTTCAGCTATGTACAAAATATTTGTACAAAAGTCTGGTGTGAAATTGTTCCTGATTGATAGCAGACATTTGATATAAAAAAAAAGACCATTTTCAGCAAGCAGAATTAAGTGAGGAAAATTATTAATTATAGAACAAAGAACTGGTATCGTCAAGCATAGATGATGGTAATGATGCACATAGACATTACGGGATATCATTATTTAAATTCCAGTGGGAACATGTTAGTGCGCCGCTTGCCATTGCTTTTTGGTTTTTTACGGTCACCATCATGAAAATTAGTTAGTGTTTTTATCTTTTGACGAATTTGGACTAATGAATTAAAATTAATCAAGTTTTGCTAAAATTTAAATAAAATATTTCCATGTATTAGTAATTAGAAATTAATTTAATTACAAAATTGCAGTTTTCCATCGTTTTCGAAGTGTCCATAGTTTATTGCCCGATTCAGCATTATTAATTGTTCTTGGTTTATTTTTTGGCTATGTCTTTCATCTCGTTTATCCGGATGAGGTAAGCTTTTTCTGTTGAATAAAGAAATATTTTTGGTTCCATCCGCTTGATGCTCTATTTATAGAAATTATGCAAAGCAATATAACCTTTGCTTCTACCTTCCATCTTTGTTATCACTGTTCCGGAAATCACTTATGAATCAGGTGTTTAATCAGTGCAGTAAAAAAAACCATAAATCCCTCTGCTTTTAACCATCTTTCAGCAGATGTATCTAAAACCAGACTGGTTCTTCTTATATCTCTTGCCACCTATTGCGCTTGATGCTGGTTATTTCATGCCTAATAAAGATTTTTTCAGGTGACCATTTAGATCTTTGACTTTCTTCAATACTTCCTGAGTTCTTTATAGTTCTTCAGTCCATTAATTTTCAATTACAGGAATTTTGGAACTATAATGACTTACGCTGTTGTTGGTACATTATGGAATGTTTTCGCAATCGGTAATTTCTGATTTGCAAATAATGTCATTATTTAGCATATTGAAATTTCCTTATTTCCCCTGTCCTCAATTTCTTTTTGAATGAGAATCTGTCTCACAATTTCTAAATAAATTATTGCGATGGAAATGTCACTTTCGAAGTGTAAAGTGAAAATTAGGACATTTCTTGGGTAACTCTGAATTAAAACGTAGATTTAGCTACTCGGTTTTTGTTTTTATTAGAGGAAATCCGTCCGTAACATCACATATGACAAATATTAAGAAGCTATTCCGAAAGTTCTATGTCTCTGTGTGTTCTTTCGTCCCCAGGTGTAGCGGTACTGCATCTATTTTCTTTCCAGGAATGACATTGTATTTTTTACATGATTATTTCAAAGTGCGTACTTCATTAATTGAACTGTTGCTGTTTTCGACTTTAATATCTGCTGTGGATCCAGTAGCCGTCCTTTGTGTATTTGAAGAAATTCATGTTAATCAGCTACTTTATATCTGTGTATTTGGTGAATCATTGTTAAACGATGCCGTAACAATTGTAAGATTTTAAATATTGAGCAAATACAGTTGCTCACAGAAGTTTTGAACGCTAAAAGTAAGACTGTAGGATTATGATATAAGTCACGAATAATTGGATGAGCAAATTACCATCTTAACTAACTGCAATTAAATTTTAAGGTGCTCTATCAAACCTTCAATGCTATGGTAGATGCAGGTAGTCTTACCGGTGCAGATTATGCTACAGCGGCTTCTTCATTTTTTGTTGTTTCATTTGGTGGTTTGCTAATCGGGCTGATTTGGGCTATCTTTACTGGCTTCACAACCAAGTAATTTACCCTTAGTATTTGGGAGTGTGTGTTGGAACATAAAAATGAAAGAACGCCACTTACAAATCTTTTACTTCAAATAAATGCAAGTTACTCATCTACAGTGTTGTGTAGATTTACAGTAGAAACTTTCAGGCACTCGCAGCACCTCAATGTCGTCCAACCGCTAATATGCTTACTTTTTCCGTATCTTGCATACTTAACAGCAGAAATGGTTGCTATGTCCGGAATTTTAGCGTTCGTTTATAGGTCACTACTTATGGCTTTAAAAACTAGATGAATTGGCACTGTAGTTTCTGATTTACAGAATCGTTATATGTGGACTAGCCATGAAACAATTTGTTGTGGGCAACTTGTCGCGGAAATCGCTTGTTACTGTGCAGTACTTTATGAAAACACTCTCGTCAAGGTTTAATTTTCATAAATTTAGATTTAAAATTGTGACATAAACTTGTTGTTAAACAGATGTAAATCGTTAAATTTTTAGTTGTGAAGCCTTAATTTTCGTTTATCTTGGTATATCAGCTGTTTCAAAGAATCACGATTGGGATGCTGTGTTCATTGTTAGCACTTTAATTAGTTGTCTTGTTCAACGCTTTATCGGTATATCATTCATTTTTTCTTTTGTTTTTTTTCCAAAAGAATTAAATATTTACTACTGAATGAACTGAGTTATTCATCCACTTAACACAATTTTTTTGTAGTTAGATGATATGCATCAAGCTTTATATTGTTTTTTTTTCGTTAGGATGTTACTGTTAATTTTTTTCAGGTGTTTTCTTTCTTACTTATCTTTTAAATATACATCGAGTGCAGACAATTGACCTGGTTGATCAATTCATCATGAGTTATGGCGGCATTCGAGGTGCTGTGTGTTATGGCCTCGTTATGTCTCTTGACCCTTCAGTCAGTTTATTTTCAATCCGATTTATTTTATTTTGATTTAAACTATATCTTTATCATTACTTGTCATAATTGTTCTTCTATCGTAACAAAGTATACTATGCTTAAAAGGATTCTACAGTTCCAAAAATTTCAAAAAATAACGTTCAAACCATATTCTTCTATCTTTTTATATTTACTCTTCATTTTTTTCTTTTTCTTTTTTAGTATATGTAACTTTGTAATGTTCTGTTATATTTCCCCAATTCTGGACTTGAGAATTTTATTGCTGGCTGAATCAAAATAGTTTTGAAAATTTTAGTCAATGAAGGCCAAAAACATGTTCGCATCCTGCACTGTTGTTGTCATATTATTCACTGTTTTTGCTCAGGTACGATAAATTGTATCTTCAGAATATGTTAGATTTCGATATCACTTCTACCATAAAATTAGTCGAAATGTTAACAGTGCATGACGTGTAAGAAATGCATCATGCTGAAAATGCATCCTTTAGTTAAGTCTAATTCTGCCGCTTCAAACAGTTTCATTGACAGGGTGGAACAATAAAACAGCTAGTGAAATTATTAGAAGTTAAACAAAACGAAGTGCACAAGAAGACTGTTTTTGAAATGGTCAGCGAGAATGTATGTTTTATAAAAAAATTTCCAAATTTTTTTTTGGATCTAATAATTTTCTTGTTATTCTTTAACTACTTTTTCATATCGTAAAATAGCAGCATTGTACTTTGTACTAACACATTAAGGTAATCAATAATATGATGACTGGTGTAGAAGGAATAACTGGTTATCGTGGCCAATATTGGGTAGGCTTATTTTTCCATTTCCTTTGCTTAAAATTGCTTTGTTTCCAGTAAGCATTTCTCGAATATATAAGAAAATTTTTCAGTATCGTCAAGCATTCAATAAGTTTGCGGAGAATTACGTGAAACCCTACTTAATGAGTAATGCAAAATCTGGAGCAGATCGTTTGATTGATTATCATGAACACATTCAAGTAAGATGCTGTTAGCTGGTTTTAGATTTGTTTAGTGTTTATTCTTATCATTCTAATTCATTTTTAGGTAAAAGAAGCAGTTCAGCATTTGAAAGTACATGGTAGTTTTGCCGGTTTGCCAACTGCACAAAGTAAAGTGAATCTTGAACAAGCGACGTCCGAAATTTCACAACTGGTCTTAGGCGATCAGTAAGTGTGCTTATTTGTGTACATCAACATTTTACTTTTTTTCATGCTTTCAAAAAAGATACTACCAAACTCCAAGTTTAGGAGAACGATTCTCTAATTTAGTTAATATTTTGATTTCTTTAACGTAGTTTAAACAAATTGACAGATTTACCAGGGTATACACAAGAAACAATCTGGAAGCCAACGGTTTATCTGTGTCAACTGAAATGCAAGTGAAAATTCCTCGTAATGAATCAATCAGCGTATTTCTAAGAGATAAATTCAATGAACTCAATTCGGTACTAATTTTCCAGTCACTTGTTTGCGTTTATCTTATTAACTACTTTCTTAAGACAGTCATTTTGAAACTGGTCACAAAAGGTCTATAGTATTCTATAGTCAACTCAGATTTGTAGAATACAGTTTCCAGATATTTTCGCCATTGTTTAAGGATGTTTCTTTTTTTAGCCTGTATCTACTGGTGTATACAGCCGACATTTACTAGATGTTGATAACACACCACGTTCATTTTCTAAACGGCAGGATTTTCACAAAGTTTGTTTGTTCTCCTTTTTTTTCCCATTTTTTGTACGGAAATATTACTGATGGACAGATGCGGTAGGTGTTATCAATTTGTTTCTCTTGTATACTCTATTGTGAGCATTATTTAAAAACTATAATTCAACAGGATCATCAAGTTTGTCTTTAGCAAATAACGATGCTACTGCAATGCGTATTTAGTTCATGAAATTAAATTGATGTTGTTCATAGTTTTAACTTATTACTAGTACTTTGTGTGTCATTCCAGGAGTTTTATGCTTTGATGATAGCGATGCGTGTAAATGATATCTGTAATCTGCTGAACCCTGAAGTTAATTTACAGGGCAATTCATTTGATGCACTTGATAGTGAGGCATATCATATGACGTATCCGTACTGCAAAAATACTCGTATAAGACGACAGACAGCATACGATGTTGCTAATTCCGATCAAACAGATAAACACTCCAGAAAGACCACGATCGCATTGCATAAAAGTTCTGATAGTGATGCGCTTACTTTCAATATTGATTCTTGTATGATTTTGCTATATTTCCTTCTTTCAAGAAAGTCTTCTGATTTTTTAAACTCTATTAAATCTATTAAAATGATTCTTTAGCTGAAACCTACTGAGACATTTCTCCCATTTTATTATTCTACTGCAAACCTCAGTAAGCTATTTTGGTTTTCATGACCATAGAGAAAAATTTTTCAGCAAAACCTCGTTTTTTAATTACTAGCGAACCTGATCCTGCTTCGCCACCCAATGCGCCACGCTTTTCGCACCAAAAGAGTTCAGAAAAAGATTTGCAGGAAAGTACGATTTCAGATTTCCAGTTTGTATCATGTAGTTGATTCTTCAAATATATTTTGTGAAGCATTTACACCAGAAAAATTGCCGAGAGAACTTTTAATTTGTTTGTTCAGTTTAGTGATTGAAACGAGCACTGGTAGGAAGTCGTCATTCTCTAACCTGATATTACCCGGCGAAACAACTACCGGTAAACTTTGTAATTGGAGAAATTTACCTGTTTTTGAAATCCTCTCTGTAAAATTTTTAAGTTCACTGAGTGAACCTCCGTTTTAAATGTTTATATGCTTTTTGGTCTCTTTTTAAATTCTAATGAATTTGCACTTTCAGAAAAATTACAGTTAGAAGAAAGACCGAGGAAACTTTCATCAGGTCTCAAAGCCTTTCTAGCGAAAGAAGCAAGTGAGAAAATGACTTTATCACCAGTACATGAAGATGATGAAAATGCAGAATCACCCAGCACTGAACGAGAGAGATGCAGCTGAAATGGGTAGAACAAAATCATTTCAACTTAGTTGATTTAGCTTTTGAAAAATATGTTTGGAATTCCTTAGGAATTTATAATTTGAAATCTTAAGATACTGAAGGATCAAAAATTATTGCTAGAGCATTTTGTGCAACCTTTGATTGTACTGTTTTCATTTTTCATCTTCTATGTTTTGTATTTTGAATTGTATTAAGTTGCCTTTGTGTGTAGGTGCTAAGTTTACTCGTGATTAAATCAAAAAATAAGTCTAAGTAAGATGATATGAATTCACGGGAACAAAAAAAGTCAACTGCTGTGTTAGTAATCTATATAATATTGATTTGTGAATGAAGGATATAAAATATTTTGGATCTGTTTCTGCTAGCCACTGTTCGAGTGTAAATCAGTCTTTCAACTTGCGAATCCTACAGTTGTAGGTAGAGCAGCGTTCAATTTTTTTCTTATATTCCCATCTTTTTCGTCCTTGCAAATTCACTTAATCTTTTTGAAATTAGTCATTCAGCAGCTTGTCAGCTTGCATTAGTCATAGTTGCGCGATAAGACTTTTTTGAGTCAAACTATGACTGATTTTATTACTTTTATATTCTTTCCATTCTTCAACTCATCATTATTTCCTCGAATTTGCATAAACTCGGTTAAAATTTACGTTTAGAATCAAGGGCTGTTGAATTATGAGGCTTTCCTGCAATACTGTTAGTTGGCCTGAGCTTTATAAATTGCGTAGATTTCGCAAGTGACATGATTCCTTAATTTTCTCTTAATTTTTTGCCGAAATTTCGTCAAAACGGGGAACTTCATCGAGATATTCTGTCATACTAGTATTTCAATTCTTTTCTATAATTGCTCTCAAGTATATTTCTTCATCCATTAACAATGATTTATATTTGTTTGAATTCGATCTGATTCCATTTGCGTTTTACTTTTTCTTAAATTGTTTTTTTTTTTCTCTTTGGTTACCATACCTGTGAATTATTTCATCCTGAAACTCATGTTGGCTTGCCTTTTTCAATTTCTTAGAATATGTTACCTCCAGTATCCCTTTTCACTTTACTTGCATGTTCTAACTGCTTACTTACGCCGTCTTATTATTGGCTATATCAGAAAGTGGTTTCTAGACGAAGTTTAAGTGGATTAAGAATGTTTGACTTTATTATCGCTCTAATTTTAATGGCTTGCAAGTACGAATACCAGAAATGTTTTCCAGGTTTTATTACAGTAATTGTAATTACATTAAAGGAATAAAACTTCACTGGCATAAGTTATTTGTGATAATACAACAATCATCCTGTAATCAAATCCTTTTAAATAATCTCGACTCCTGTTTACAATGATGATAATGGCTTTTTCTATCCATGCTATTTGAAGTTGTCATAGTAACCTTTTTAATCCCAGGTTCTCTCGTAACCTATACACTTTTCAAGGTAGTGTTATACGCAGTGGAATCACTTGAATGAATTTCTTCCTGAATTAAATTTGCACTACTTTTCTGCTAAAACTAAACGAAAAGCAGTATTCCCAATTTTAGTTCCTCTATCACTCGAAATCCTCTATTCGTGTGCAAATTCATTTACTTCAGACATAAAACTTTTGGTGTTGAAGTGAAATCCAAGATGTTCGAATTGCGGCAAGAAATTTCAATGTCTACTGGAAGCGTTTCGCATTCACCAAATAATCTATCAGTTTTCTTTCATGAAGCAAAAGATCTGACTCTTGCTTGTATGGTACATGAGGATCAGGTTCGTTACTCTTTCTTGACTTTCTATATCTTATATTACATATAGGTATCCTGTTAATGTTGTGTAGGGGTGCTTTGTACTGCTTTTATAATGATTACTTGAATTGTATGAATTATTTTCCATATATAGCACTCATTTCACAAAATCATCTTTTAAATCCCGTTATTCATTATTATCAAATTCCTTCTCAATATCTAACTGGCGTCAGTTGAATTGACTTTTCTCGCCTTTTTAACGATAGATTTGTGGTCATCGAAAAATGCAACTGTATATAAATATTTACGGTTTTATAGCAGTGCTTTAATGGAGCATAAAAATAATTTTATAGAAACCATAAATCTTTGCTCAACATTTTCGAGTGCAACCAACACTAAAGAGGTGAAAAGATGCATGAAATACATCGGACTTTCTGGTTATTCCAGTTAAAAATAAATTGAATTTCCAAGTGGAAGTAAAAAATTTTCAAAGGAATAATTTTCCTTCCATTGCCATTGAGGATGCAGCACTGATCTTCCATTAAGGTCAATAATCAATTCCAGATTGCGATATTAAACTGGGATCAAGGCCTGAATAGTTTTACATGTAATAACCTGCCAATCAAAGCTAATGATTTCGATGCACCGGTTATCGTACTGCAAGCGAAATACTGCACGCCAGTTTGCAGAACATTTCCTCTTTTGGTTATTACTACTTCCAAGGGAGTAATGGTGACTTTATTATTTTTTATAAGCTTCATTTTTAAAGTTTCTAGAAACTTCGGTTATTTCTTTATCTTACTTTTAATTGTTAATAGTTTTTCTGAATTCTATCTGTTTATTTATAGATTTACGATGTGAAAACTTTCAAATTACTTGCATGGAACGAAATGAGCGATGTGCGTTCTTTTCATCTATCCTGTAGTTTAAGTAATTAGTTAGTATTTCTCGCTAAGATTTCCGATTCATCATTGAGTATTCTATATTTCGTAAACATTGTTGAAAGAATTTCTGAATCTTTCTGTACAGTTCAGCTTGTTTATCTGCATGAAATATCTTTTTAGACGTCAGAACCAGCAACAAGGAGTGAACAAACATATCGCTTTACAAAAGGAATTACTTATGTGGAAAACTTGATAGCTGTTGGTAAGCTATACTATTTATGATTATAAAGAAAGAAATAAGAATTTGCTGTCATTTCAATTCAATTCTCGAAATTTCGGCATATTCAAGCTTTGTTTTCAGGATCACATTTAGGAGAATTGCTGGTATTCAGGTGCTCAGGTGAAAATTCCGTAACTTTCAAAAGAAGTGTCCAGGTTTCATCCTTTTTATTATTCATTTTTTTTTTTTCATCAAATCTTTCTTTCATAGGGATGAAAATGTGGCAACTATTCTAAACAAGCTTTCAGGAGCACGATTTTGCTATAGCTGATGTAGCTACTTGTCGTTTTGATGATTTAACGTGTTCTTGTGATGTTTCGGGTAATATCGCTGTTTGGGTCAAAAATTTCAAAAGTGCTCAGAAAAAATTCAGTACTGGGTGTGTAGTTTTTTGATTTGGATCTTTTGAAATGTTCGTATCTAACTTTCGCACCCTAATGAAGCTATTATTAAACGCAGCTCTATCTTCATAATTTTGGCATAATTGGTCATAACGACATGCTTTTAATTAACACACTTGCTTACGTGTAAAAAGTGCATGAGGCTAAACCACATTTTATTTAATAGGCTTGAAATCAATTGCATCAACGTATTAAGAAAGCAGGTCATTATTGGCACTTTCGTGGGTCAGTTATTATTTTATTCGACATTGAATGGGCAGTTAATGGCCGAAGTCAATGCACACGTCCGTCAAATAAATGCAATTGCTGTAGCTCCGGAAAGTGCTTATGTACGATTTTGTTTTCCTACAATCGCCTGAAACATATTTGAGTTAAGTTTGAAATACAGTTTGCATAAAATTTTATGTGATGTTAGATGCTGTTAAAGCCTGCTCGACAAGCAGCATATTAGCTTGTCGATAGTCTTTTTTTGCCCGATAATTTTATGGTTTATATAAAATCTATACATATACATACATAGTTTTCTATCTTTGCAGGTTTTATCAGTTAGTGATGATACAATGATACGCTTATGGAAGTTACATATCCGTAAGCCCAAAATTTATAGGGTTCGTTACAATCAAAATTCACTCTCTCGGGAAACTGTTTTAGTAGCTAATTTTAAGAAAATAGTTTAAAATAGTAATTCTTGGTTTATTGGGTACACATGATCTTTGATTTGGTTTTTGAAAAATTGATTTTGATTCATTTTATTCTTTCTAAGAAATTCTACCCAGAAGATTATACTTCAAAGTTTTTTCATACCTATTCGCATGTACTATTACGTCTACTCCCTTTAAAGATAACAAAAAAACAAAGTGAGCAAGTGCTCAGCGCTCAGTTTGTTTATTTTATCTGCCGACCTTTGTCTAAATTGTCACAACTTTATTTCTTTTTATTCCTTTACATGCAACTCAGTAGAATAGTTGCTCTCACATTGATTCAACTATGATGTCTTAAATTTCTGTATTATTTTACTCTTATTTCATCAGTCTATTTAAAGGTTGAATGGCAGTATAATAAAAGAGTTGAAAACATGCCACTGGTGGGTGCGCAATTTATCAATGGTCGAGGAAGTGATTTTGTTGTAGCAGCTTATGATTATTCCAAATTACTTTATTATCAGATAACGAAGAAGTTGCCAGAAGGATTGAGAGATGAATTAATATGTTGACAGCGTTGAGTTTTTAGATTGCCTTTTTTTTAATTTCGGTAAAATTAATAATTTCTTTTTCTAGTTTTGTTGATATTAAGCATCCTTTACAGACATTCGTTACAATCAAAATTCACTCTCTCGGGAAACTATTTTGGTAGCTAATTTCAAGAAAAACTGTATTTGGATTTTCCATTAATTAATCATAAATTAAACATTCTATAAAAAGCAAACTGCCTATCAATATGCCATTCCCATTGTGCTAACTTTTTTCCATAAAACAAAAATGTCTGGAGCTTACTCACTAATAAATGAAAAGAGGTTGTGTTCATTTCATTTTTTTCCGCCCTTCATATATCCTTGCAAAAAACTGTATCAGAATCCATTTATCATATTGTATTGTGGTAGAAGTGTTAATAGAACTGTATTTGGATTTTCCATTAATCAGTGCATACCAAAACGATGGGACGGCGCTATTGTTGTCAAACACAAATAATCCTCCTACTTGATTTACATGCTCTGGTGTGCACCACACAAAACTTCCTGTCTCTCAGTTTTTCGACAAGTCATCCAACGAAGCCCCACTCTATACCACTGTAACGATGTTCGCACAACCGGTTTTGTATAATTCTTACTACAAATATAATTGACTCTGTAAGTTTGATCAGCTTTGTAAGTTCGTTTCTCATTTTAATCACACTTTTATCAGTAGACAGTAACGTCTTATATCGATCGAAGATTTTTAATGCTATCAAAAATTCACTAAATAGATGTTCGTTTGTGAGTTGAATAACCTGACAGCTGAACTGTTAAATCACTTACTGCTCGATTTAAGTAAGTCGAGTGAATTTAATACAATGTTTACTTTTCCTTTAAAACTAATGTTTGTATTGAAATTGCATTATTTCATACTTAATTCTTACATTGGTATTTAATATAAAAAAAATACATTGATAGCGCAATGTCATTTTACTGAAATGTTTCAAAGAGGTTGTTCTGCACTATCATCAGTTTTTGACGATGTCATAATTATTAAAGAATGCTTTTTTTTTTCTTCTTCCTCCCCCTTCTTTTCATCCTCTTCTTCCCTTCTTCAGTTACATTAGAACCAGAAAGAGTTGTACTTGTCGAAATTCCCAATAAATTTGGAAACTAAAGGACTAATATATGTAATAAATCAATAACTAATGAGATAGATACTACTTAAAATAGAATGAATAAATTTGAAAAAATGAAGACGAAATAGTAGTAGAAGCAGGTGAAAATATTGATATGGGAGCGAGTGAACGTTCATTTCATTGTGTCTTGAAGCATAATGCTTGATTCAGATGTGGTCGAGAATTCAACAAGGGTTGACGTTGTTTAAAATAGTTAAAAAGGCAATGTTCATCCTTCTTCATTCTCAAACATGGTCTTACATGGCTATTCTGCCATAAAATCCAGTTCGAATGTCTCGTTTGAAAATAGCAACAATTTAGGCAAAATGACGGATAGTTTTAAGGCTAATTGTAGAAGTAAGTGAAATAACTGGCTAAAGCTATTCCGTTTGAATCACTAGCTACTTAACTGACTTTAGTTTAAAAAAATTTTTTATGATTGACAATGGATTTCATTCAGAAAATCGATGTAGAATTTATGTAGAACTGGTATGTAACGATATTATCACTACAACAGTAAGTTATACCTGATGAATAACTGAGCTTTCCTAGTCACATGATTGAATATAAGATTAATGCATAGAAAATCAATGTCAGTGATTAGCGGATCCTCAAAACAGGCGACAAAGATGGAAATCATCTTGGAATGTTGTAATGAAACAATATTGCTCCCAGTGCGAACTTGATGATGATTATTCTATCAGTAATAAAAACACAGGTAGATGCAGATATTTTTAATCTATAGAGAACACTGAAAGGAGGTTGTACGCGAATAATAGCTTTCCAACAAAAGATTTCTTAGGACTTGTGCTCGAGTTGTAATTATGCTTGAACAACCAATTAAAATGCACTTTGACATACGCCGCTTGTGAATATTCGAGGGAACTCCTAAATCTGTTGATGCTAAGGAATTGTTTGTGTTCCTTCGTTCATCCCATGTGATATTTTGGCAGATAATCTCGCGAATACAAAATGTAAAAATTGCAATCCTTTAGCAAAAAAAACGTCTTTCATAGGAACTGGTGGTCATTTGTTGTTTTATACAATTGTCCATGTCTGTTTTTTTTTCCGCCATAAGTTTATGTAATCAGAGTAAATAAATACTAGGAGAAGACTCTCTACTTTATTCCGTGTTCGTATTTAGCATCGGGTTGTCTTCTTGCAGTTCAGATAAAAAAAAAAAAAAAATTGAAAGCTTCATCTGATTTTTCTTTTTCGTAGAGATAACTTTCAACAACGTTTGAAAATCTCAGTTGTTTACAATCTTCCACTTTCCTCGTTTTCCCATTCTTTTCATTAATTCACGATCTTCTCTCTTGCACTTCTCCTCAGTCTTTTTCTGCAAATTTTCACTGCTACTAACATCTGCGTGTATTGCAGCTAGCAATAAAGTGATTTTTAGCCTTTTTACCTTCCTCTCTCTTGAAGCAGATGCAACTCACACATGTTTCAATTTTCATATTTTCTGTTATAAAATCTGCTGGTTTTCCTTATTCATCTCGTATGAAAGCTATGAATTATTTCTTTCCTTCCTAATTTGATATGAATACAACACCTACGCTATAATTACTAACTTTTGCAGTCTTTGTTAGGTGTTATACCTTTTTTTATGCAAATTTTTATTATTTTCCCGTTTATTGCTCATATAATTCTTTTTCTTTTCGCTATTAATTACTATTGATCGTCTCTTTAAAGTATTATATGCTCACCACATTTGCTCCAATTCATAATTATATTAATTCAGATTTAAACAATAAGCTCTGTTTTTGCTACCATAAAACTAGTATTCTCGATCTAAAAAATTTGAAAGCCCGGTAATTTGCCGAACTTATAAAAAATTCGCTGTAAAAAAAATTGTCTGTACACCGGAAAATTAAAATGCGTTAGGAAAATGTTTCTATCAATGAAACATCGGTTAAAATATCATCCAAACATCATTCATTAAAAAAAGTAATGGCGTTTGTTGATTTAAATACGTCCTTTCACCAATGAATCGTTTTCCAAATCGTATATATATACATGTCTGAACGAACCTTGTGACCTGAATCATCTCTATATAAAAGAAATTGCTTTACTTCTCGTAAAATTCTGAAGTTATTGGAGTTTAGATTTACTTTTCCTTAATTATTGCTGTGTTTGCTTTCAAATTGTAAGGGAACTTTTGTTTGATTTAATTATTGTTGTTTTGTGGTATTTTTGGTTTCTTTTGTTTTCAGGATCCTAAAGGGAGGTTAAAAAATTAGCAATATGGAAGCGCTGCAACGAATGATGACAAGGCGTTTGGATGAGCATTCCTACAAACGAACAGCAAAGCGTTTGGTGGTCGATGAATATGCAAATGATGTTGATTTTAATGACAAAACAGAAATTTCTAGTATGAATCCGGCCTATGATATGTGAGTTGTAAGACTATTTTTGACGCCTTAATTTTGTTTCACTTTAAAGATTTTAAAAAATAAATGGTTTTATGAATTGAACTGAAATGAATTGTTTGGGTTTACCAACATATAAATTATAGAATCTATGGTGAAACGGTTCGGACAAGGAGCATTCCAAATGGCTCTACCACAAGTCCATCTTTTTCAGCAAAAACATGTCCAGCCACTACTTCACCGAGTTCAATATATTATGTTGAACCCACTTCTACTGTTACTGCTCCAACTGTTAATGAAGATTATAACCGTACTGATAAATTATTACGAAAGGTATTGCAAAATATACCGTACTAAAAAAATTAGCTTTTCCTCAAAGCGTACTAAGCAATAGCTATCAATAAAAAAGAGGTCTAATACACTTTTTTTACTGCGTGTATTAAGATCAAACAGACTATCAGCAGTTTCACTAAACATTTGATCATGTTCCACTTTGTCTTTTTATTCAGGCATGCTTTTTAGGTTTCACTGGCTATACGAAGAAAGGTAACAAGTCCGAAACTATTTATCAACGAACAATGCAATCCTTGCAGGATGAGTAATCGTGATAAAGAAAGTAATCATGACGATTTGAAAAGTAGTGAGAAGATCGTTCAAAATGATATGGAAAAACAAATTAGATTGAAATCAGCCAGAAAAGTGGTGAGTTTGACTTATTTTTATTTGAATGAATAACTTTCAAGAAGTAAAGATAGGTTAGTAACATTATCCCAAGTTTCAATAAATTTAAATTTCAATAAACTTAAGCAGTTTATGTGTAGTAGGAATACCAACATACAATGAGAATAAAATGTCCGAAACGGTCAGACTACTCTGGTATTGTGAATCTATTTTGGGCGCAATTGTGCGGAGTTCCATGTATCGTATAAACAAACAGTCTTAGTGATTCTGCTGAACGGATGCAAGTGCAACACCAATTTAAACTATACTCTGTTCCTAGTTATCAATTTTCTTAACTTATCTATGCAAATTTTCAAGTTTTTTAAAGATTGATTTGGTTGATTTGTGTTCAATTGGTCGCAAACATCGTAGTGAACATCGAAAACTTCTCAATGAAGAGTTTGGCGACGATTATTGAAAAGTGAAACACTGTGATCGTCTAGTACTTTGTACTAATAGCAAAATATCTATTCGAAATAATCACTTTAATTGTGTCACGTGAGCCTTTAGTCTTTATCTTACTGTTACCACTAATAAACCGACAAGCAGATCAATCGTATGACTTGTCGAGCAGAAATTCTTGACAATTACCGTGCAAAATAATTGATTGGAACGTTGTCGTGTTCTTGCTGCGAAGTATTGTCGAGCAGTTGACGTTTGCAGCGCGCTCCTTTTGTTGCAACATCATAATGCTTTGCAACTTGTCACTATAGCATTGTAAATATCTCTTCATGGATGTATTTACAGGTATATAAATAACAAGTGAAATGGTTTTTTTTTTTACATTTTAATTAAAATAATGCTTTATATCATTTAAACAGTCTTTTGCCTCCGTTCACTGGTAGTATGCGCTACCGGTGATAACGATATTCATTGCTGTAGTGTTGGTGATAAGCGATTTTAGGAATTCAGATCTACAATTCTGCTCAGCAGATTTTCAAGTTTCATATGATAATCATATGAGCTTTAGTCGAAATTTTTTTTCCTCCGAAGTATTCCATATAATAGAATAACGGTTTTGTCAGTAAATCTCAGTATGTACTTTTCTTTAATAACTGAATGCTTGAATAAGTCCAATGGATTTTCTATATGAATGCAACAGGAATATATTTTGCACATTTACAAAACTGGAGAGAAAATTAAAAATGAAAATTCCTTTGTGTTCTGAGAAATTCTTGAAGGAAAAAATAATTGTTTGATTTAATTCAATATATGGTACTATAATTTGTTAGGTTCCCTTACTATTAATGTAAGGGTTTGCAAGTAGGCTAATTTTCGAAGTATAAACAATTTCAGGATATAAAACCATTCTAAACTGTAATTTACAAATGACTGCTGGTTTAATGTTTTTCATGAAAGAGGACCCGAATAGTATGAAATGTTAATCACAATGTTTATCCTTCTGAATATTTTAACTGACGTATTCGTATTTGCTTTATCAAAGACATTTTCAGGAGTTATTTCTCTTCAGTGGTAAGTAAGCTTGTGGAGGAAACAAGACAATGCATCATCTATTGATTCTGATTTTGAATGTTATTTTATTCGAATTATGGTTGATGAGGACTTTTGCTATTTATTATAATAATTGTTCATCTAGTTCGTTTTTGTTAATTTGCTTATTTTCCACTTGTTTTGCTTATGCTTGGCGGGGTCACTATTAAGACTCGTGAAGATCATTTTATTGGTAACTTGGCTACATTATCTAGTGTCGAATTTCGAGGAAATGTCGCATAGACCGATCTTTATACATTAATTATTATAATAATTGTTGATGCTATACTGGTTATTTTATCTGTATATGCCAGCTATTTGTTGATTGCTTGCTGAATATTCGAAACATTTTAAGCTTGAATGGAATAATCAAATCACATTATTTTGCCTTTATTATCAAGAGAATGCTATTTACGTATCCCAGATCTAGCATGCAACTTTTCATTTTCTCACAAATCATTTTTCAGCACTTTTTCAGTTTATTTTTCAACTTCTATCATTTAACTCTTACTTTAATCACTAATTTTTTGAAAATAATTTAAAAATAATAAATAATTTGGATTCAGCATGAAAACCAAACCGTGCATGTTTTATTGTGTCAGTTATTTTATTTTATTTATCTATTGCTTTCATAAAAATGCTTTTAATTCGAAAAATAAAAAAAAAAAGAGTCAGGTTTATAAACTAAAACTTGCAATGTGTCTTTTCTTCATCGGATCTTAAATATCCAAAATTCATAACCATCCATTGCTTTGTAATCTTAAGATTTAATGCAAAACGCATTCTGTTGGGTCTTCATGAAATATTTCGATATTGAACTTATCGTGAAGATCTGAATCCATTTGACCCTCCATACTCAAGAAAATTGATGAAGATGTGAGAGAAAACAAACATCAATTGATTAGCTTTCTTATCTTGAATTATTATTCCAGACATATATTTTCTTCTTTAAAAGATTATTAAAAGTACTGTGTAACTTGTGCCCTATTCAGCCCTCTGAAAGCACACAATTTTTCAATAAGATCGTTAAACTCGATGGTCCCGTACAGCATTCATTTATGAACAGCTTGTTAGACTGAAGAATAAATTTGAAGTAGGAAGTAATTTTTCACACTTGTAAATACACCAGATTAATTAGCCAGACTGAACCATCAGCCAGTTAACTAAAAACCAAGTTTTTAACTTAATTACATTCAAGATCTTTTCTTATTAATCTTATGAAACATTCATAAAATTCAATGGATTGTTTATATATTCATAATGAATTGTTTTTAAGATATTTGAACGTATGCGAAAGCATAAATCTCTCTGTGACTCTTCATTTATCGAAAACTCAGTTGTTGTTTTTCTTTCCATTTCACTTAAAATTCTGAAATCTATTCATTTTAAAATTAAAAAGATCAAATATTTACCTATTCCCATTTTTCATGTTCAAAATTTGATTCCAGAATAGACGTACAAAATGAAAAAAGCATAACCAGGGAGTGGATATCAGTACCGTAGTGTCATCATGTATAGGGTCAGCACTGAATCCACTGATATCCAAATGTTCCTTATTTTTTTCCCATTTTCTCATCATTATCTTCATCTTAATCATTATCGTCACTAGTAACATCAATAGCAGTAATAATAACGGCAATAACAGATTGCTCATCAACTTTAGATCTTTTCATTTTACTGATCTCAGCACCCACCGTATTCTCTTTACTGTACACATTGTCGACCTTCCTAACAAAAGGCTTATATTCATCAGCATTTCGCTGACTTTGTATTGCTGCAGTTTTAATTGGTTTTGATGCATCTTCAACATTAAATATTCTTCAAATGTTTGTCCATGTCTTTATGAAATCCGACAGAAAGGAAACAGAACATGATCTTCGTTACTGTTAACAGTTTGTTAAGCCTAAATACTTTATAATCACAACACAAAATGTACCACTTTTTGCAAAGCGATTAGCACCAGTATTTTTTCTGAATTCTGGCCTATTCCTTTTCCATATTTAGAAAATCGCAAACTTAACAGCTCTAAGACTCTAAGCACCTAGAATTCCAATCGAGTTTTCTGAGTTTTCACAATTTTATTATTCTTTCTCTCTACACAAACTCTTCATTTCCTCCTAATGCTAAATGTACCTAAGTCAGTAGCAATTGAAATCGGCTTGAAAATCATAACATTTTTCGTCACCTATTTCTATAAGAAACCACTGGTTTCCATGCCAAAGTATGCTTACTCTTTTGTTTGCAGTTCATAGGTACTGTTCGATGGAATGATTTACGATCCCAAATAAAAGAAGTCAAATGGAACAAAATTGACTTTGCAAATGATTTGGCTATATCGGCGATGTAGCGTTGAACATTACGTAAAGGAAAGTGTGATTCGACTTTGATTTTAAGGAAAATAATTTAATAATCTTCTGAAATCAATCAAGTGCCAGTCTGCGCAACAATCCGCTAACAAAGTGAAACTAGAACCTTTTTTTTTGAGCTAGGACAATTTGAAACAATCAGATTACGCACTATTGATAGGATGATTCATTAACACGAAGAGTTCCAAAGCATTTGAATTTTATATTTTCCAGAAAAAAACGCTGCATATCAAAAACGACTATTGACAAACACCATAGCACCAACAGTTAACAACTAATAATGATCAGTGGAAACCAAATTTTTTTTGTCATTTTTCAATATTTTTCATCGAGAAACATATAGTATACGGGAAGCAACACAAATTATTCCTCTTAGTAAATGTAGAAAGGCTGATATAGCTGCTCAGCTTTATTATATTTCCTAAACATCGGACAACAATGTGCAAAACCTGTTATCAAAATCGAAAAGCTTTTGTTTGATAGGACTGAATAATGAATTTAAGCGTAGTCGGAGCAGCATTAAACCACGAAGTGATGAATAAGTAATTGGTAATTAATTGGAAACTGCTAGTTACATGATGCGGAAAATTCATTGCTGTGGGAGGAAATACTCAAATATTTTGTTATAAACCTCGATGAGGAATCGGGAATGAGCGAGCATACTACAGTTACTGCTGAATATTTCCCTATTCTGAAAAACTGGATCGTATAAGTTTCAGAAATTAGATAAAAATCAAACAGTGAAATGAAATAAGACAATTCACCTCATACATGCTCATCATAATTCAGAATTCAAGAAAACTGAGCTAAGCTGGAAGTCGACCAATATTGAATTAAATGGATTTCCTGAAAATTGAAACGAATTTTTTTTAGAACTAGCAATACTAGCTGTTTCAACACAATCGAATCACTTTGTTATAATATTGAGCAATAATTAAGCTACAAGCACCCACGTAGATTAAGCAAAATTGCCAATTCAAATATATTTACCGACATGATCGAATGTTTTCTTTTTATCACATTATTCGAGATGTGAGGAGCTGATAATTCTATAATCTCACTCAGCCATTAAGTAATTTAAAAAGTTTGAAGCTCAAGATATACATTGTTTGTTGGGCTTAAATCGGTCGACGGCTTGTAACATTCTTCTCAATTCCATTTTGTATATTTTTCACACTCTCACAGATTATTTTATCGGAAGGCAGAATTTAAAAGCAAATCGTTCAAAACAGATTTATTAAGAAAAAAGGGAATAAACATATTTCATTAAATAAAAAATAAATATTTCATCAAAAAAAATACGTTGTCAGTTTAAAATAAGATGGTATTTCAAACATGCAACAGAAAATTTTGTTTAGTAACGAAAAGAAAATATCGTACTGCCATCCTTTATAGAAAGGGCATCCATCCAGCAAACATTCGAGCAAGATTTTCTGGGTCACTTGCCTCTTTAATCAAATGAGAAACCTAAGAAAACTGCCATGAATTTCTGGGATAAAGAGTTTCACTTTTCAGTGGGAAATTGATATTTTACTTTCATAGCGTGAATTGCAAAGTATAATTCGATACTAGTGATGAACAGCCGACAAGCTAGTATAAGTGAAATTTAATGAAAAAATTTCACAATTAAATATGAAAAGCTACCTGAAGCACCTCACTTTACCTGTTGCGAGGGATCCATGTAAATTCTATTTTCTACTCCTGCCAATTTATCGCGCAGTCTGCAAATCGCAAGGGTTGCAAACTGATTGCCATTTTCACCATCAAGATATTTCGTTAGTGGATCATGCAAAAGTACGAGTGCCAGACCAATTAATGCCTGTAAGTTTCAAAAATGTTGTTTTGAATGATACTTGAATAATACTAAAATTTTCTAACAAACCTGAGAGTTCTTCCGCAAACAATCCAAAGTGTCCACTGCTATACTCTTAAATTTTCCGTTGACGCCCTCAATCAAAATGGGATCAACTATTTCTCTTGTCAAACGAAAAGGTACTCGCTCAGGTACTAACAAGTTGCGTTTACCAAATTCAAATACCATTCCTTAAAACCACAAAACAGAGTTAAAATAATTAAGGATTTAATATATATGTACAAAAATAAAAAAAATTTGAAAAAAAAACATTTGTGAAAAATGAAACCCTTAGAGAGAAATGTTAGGGGAAGGAACATAGAATCTCATATCAATGTAAAAGAGTAAATTCACAATAACGAAGAAAAAATAAGGAAAGGAAAAGTTCAGAAAAAAGTTTTTGTAAGATATATAAAGTATAACATGAAAGCTAAACATTACCGAGGTCAATGTGAACAAGTCGACCGGTTTCTTTTTCAACCATAATATTATTCAAGTGGCGATCACCCAAACCGACTATATAACCCACTGCAACAAAAAAAAAAAAAAAAAAAAAAAAACTGCATTCACTTTTGTTAAAGAATACTACGACTGCTAATAGTTTAACATATTCATCCCAAAGATTAATCCTATAAAATATTTAATTACAATAGAAAAATATACCTATAGACCACCGGGCTAGAGATATTGTATAGTCTCTGATACGAAAGAACCACTCAAATGGATCCGAGAAAGCATCATAAAAGAAATGCCGAAATACAGGATGAATGCCCTTACATATTTCTTCGTAAGTTTTCACAATACTGGACTGATTTGCATGAGCCTATACCATTATATCATATACAGAAATCATAAGATAAGCATACAGAGCAACCAAGAAAAACATTTCTTGTCTTAGGTCCACAATGAGAATATTGCATTTATTCGTATCGTAGGATCATTTACTAACAGACTTTTCTGCTGATCAAGAAAAAAAAAATACCTGTGAAAGTTTGAAGCGTGCAGTAGCTGCCGTCATTTCAAGAGGATAAAGCTTTTTGTGCATACCACTTTTCCGATCTACACCACAAATATAGTTACCTAGACCAGATAATACTAAATATTTCTAATTACATTTCACTGTTTAATATATTTGTTGGAATAGTCATTTTGATCACCGCTTAGTAAAAGGCGATAAAGTTTAAGAGGTTTGCTGAGGTCTAATCGAAATTTGTGTCTTAATATTTTTTAAGTTTGCCTTTTGCTCCACAAGAGCCGAAAAGCAAAAATTAGGAAAAATAAAAATCTACTACGATTTCATTTGTATCTAATTATACGGAGTCTGTTGACCAAACACACGAAAATTTATCTAATACTCACAAAGAGAAACTGTTCCCAAACAAAATTCGATTATTCCAGCATTCGAATTAATTGGCATGACATGATAAGTACGTAGTGGAAACGTTTTTTTTCCATCCATCAACAGAATGTTCACCACCGTAAAAAGCTGCTCAACAAGCGAATCCTGCCGTAAATCCTCGTTCTAAAACATTTTATACAAACTAATAAATCGTAGCATGAGCACAAAAAGTGTAATTCGTTAAACGAATTACCTTGAAAATTAATTTGCGAACTTTTCCATCACTTCCAATTACTGTAACTATTGTTGGTTGTGTTATACCATCTGCAACTATGACTGTTGATTCAATTTTCACGAAAGTGATAAGTTGCGAAGAGTCATCAGTCAGCTGAAACACATCAATTAAAAAAAAGAACGCAATTTTTCCCCTCAGAACAAAACAAGAAATGATATCCTAAATCTCTACAAATTTTTTATTAAAATTAACTGACCGGTTGTTCGATAGCCGGAATGGGAACATTTCGAAGGCTTTGAATTTCATTTAACAATACAGAATCCGTAATAGAAGCTCTTGATCCTGTAACAGTGCATAGAAATTGGAATAAAGAAAAAATCATAAAAAAGTAACTATTTTACACAATTTCTGGAAACTAACTTGCATATTTTCTATTCTGAAACGCTTTGACAGATGAAGCTGCAAATTGTGCGTATAAAGAAAATGCTTTTCGCATGATCGTTATTGGATTTGTGAGTGATTTATCTTTCGTGGAAGCATCTTTTAACAAATCTTCTACTCGATGTAATCGACCCTCAAAACAATAGGAGAATTATGAAGAAAATTCCTTCGTCAAAAAAATTTATTGGCTTTGCAACATTTGTCAAGTAGACCTAAGAAACTGAGAAAACCTGAGAATCTGCCATCGCATGCGCCGAGTCCGTATAGAAGAGTATGTGCTGAAGGACGTGATATGGATAGTCGAACAGTGCTGCTAAGATCATCTGTAAATTTTCTACGCAATAATTCCGGAACTGTAGATAACTTATAAAAACAGCAATAACAATAATAATAATTTCACCTCCCTCACAATTGGAGCCAGAGGCGCATCATCGAAGAAATGTGAACAAAGGTGACTTATGAGAGGTATCCAAGGACGTGATTGAAATCGATTTAAACGTACCTCAATCAGCAAAATTATGTGCACATTAATCAAAAGCTAGTTCCAATACTGCGCAAAATTCAGTAACATAGAAAGAATGGTCGATTTAGAATAACACACTTTCAAAAAGAATTTAAACTTCTCAACAGATTTTTGCAGTTCTCATTTCTTGATACATAACTTACCTTCAACGGCTCCAACAAATTTTCGTTATGTTTGGCTTTAACGAAAAATGATAAAATTCGGTATGGAATATCCGCAACACTTGCATCAAGTTCTAAGGCTGCCAGATAAGCATCCAAAGCCGTCAAGATCTCAAATAAGCAAATAATGACCTAACACATTTCCAGTCAAAAATTCTGACCGGCAAATTTTAATAAAACTTCTACCAAGTAGTATCAACAATCACATGAGTTGTTTCCTCAGTATATTAAAAATTGGAATTAAGAACAAGCTCAGAAACCAGGGTATTTCTGTCGTTACAGCACTGCTCCAGTTCCTTTTCTTCAAACATCTTTTCTTTTCGAATTCGTTTTTCCTCAAGCATCTTTCCATGCTTCAGAGTTTTCCCTTGTCTATAAATAAGCTGTAAAACAGGTAGTTAAGAATATTATTCCTCCGAGTTCCATCTGAATTTGTTTCCAACTTTTTTCTTGAGTTTCATCCAAGTGGTTAATATAAAAAAAAAAAGTGAGCTGCGTAAGCAACCTAAGCTAAAACGGTGGCAACAAGCTGCGGACAACAGAACAGAAAAGAAGTGTTGAAATAAATGAGCTCAGTATCCATTAGTGTCTTATGAATATCGAAGAATGAACCTAGGATAGACCATTTTGCTAACCAGTAATTTGTTCTTTTCTACTCAGATTTGAATGTAACCATGAATTAAATTAAAAAAAAAAATAATGGATTCAACAATGAAATTCAGCGAACGTGATAGCCTGAAGCTTTTCTTCCTTTATTGCTTCTAGTTCTTTTTCCCAGTTCCTAATTGCTCGTTCTTTAATTTTAAATGTTTCAGAAGAACAATAATCTTCCAGTAACAACAATTTCTTTTCAGCATTCATTGCAAGCTTCCTATAAGCTTTTGCTACCAACAAAACATTTTCATATCCACTATTCAATGCTTTTTCCACAATCTGAACAATGAATTTGTAAATGGCTAGCTTTCCCTGCGAAGTAGTAATAGAAAATACAAAAAGTAAATAAAGCAAGATGTGTTTGGAGCTCTCATTTACATAACAAATATCTCTCTAATGCGAATTTAGTAGCAAATGAATGTAATTATATGAGAAGAGTGAATTGAAAAAACACTTTAATTTCGAATATATATATACCGCTTGCAAAGCTTCGATGGCTAAATCCGGCCTATACGCTACCACATCAAATTCAGCTAGTTGCATCCGAGCTTTGAGCGAAAGTTCAAAAGAATTACTGCTGTAATGATCGCACATTGGCCGTGCGGCGCAAATCTGCGATAAAAGCAACCGCGCAGCTTCTTCATATCCACATTTTTTCAAGATATGAGCTTTTGTGATGTCGTATTCATGATATACATTCCCATCAATATCCATAAATTCTCGATACTTTTCAATAATTTGAAGAGCGCGCTGAAAAAAACAGTTTACAAAAGTGAAGGATGAAAAAGAAAAATCAAATTATAGGGCTCACTTCATAGGCATTTTTTTTGCAAAGGTGCTCGGCTCGAGCCACAACCAACGGAGTAAGGATTCGTGCTGGAACACGTCCATCTCCATACTTGCATACTATCCATGGGCAACTCAATATGGAGCCTCGAACTGGAGGTATGTTTCGCTGCACTAGATCATTCACTTCACAACAGAGACTTAAGTCGTTTATTAAGTCTCGAGATATGATCCACGATTTGGCAATTTCATCACACCTAACGTTGCTGAAATAAAATTGAACCATAACGAGAAAATTAAAGCAACAAAATACTTGAGTTTATCTTTCAAACAGAAGATAAGTCGTAACCGCAGACTATTATTAAATTATGATGTGCAAATACTCACATGGCAATATCAGACAACAGCTGAGATAATTCCAACTGTTTTTTTAACTGAGCGTACATTATGGAATATATCTGATGACCAGTTTTTCCTTTGGTGTATCTTTAAAATATCATGGAAACAAGATAAAATACTGCAACAAAAGTTTCACACAATATTTCACAGTTCTTATGATAAAATGAATTGATTAACCGGTAAACAGTACATTTTTAAGAAACCTTTATCCCATTGTTGGAGTTCAACACAAGCAAGGCTAGCCATTTCTTGGAATTCCGATGGAACATCCAAACCAGCATAATAAAATGCTAAAGAATGAAGGTTTTTTAAATCAGTCGTGGGCACAAATGCAACCAAATGTGACCAATCACACTGATTTTTTGCCAGAATCATTTGACACTGAAATCATTAGCTAATAATTTTTTTTTTTTGGAAATACATATTTATCGTTTGTGATCAATTTAAAATTTATGAATTTAGGACTTTGGGAGAACAAGAGGATGACAAGGAATAAATTTAAATCCAATAAACGAGTGAATTTAAACAAGAACCAAAGCTATATTTTAAGCTGGGAAACTAATTCAAATTTTACTTGGTTATTATCTTTTATTTGTAGAGAAAGTGGACGTAATGAATCTGCATCATCCATTTTTATCAATATCTCCATAAACAAATCGGCTAACTTGTCAGAATTTTCTTTTCTATCGAGCATGTCGAAAAATCCGCGATTTTCATTCAAAATATGCATTACTGGTCGTATTGGATCGCTTAAACTAAAAATGAACTAGCAGAATATAAAAAAGGGAAAAAGTATTTTCATTATTCATTGCAATTCAATGTAAACAAAACATTCAAACAGTTTAACCTATTAATATATATAACAAAACATGATATTTACCGATCGAGGTAGCAATGCAGAAAATAATCTGCATCATTCGCCATATTGATTTTCAAGCAAACTTCTGATAACTTCGATAAATCAAAGGGTAACCTCTGGAAACCTAGCTCTGATGCCAAATTTACATGTGCCTGTCGAATACATGCCACTATACTAACTACCAGTGGGTAATCTACAATTTTCTGGTGTGAAATTCTAAATGCTGTGAAAAATTTGATCTGAATATTTAAGAAATCTTTTTAAATGATTATAATTATAAACTTGAATTTACCATTTCCAATCAATCTTTCAGGAAAATTCGTAAGTAAATAATTCACATCCACGCAAAACTGTGATATGTCATGGTCTTCATTGTATGCCGCAGCGAAAAAGTAAGGGAGCAAAGTAAAAGCCAAAGAAGGCTGCAGAAAAAACAAGCCATTAAATGTATGGGGAGGAAACTATATATTTTTCACCTTTTGAATACCAATATAAGTATAGATGACAGCTGTATTTATAGCAATGCATCTAGTGGTGGTAATATGACATCAACTGGGCAGAAATATGGAGCTCTGGATAAAAACCACGTTTTCAATGTTCTGTTTAAATCATCTCCGATAATTAAACCACATACGATCCGTTTCAGCCATGTACCATATTTGGTATTGGCTTCAGTTCGATAAAGCTTTGCAAATTATGACTTGGTATATTTCGATATTGTCATTTCTGTGTCACAATATCTAGATACAATTTTATGAAAGATGGTTTAAAATAAAAACGAAAAAAGAGAATCTTGAAAATAGATTAACTAACAACATGATTCGCGATCTTTAATAAACTATTGGCGTATGATAAATGCAAAAGATCAGCAAACTGTTTAACGTAATATAATACGAAAGCTTCTGCACAGTCGCCATTTCGTGACATTTCCTGACATTATCAGCATTGGTAATTTGTAGAAGTTGTGAAAATTTAGAAAAAACAATAACTAAAAGTCCAATCACAATCATTAAAACAGTATTTACCAGAAATTTCGAAAGTTAGAGTGTCTCAGATTGTGTTCTACATTTGCAAACCTTCCTTCTGCAAAAGGACTCACTGAATCGTCTTCAACGACCGCATACTGGCTGCTATTGTCGCTAAATGAATTATTCACATAAACGTTAAAAGTGGAGCTTGATAGGATCTGACATATCCACCAATAGACTTCGCATGGATATAACTCACTAAAAAATTATTTCGTCTGGATTTACGGATAAAAATTGTTCAGAATACTTGAGACATTTAAGATTAAAAAAAAAATTGCAAACTTACAAAGGGTTGAAAAATAGTTCAAGCAAAGATAATGCAATCAGTTCTTCCAGCTTTATATCCATTGGAAAAATATGATAATGCGAGCCTACGCAAAAAGAATCGAAACGAGTTAAACACGGAGCAATGAACTTCCGCAAAGTGGGGTATTTAGACCAAATTTGTAGCACTTGACCTAGCACCTTTGCTGTATCTATGAAACAAACCATGGCAAATACAGTGGTTACTGATTCTAATAATAAACATACGAAATGCAAAAGAAGCTAACCTTGAACGCCCAGTTTGCCAAAATTCTCATACAGCCACTTCCAGTATGTCTTGCAAAGTAAGAAATTGAATCGACCAAGAGTTTCCTAAACATCAGGTTTGTTCCAGTTAAGCAATATCGAAAAAAAAAAAACACTCATATAGTTTCTTCACGTGACTTCAAAATAACTAATGAGGAGTCGCTATTTATTAGTTGATACCTTAAGCAAATGTTCAATTCGAAAATGATTTTTTTCAAAAATTTTCATGTTTATTCGTGCCATGATTTGCTCCTTACAATCGGAGTCATCTATGAAGGCGTCGAAAACACAGTACGATTTTTCCATTGCCAAATCACGGTGTAATTCCAGTAGTAAATCATAAAGATCAAACCAGCTTTGCAGCAAGTAAGTGATGCTCTCAGTCCTGAAAAAATATTAGGAAAAATAAATTATGTATCATAATTAAAGGAATTTCGTTAAAATATATCTCTCATCTATTCTTTACCAGGATATACCAATACATATATTTACCTCTAAAAAAAAATTGCAATAAACATATCAGAATCATTTTCGATTTGTACTTATGAGAGAAATGGAAACGGTGAGAGTTTTTTTCACTTCTCCACTTCCTTTTCTCATAAGACAAAGATCAGCTAACCGAGGATAAACATGACTGGTTACATTGAAATCTTCCCTAAAGGGATAGGTACATTACATCAGACTATAAAAATACACCAGTTTTCATTATATTCATTATGAAATCCATTTATTATAATAATTATATTGAAACACATTAGTCCAGGAACATGAATGTGATCACTTTGAAAATTTCAAATTTCCTTACCAAGCACTAGCCAAACAACTTCTTGCAGCTAGTGAACAAAGTGTTGCACAATTCTCAATAATGAAGAGCTTCATCGAAATGTTGCATGCACTTAAATCACATTTTAAGAAACTTTTCAGAGCTCGAAATATCAGAAATTCGTATCCCAGGAATTGGCAAAACCACAGCAACTTTCGTAATTTCACAAAAAAACTACACAGATTCATCGTTATAGCAGCAGCAAATGATTTCTTGAAATCTAGTTGGTCGAATAATTCGCTCAATCTTAAACTTCCTCCTATTAAAGTCTTGCAGAATTCATTGAAACTGACTCAGCCAAAATCTAATTTTAAGATAAAAACTCGTCCAGAGAGATGTCTTAAAATAGCTTATATATAAAATCTACATTAACAGATGTAAATCAGGACCAACGTTTTTTCTTGAACAAGAAAAAGTATATCCAGATACATCATGTGCGATGTGTTTATTTTTTCTGCATTTACGTAACGTTGAAATGGCTCTCTGTTAGCAGAAATTGTCCGTATAACATCAAATCTCCTGCAAAGAAAACCAGATTAAAAGCCAATATTGCCCTTATGTAAGAAATAATACCAACATACTTCAAATTATCTGCCGGTAGAAAACCGTTATTTGGTGATGGTTGCACTTCATAACAAATGGTGGTTGCTTCAAGGAACAAATCGATTACTGCATCGAATGTTGGAAAAATCCTTATCAGATGCTATAAGTCAATGAAATCATTTATCTGACGAATAAGCAAAGAACTGAAGCTAACAGAAATATTCAACTGAAGATGACTGGTACTTTCTACAGAGCGCAACGTGTGAAACAATGTTTCAAAATCAAGAAAAACAATAAACTTCAAGTACCTTATACAAATATGATGTTCCCACGCTAATGAGAAACGCTAATATTCTGAGATGAATTTTATGCTTCAGTGGAGGCATATATATATTTTTGACAACGTTAGCGCGAAATTCATCCGGGAGATCAACACTCATGACAAATTTCGCCAAACCTGTTTGGTCCAGCCAGACTGAGCAATGTAAACACTTGTGCAAAGTAGCTAAATTATTGAATAAGACACCGCAAATTTTCCAATCTTCCGCCTAAATTCATATTAATTCATACTGAAAAAGTCACGCACTTTAGAAGCAACAAGTATGTTGAATAGTTAAAATTTTTATGCATTCCAAGATGGAATGTGATTGGAAAGTGATCTTTTACCGGAAGATATGCAAGGACTAGCTCGGTAATAATAAGTTCATTGATATTTCTTTCCGACTTTTCTTCTTCACCTTGTAACATGGCCGAAAAAGCGACTGTACTGAAACTTACAAATGTCGCTGCTCAATAAAATATTAACCTCTTAATTCTCTTGATGATTAAATTGATGGTTAAAAAAGAACCCTAAACGTTCGATGTTTAAAAGAAAACTAGTAAAGACATATATAAATGTGCTAAACATAGATCATGCTTATGTGACAATGAACACAGAATAAGCCATATTTCGCATGTCTTTTTCGTAAATAAAACCTAACCGCAAAGTGGTTATAAATTTCTGCCTTTCCACTACAGTGCCATGCTGAATAAATGGTTCAACAATAAACACGGCTTCACTAAATGAATTGCAACAGCGAACTGCTTCACTAACATAACTCGACACAATATCCGATGCTGCATCAATTCTCCCTGATAATTCCTTATTCCAGTCCTAGACCAAAGTCTCACAAGTTCAGAAGTTTTTATATGTAAGTTAGCGGAATTCTTGAATCCATCAAAAAACGTCACTTAACTGCACCATTATTAGTAAAGAATAAAAAGAACAGAGCATCAAGGAAAGAAAATTAAAAAAATAAAATACTTGAACAACTTTGAATTTTAAAAATCACCTTTTTATCAGCAAATCTACATTTAACGTCAATCAGTTGTTGTAACAATATTTCTTTTAGCTTCAAACAAATCGTATTTTTTAATTTTTCGTCTGCTGCCTGCCAGCTACCTCCAACTCCTAATGGTAACAGCCATTCATCAACATCAGTCAATTTATCATTGCGGATAATTCGTGTAAGGTCCGCAGATATAACCTATATGAATTACCAACAATAAAGACGAGAAGAATAAACGAAAATAATTTTAGTCACAAAACTAAAAGAAGAGCAATTGAACAAATACCTGTAGCACGCTTAACAGAGGATCACAATCTGCGCCATAGATGTGAAAGTAATAAAAAAAGTTTTGCATTGTGAAAAATAAACTGATTTGGTTTCGTTCTGAATAGAAGAATTTAATAGAAGGCAAAATAAATCATGCTGACATAATATTAATGTACAACCAGCGATAGGTGAAATAAAAATTCTAGATATATACAAAAACCTTCCTTACTTAACGGTTTTACAGGATTTCTTATGTCAAATCTTACAATATAACAAATGCGAAGCAATGATGAGAAAAAGAAAATGTAAAAGAAAGTAAGATGTTTTTTCAAAAATTTCATTCATGAATATTTCTGCACCTTTCTCAAAAAAAAAAAAAAAAATTGTTCGGATTTCCAAATTTGAATTACAAAGATAAATCGATCAGAAGCCTTGTCACTGAGAGTTATAATAAGATGAGTTCACAGCTCTTCTTTCAATCTATTTTCTAATTTAGTGCCGTTCTTGTAAAACCAACAATAGAACTTACGGAGTGTTTCGGGATCTGTATTTTCCAATTTTATATTTCTCCATAATTGCATAAAATTATTTCCGACAAATTCCACCAATTCGTGGATAAAATATTTTTTTCCGGCAACTTGATGTGATGTTTCGGAAACAGGAATTGAAAAAAGACTCATAAGATAACGCTCTAATTTTCCGATATCTGTAATTTGGTTCTTATACTACTTCACATTAAGCAACATCACAACTTCCTAATACTTTTATTCTTAGACGATTAAACATGGCTTCATCTAAATCATTTAAAGAATTTCCTGGAGTTCTGTCAATAAATAAATTTTGGTTAAAAAAATTTGAACTCATATCTAAACCAACTGAATCTTTGCATCGAATCATAGAAATACTTTACTTGATTCGGATGATTCACGACGGAAATCCGGTTTAAAACACAATATTTCTAAAACTGCATTTACTGGAATATTCGCTGGTTTCACTGATGCCTTCAAAATGAACTTCAGTATTGCACATCGGAAAGTCCATCCTCTCACTGCAGTTTCATCAATAGGCCTGATTCAAATATTCAATGTTCGTTAAAAGTTAGGCAAAATATTGACTGAACAACAACCATTCCAAAAAACAACTGATATTAACTGAAATTGAAGAACGAAAAAGAATGTACTGGGTTTCAAAATGTTCATCAAATTCGAAACTACTCAACACATGAGCCAAAAAAGAGGCTATTTCAGCTGTACAGATATTCAAGCGACTTATATTGCTCCAGATAATTTTCGTCACGTTGGTATCCTCCAGTTCTAACCTCCTCGCACCTGAATTTGAAATAAAATTTACAAATAAGTTCTTTCACAAAAAAAGTGGATATAATAAAACCTTTACATATCAAAAAACGTACAAGGAATTATGATTTTGTGCAGCAAACGAACTGCAAATTCTGAAACATTTTGAGACTGTGACTGCAGCAATGAAAGTGTGAATTTCCATAGATATGTACAATGCTCCTTTTCAAGCTGTTCTATAACAGATGATTCCGCAGCAGATGCTATAGCCTTCAAATACCATATCAGCAATCCTTCTCTGTAAATTACTTAACTAAACTGTTTTACAAAAATGCAAAAGAAGCCGGATCATTGGTTTTCAGTTCTTATACGCAAACGATGGCTCTATCGAACAGAACCTTTTTAATTAACTGGTATCCGGAACAAAAGTCAACCATTAATGCAAAAATGTAAAAATTATTGCCAAAAAATAAATTTTACAGGAAAAAGCAGAATATAAAGTTGAAGTATAATAATATGAATGTCCCTTTTGGAAAATTTTCTATCACTAAGAAGAAATTTACATAAATAGTCCAAGTGTTCCATAATTGGTTTAACAACTCGTAAAATAAACACAGAAACCAAACAATTTTCTTACCTGTGTACCGCAATCGATGATTGGACGATATACGCAAAAAGTTTCTTTTTCATTTGAAGTGACAAACGATGGCTCCATCGGACAAAAAGTTTTCCGATTAACTGGCACCTGAAACAAAGGCCAACTGCTAATACAGAAGTGCAGAAATTATTGTCAGTCATGGTAAACCAAACTGTTGTGTCAAGCTTTAATTTGTACTCAAATTGAAAGGAGACATTTTTGTAACTACTCTGAAAGGGCTTAGTAAAATGAACAAACCATCGCTCATCCTTTTCTTGAATCAGTGTAAAGAGCAGATAGCCAAAATGAGAATCATCGGTATTTTGTACGATATCAAGAGTAAGAAGCCTGGCTAGCAAACTAACAACTCCATCTGGTAATAACTGTATTTGTCCCATTCTTCAACAAAAAATCAAACATAAGACAATAAAATATGTTTACCACCAAAAAAAAAAAAAAAAATTAAACCAGTGTGACAGAAGATTAAACATAGTATGCTTCCTTAAACAAATAACTTGGCTGTTTTAAACAAAAGAAAAATGAAAGGAAAGTCCAGTTTTTTGATATAATCCTTATACCATCGCAACGATAAACATCAGATCGCCAGTCTGCAATAGTCTAACTCAAAAATTACCGGTATATACTTTTCTGAAGTATCGATAACCCGTTCATACAGTTAACAGCCGCATCCAGAATCTGATTCAATAAAGCTCTCATAGAATTTGATAATAATGGAGAACCAAGAACGCAATCCGGGTGATGCATTATAAATATAAGTTCAATAAATTTGGACTGCTGTAAAACAAATATGAAGGCTTATTGTTTCAAAAAGACAAAATGAATTTGCTACTTAGTGTGATTGCTACGTCCTAACTCTTAGTCACACTGTTATATTGTCAGCTACTGAAAACCACTGAGCATAAACAAATATTCATGTCTGCAGTGATTACCTCATTCAATGATGATATCAGCTCCTCAGCGAATTTCCGTGATTGCCATAAAGAAATTGTATCAGTCCAAGCTCTACCAATTAAGTCAGAAAGTTCTCGAGATTGCTCAAAAATAAAAAACATCAAAATTTGAAATTATCACCCTTATAAATACAATGAAATAATTCAGTAATTACATACCATGCTCATTAAATGCCAATTTTTAGCTCCAAATTCAAATAAAAACTCATTAAAAATACGCAGAAGGTTGACATATAAATCATCAAATAACATAAAAGTCTTATAACCCGTGTGGTAATTAATCCTGGAAAAAAAAATAAAGTATATCCTTAATATAGTACTACTAAAAATAGCAATAAACTGATGATCCAAATGTCTTTTAGAATACAAATTATTGGTAGTTTAATACCTTTGGGAATAACTATTACATCGAGATCTTCTGAAAGGGAAAAATATCATTTAAAATTAAATGAAAAACTTTTCGGCTTATAAGAAAACTCACAAATATTTCCTCAACATCTCTGCAGTTTTTCCAGTCATCTGTTCTACAAGCAACATAAGGCCACAATATTTAGTAGCACGAGCTATTTGTAAAAGAATCCAAGAGCAAGTACGTAAAGTAGAACTGTAATCACGCATATCAATGTAGCGTAGACATAACTGCATGCAGTTTGTCCACAAGCCTGGAAAAAACTTGGATTTAAAGTAAGAGGACTGGAAACTAAAGGAGGTTTTTCTTTTTCTAAACACTTCATCTTTACCGTAGCAATGGTGAGATCTCAAAGTCAAAGTCGACTTCTTTTCCAAAAACATTGCTAATAAAGCAGTGACGTCTGCAGCGAAATTTCGATGCAAGAGAGCAAGCTCACTGTCCATAACTTGTTTTGCGTTTGACGACGTACAATACAAAAGTCTCAGTAAGTAATCCATGAGAATATCTATGTTAACAATATCTGCAAATCCATCTGGTCTTGAATCAATTTTGTGGAAATGATAGGAAATGAAGCATATTTATAGAACGATAAAGTTGTGTTAATAAAAGTATTAGAAAACCATACAACCACTATATAACTCCAATAACGGAACCAGGCTTACCAATTTTCTCTACAAAATACCACAGGGCAGTTCTGAAAGCTTCAAAAGCTTGTCGATTGTATTTCTTTGCTGTTCTGACAACGTGATTTTGTTCCATCTCCTATACATTGAGTAAACTCAAGTAAAGTTACTATAGCAAAAGTAAGCTGTGGATTTGCCTAAAACGCCAATATGTATTTAAATGTTCATTTTCTCATGATTTAACTGATTTTCTTGATTCACATACTTGATAATAAGGCCATATGATCTTCACGAACTCATTCAGCTTTTGCATTTTTTGTCTAGTATTTTTCTAAACTATAGATCACTGGTTGTGAAAAGAAAAAAGAGTTACTAAAACTGCGCAGTCTCCTAGCTTCTTCAAAAATTGATTATGATCTGAACTGAACTCATGGCCATCTGTTTGTAAGGCACTGAGGAATGCCTCATTTTCCAATATGCGATGCACTATTTGCCAACCATCCTTAATGTTTTGCATTATTTATTATCTGTTTGTAATCATCTCAGCAAAGGAGATACAAAATATGACGAAACGTTTGATGTATGTTAGAAGAATACGGGACATTTGCTTACAGTTGTTAGAGTCCCTTCTATACCACATATTTCTTTTAACTGCTTTGCTAACGAACCGAAATCCATCATCTTATGTCTGAAAAAAAAGAAGGAATTCTCATGTCTTGTGCTATATATTATGACTGGTTTTTGATCCCCGCACATTCATTTTTGCTGATAGATTATGGAGTAACAGTATGGTGAGCAATCACAAAATCAGAAGAAAAAGAAAGCACTGGCCGGTTAATGTCGAAAAAAGCACAAATAGACGAGAATGTGGCTCACTGGTGAAAAGTAAAAAGGAAAATCACCCGAAGCATCAATACTACATTTCAAATGTTGCACAGACTGAAACATCGCATAACACAAAGGATCAAAACTTCCCCAAACTCAACACACCATCGAATACTCAACAAAGCGCAAAAAAGCATGCGCGCCAAAAAGGACTGAAATTTCGAATACCGCGCCAACCTCAAAACATAGCCGCACAATGCAAATATTGAATTTCAATGGCATTTGAGAGATAGTTCTGTAGCACGGGAACTTGTGGTATACTGTATTGAACTGAGAGTGAGTCATTACGTAAGTTAAAATAAATTCACAAATATATCAAATAGATCCTGTTGCAAATTTAATTGTTTTGGAAGTCATTAAGTAAGCATTTCCATTCGTAAATTTCTGTCCGTTTTACATTTTCTATAGAATATGAATTATATTATATTTGTTTGTGTGCATAGGTATTTAGATAACCAATATATGTTACACTGATTGTCATAGTTTCTGTTGGTCTAAGACGATTTCCTATTTCTCTTTCTATAAATAATTTGCTATTCTAATAAGGATCAAACAAACGCATTCATTAGTGTGTAGTATAGTTAACGTCAATAGTTTTAAATTGGATGAGTGCTCTAGAAATCGTCTTAGACAGTTTTTTGTTCATATATTACAGTTCCCTTTTCCTTAAAATTTTTCTCCATCAGAACAAAATATAACATCTCCTTGGTGTGTTATAATTTTTTTAGTATTTAGTACTGATTAAATGAAGAATACCTTCCTCAACTTAGTCTTCCCATTCCCTACATTTTCTTGATTTAGAAACATCGTTCTGCAAATTGTTCTGAATACAGGCACTCTTGTTATGAAAGTTTGCTGCCACTAAAGTAGAAATAAAAATAGTGTTATTTGTGATAATCATCTTTTAGTTGATATTGATAAACCAATTAATATCAACCGATTGCTTAAACCGAATATGTGAACCATTTGTCGTTGCATGACAACTGTGCTTTCTATTTAAGCTGGAAAATTAAGCTGTCACTGTTTCCATTTCAGGCTGCGTGACAGCTGAGGAATGATAAAGTAGTTGGGAGACCAGCGTGAGTAACTTATATTGTTAACTTTGAAAAGTTGTTTTAAGAAATTTGAAATTTATTGGATAAAAAGAAACAAACAAATAAAAAAATAATCCGCTGGAACAGCTTTTTTTTGGACAGAATATTATTCCTTTCCAATTGCTGAGGTAAATGCATGCATAGCCATATCAACCGAGAAATTGGATGGATGATTTGGCAGGTCTTATTTTTAATAATGTACTAGATTTAAAAGATCTGCTCTTTGAACTCATTTTGATTGTCAGATGATTTTTTGCATTTCAGAACGCCGTTTATTATGTAAAGACACCACCGAAAAAGCTAATGAAAATTAACGAAAATTTGTTGAATTATATTTGGCACTTCTTTTTCGTAGTCTTTAGCGAACTGATTGAAATACCTCACCCATTCCAAGAGCTGATTCATAAAATACGTGAATTTTGTGCCTTACACTTCATTTCGCTTTCATTATCTTTGCTGCAAAAAAGATTTTAAAATTTTACTCAAGCTGTGTTGAGATATTCAAGAATAGACAGGCAATTAAACTTTCTCTATTTTAAATAGGCCGATTAACTGTGATTTCCTCCTTCATTTTATGTTTCATAAGTATTTTCCTGCTCTGATGAGATCGAAGTATGATAACAAATAAATAACCATCCAAATTCCTTACTGTAAACTGATCGATGATGATTCATTTTGTTGGCGAATGTGAGGACTTTTTTGACGAAGGCGTATTGAATCCGAG
The DNA here is from genome assembly GCA_005281725.1 of Wuchereria bancrofti. Taxonomy (NCBI): domain Eukaryota; kingdom Metazoa; phylum Nematoda; class Chromadorea; order Rhabditida; family Onchocercidae; genus Wuchereria; species Wuchereria bancrofti. The sequence goes on from SSBO01000012.1 coordinate 2,814,246, forward strand.
CTGCTGTCCCATCCCAAAGTCAGGGATGAATGATAACAGCGCCGACGTAATCTACAATGAATGCACATGACTATTTTGGAAAACGATTGTGTAAGCATACTTAATCATACACCAGATTTGAAGACCGTTAAACCATTCCCTGACTAGATCACTTTGTCAATCAATGTGTAAAAGCATCTTTTTTAGTTGTTTGAAGCTTTCCAAAATTTATCACATTACAGCTTGATGTTTCTCGACATTATGCCTCTTGCATTATGACAAAATAGGCCTAAATTCTAAAAGAAAGTTAAAATACAAAAAATTTCCCTTTATTTGTACATCACTAAATCTTTGTAGACATTACCTTGAATGCAATTTATTAGATCGATCTAATGGAACGCAGCTAGGTACACTTGCATTATTCGTAGATATTTCAAAAGGTGTATTTCGTGAAAAATCAGCAAAAGTTTCGTTCTTCTTCCTGAAAGATTTTTGAATAGATGCATAAACGTCAAACACTAATAATAGCAACAGGGTTTTCCGATATTTACGATTGAAATCTGGAATATTTATTTAAGATTGAATTAACAGTTGGATAATAAGAGCTGATGCAGTGTAAACTATTTCAGGAATGACAGAATTACAACAACAAACCGAAGAGTTGGAATAACTGGTGAATGAACTGATCTTTTTGCATTATCATTCACATGTTCCTTTTTCTTTTCCCACCATTCCAGGTGATTTGATTCATCTCTTGAAGATGTTCTTACTACCAAAGTTTTTGTGCCCTCTAGAAAAAAAGAAATAAGACTGCATTTCCTGGACTACCGATTTTCAATGTCTAAATCTGAACAAACTGCCTAGGGGAAACAGTCATCAAACAATAACAGCCGCAGCACAATATTATACTACGTATCAAAAAATTTCACCAATACTACTGATGCTGTCGAGTGAATACTACTTTCTCTATAATGATGTTTACACTGACCGGCACTACAGGAAACATTACGTCCCATACGATTTTTCGCTTCATGACGGTCCTTCAATGCTATTTCTTCGTGTAAGGCTCGCATTCGAGCTGCTCTACGTTGAGCTGCCAATATTTTTTCTTTTTCCTTACGTTCTTCTTCCTCAATCTCTTGTTGTGCTTTTCGTCTGTACTCCTCGAATCTATAAAAGTTGTTTGGTTGAGAAAGATCCCAGCCTTCAAATTAATTGGGAAAATTTCTCAGTGAAAGTGATATATCAGTAATAAATTGAACACGTGTAAATAATCTTAAGTGTTGATATTAATTCTCACTTATGAATAATCTTACTTTATCATTTCTTTTCTTTCTATTTCCAGTTCACGTTGCCGTTCTTCCTCTTTACGACGCCGATTCTGCTCAATTTGTAATTGCAAGTCACGTTTATATTGCTCCGTTGAATCAATAGTGGTCAATTTTTGGTAACATTGGTGTTGTATCGAGGGTGTTATCTTGTGTGATAAAGAATGCTGATACAAATTATCATGTACTGAAAGTTTGTTATATGAATAATTTTCTAACCTGATCATAGTGACATCATGAAAAGCAGTTCAAAATAACAGTGTTGCAAACCGAAACGAAGTTATTATAGATTTTCCAACGTTCAAATTTTTTCATGGCAATTTTGCGCGAATTTTTGTTAAGAAAGAAAATATTAAGTTATTTTTCATTGATTTGCTAAGAAAATAATTCAACTGACGTTGCTGATTCGAAGTTTGGCACTGTGGATTTTGGAAAGTGGAAACAGCTGAACTTTCGTTGGTCTTCTGAAATCAAATAGTCAATGCAAAAGGAAAAGCTTACATTAAAGACACTTCATTATTGCAAAATTTTCAAGGTCCTCACATTATATTGGAGAATTTTTACAAATCAGAGAAAGGTCAAACAAAGAAAATGAAAAAGCAACTATTCTGGATAAAGAATGTAACGACGAGCACATAGTTATGGATCTGGTAGTTAACGGTTTAACCCTATCAAACTGACATTTGTTAAATTGCAAGTTAAAGAGGTAAATAGTAACAAACCCTATCAAGCATAAAATCTTCTCTTGTTATCAAGAGTGGTGTGTGCCAAGAAGGAGTTCCACGAATCTCACTTTTTGGTTGAGGAGCATTAAGAGTCCACGGCGGATTTCTCGAGCCACTGTTACTGAAAGGACCAAGCCTGGAAGTAATAAAAAATTTTTTGAACATGGAAATAAAACAGTTTTTGGTCGGTATAAATCTCTACAACAATTGTTATGATCTCACTATTTTTAGCAGCAAAAATAACTTGAAGAATGACAAGAATTCTTAATTGCTGGATTAAAAAAAAATACCCTGAAGTACTTTAGTTTTACCCGCAAATCATGGAGTGATTAATGCCACATGCTTCTGAATGCACCAATTTATTTTGTTCATTAATATTATCAGCAGGCAATGAAGAGATAGCGACACTTGGTAAATGAGATAGGTTACCCTGAAAAGTAGTTGGGTATAATGAAAATAGTAATGAATGTTTAAGTTTGCTCTCTAAATTCTGCTGAAAATCGTAAATCATAAATGAAATTAAAAACACTTCTGCCTCCCTTTTAATTTTGATGAAAAAAAATGAAGTTATAATCAGAGTGAAGAAAAAGCACTTTTATAGCAGTGAAGAGGACTTACATTTTGAAGTTGAGCATTGTTTGGAATGGTTACCAAATTTGCGGATGTAACGGAGTGGGGTACAATTGATGTTGTGCTGCTATAAAGTGTGGGACTACTGGTCACCGGTTCATAATACACCTTACAACCAATTTGGATAGGCCTGAGCTGCCATAGATCTACAGGCCTAAGGTTCGTTGTTTGCTCAAACATAACTGGTGCTGTTATTTGAGATGAAAGGAGATGAGGTCTCCAGTAGTAAAGGTTGGTTGGAAAATCAAGCGGAATAGGGTAATAGACTGGGAATGACTGATGGTAAGGTTGCCATAAAGAAGCTGTTTGAGATTGCAACATATGTTTCGGGCACTCAATATGATTATTGCAAGCAGACGAAACTTCTGTAGAATTACTTGCTGTATCATTTTGTGTAGTATCTTTGAGAACAGAAGTAGATATATTTATTGTCTGGCCATTTTTATAATTTGGTCTATAAATGGCGTCATTTGACAAACATTGAGTAGAACATAAATTTACAGATGTATCTGGCAGCGAATTCGTTACTGTCTTGTCGTTTTCACTATTAATATTACCAATGATTGTTAAATTTGACTGAGTTGAAGGATTCCAGGTGTATGTTCGGACCATCCGGAGCACATACGTGAACTATCCTGAATATAACAAACACTATTTTATCTTTAGCTTTTGAAATTATTTCTGAAAAAGATATTTAAAACATAATTGATCACGGAGAACCCCAACCGTCGTAATAACGAGACGTCAAGAGTGACCGAATAATCTTGTCCTTTTCCTTTGTTTTGGCAGTTTGGTAAATACGACCTTTTTCCATTTTAATTCATTTTACATTTAATACCCATTCCAATTTTGATTGTCATTTTATGGGTATAAAATTACTCTTACAAAAAAATGGAAATGCAAAAAGAACAATTATCATAAAGAATAATTTCATCAGAATATAAGTGAATAGTTTCTCATGCTAAAAAAGAGTTACTCGACAGGAAAAATGAATAATAAACATATGCAGTACAATGCGAACATGCCAATAGAATAAGAGTAATATAACAATGTCCTAACTTCTATAGGAATCTTTACTTCTCTTTCTAATGTTGATGATATAAATGCATTTGTTCAAGTTGTAATTTACTCAGTATTTCAATATAGCAGACATTGAAGAATGAATACATCATGCACACATACACACACGCATATATATACGACTGATAACTTGAACTTCTGTCGATCATGGAGTACAGAGAATTAATGCTGTGAATGTGTTTTCTGAAATGCTTTTGGTGAAGACGTTGCCAAGGTTACTCATGATATTGTCACAAAATTGCAGCTGACTTAATCATTATGTTTCGTGCTAAACTTCATTCCTTTAGTCAGATCCATTAAAACATAGCTGAGGGCTCCAATAAGAAACCGATGCAATTTCGATTTTAAACAAATTAAACAAGCGAACAAAATTTTTCCAAAAATAATGAATTAAAGTGAAACAAGTATTACTTACCTGTCTTTGCCTCACTCATCCAACCCTTGTCTTTCCCTTACTATTTGTACTATAGCAAAAATTGACTGCAAATTATTAATCATTTATTATGAATGTTTCCGATGTCTGCATCCTACAATTAGGATTTAATATATTTAATATAGCAATTAGGGATTTAATAGAATTGAGTAAGTTGATTTTTTTAATCTAGCTTCAAAAAGAAAAGTTCCAAATAGAGACAGTTTACATCGTTATTTCGTTTCTTTTGATTTATAACTAGCTAAACCTCAGTCAAGGATATTTGTTAATTTCCTTCACGACCGTAAATTTTTGTCAGTGAAATCAAATAATGAAAATAATGACAAAATTGGTCAGCTCCGACTTAACATCAAAAACATCCATTATTCTCCTTTTTCTCAAATTATTAAAATAATTCGAAAACCAGGAATAATGCACATGACAATCCCATAGATCTCAAAATTGCACACTTTCTGAATGTTAAGTTTTACAAATAAAGTGAAATATTGCTTTAAGCGCGAAATACCTGTTGTTTCATTTTTTTCCGATTTCGTTTTGACGATAAATTCAGTTTTATTTGTTAAGCAGTACATGTCTTGAATTTGAAATATCGTTTTGGTTAGAAAAGTAGATGATTTGGGTTAGTTATATTCCCTAGACTTACTTTAAGTTTGTAGAACTTGAACTGAACCCTTTGCTTCTTGTCTACGAGCAAGATCGACCAAATATCATTTATTTTCTTTACAAATGTAAATCGATACAATATACAATCGAATAATCGAAACAGGGGAGGAATGAATGGTACTGTTGAGTAGGGGGATGAGAAGACTGCCACCGATCGTTTCTTTTTTGTTAACTAATTAGGGAAGATTTTTTAAAGATGTAAAAAGTGGGTGGCTTAGCAGATCAACATTTACAATGAAGACAGATGTACATTTACCATTTGAGATTTAAATAAAGGATTCATTGTTTCAAAAACTGGGATATATCAAAGGAATAACGAATTGGTTTATAGTGATGAATCATTAGAATTATTCTAAACATTTAGTGTGTAATAAATATTTTTTCGGTTTCTCGACAGTACACTGGTAATACATTGTTGACTTTAACATAGGTTTTTTTAATAAGTTATCCTAGAAATATAACTATCAAAACTATCACATAAAAGTTGGTCAATGGAAATACAAATATCGAAACGAATATGTTTGATAACGATAGCACTAAACTCAAAGATAAAGTAGAATTATAGCATGTGTCTTTTGTCCTTTAAAAAAATCGAATGTCATAGAAAATGCCGAATGTTAAATATATATGCATGAAATAAATAATTGGAGAATTAGCCATCACAGGATTCCCGGACTTATTGATAGCTGGGTAAAACTTTATGATCAAGAACAATAACATGAAAAAATAACAGTTCAAACATATGATTATCATAAATCACTGTCGAAAATAGTGTATGTTCTTCATTATTGTTATATGTAAATTATGCCCTATCGTGAATGATATGTACCAACGAGAATGTTACAAATTCACACTATTAGAATTAGACTGCTCCATTTCTGTTCGATGGAAAAAACGCCTGAAAACGACCACACTTTTTCCTTAATTTACTCATTAGTGGTCTTTATGTTTTTTATTGGGTTGAGGCGAAACCATAAATAGTAAAATGACGTGCTTAGAAAAAAAATCTTGCGAATTCAAAATAGTCCTAAAAACTGACTGCTAGCGTTCACTTGCCACGCACTTGCAAATGATCAGTTTTGTTGTCTTGTTTTACCTTCAATAGATTACTAAAAGTTCTTATCAGGAACATGAAATGTATGATTTTGAAATTATCCTGGAGGAAGCTGTGTTTAACTTATTACTCAATGCGCTGTCTAGTATAATTCTTCCGAACCTTCGATTTTACCATGCAGTTTGAACGGTTTCATATTAAGCAAAGCAATCAGTGGTGCACCATTTTCAACGGGGAATCCTGATCAAGGAGTTTTTTTAAAAAAATATATATTCGGATGAATATGAAAATAAATATATCTTATGAAAAGATGAATATATAAAATATATACTATATGAAGGTAATTTTTTCTTGCACCTTATTCAAAATGGTTTGGGTATGTTGTATTCTGGATCTCTACTTGTTTCAGTTAATGATTTTCAAATGCTTCCGAAATACTGTAAAAATACTGGTTGCAATATTTTGCAAATGCATATTTACTTAAAGAACAGAGAGTTTCTTCAAAAATTTTGAAGGATTTGAGATTGATTCTATACCCAAATTAAGAAAGATTTCATTATCGTATTGGGAGCACAGCTCCTGTGAAAAAGGGTTAAGCAAACAACAATAGCATTAGCGCAATTACATTATACATAAGGTCACATAAGGTCGCAAAAGTCAACCAGGAACCAAATTACTGGTTTCTTTCATTTCTGTTTTGCTGTACAGAATTACATGTAGCGGATTCAAAGAATTTACACATACTTCCAATTAGGATTGTCACATAAGCAATAAAAGGATCTCGTCAATCTTCATATCATCTTTCAAGGAAGTGAAGGAAAGAAAAATCCTAAACTATACTAACTCATCCGTGCAATACCACTATACCTCGTTTGTAAACTAGCCAACTTTATCCAGTTATGGAAAATCTTCCTTGTTGAGTAAAGTAAATGTAACAGGTCTTTATGGTTGGTTTTCCTCAAGTCAACTCAACTAAAAAAAAATACCTTCATAAATATTTCTTATCCTTTGTACATTACTTCCGACAGCCCATTGTGATTGCAAAACTGAAAATATGCCATGTTATTTCGCAAATCATCCAATCTTCAACTCCCATATAAATGATAAATCTTGATTCACAACCATCTTTTGTAAGCTAAAAAAAAATCGTAGTGCCTTTTCCGCCACCTTCTTTGCCAAACAACAAGCACTTTTATAAGCGTTATTGCAATAAAAACATAATATACCGCATTAAAATATATCAGAAAAAAATTGTCGAGACACAAAAATGCGCAATGATTTCGTAATTGATGCTAGGATATTTCAGATGTTGCTCAAAATATAAATGTGTCAAGCAGAAGCATAATGTTAATGCCATGAAATCTTAACATAAAGTATTCGCATTACCGTAATATTTTTGAAAACATAAGGAAACCGAATTTCATGTGAAGAGAGACACAAGAAGACATCTATGCTAAACCAAGTTTTTGCTTTTGTTTTCTTTTCTTTTTAACTATATCCATATTTCGTTCTTTCCAATTGCTTTTTCTCAACTTTATTGGCCTGTTTCCAACATACTTTCCATCCATTTCACGACAGGCACGAACGAAATCCTAAAAAATAATTTTAAAATTCTGCTGAAATTTCAATTCCAAGAAATCCATATGAAAATTTACAAAATGAATAATTGAAAACAACTGACATCCTGGTGTTTGAAGGAAACAAATCCATAGCCCTTTGATTTATTAGTTCTAGCTTCGCGAATAACTTTAGCTTTTTGGAAGCTTGGATATTTACGGAAGGCTTTTGCCAATAACTCGTCTGATACTTCATTCCCCAAATCACCACAAAAGATACGGAAATCATTCGGATCCCACTCTGCCAACGACTTATCTTCCCAAACCTAAAATATACAGATTAAAGACCAAGAAAATAATTCAAATGAAACGAAATATGAATTTGCTTTTCTGAATGTGAAAACATAAAACCTAAGTAAAAAGAAAAAGTCATTTGTTCTTATTACCTGCCCACCACCGCAACGCAAAAATCGTTTCATCTTTTTCTCCCCACGCATAACTTGACCAATATAAGTGGAGCGATGAGTTGATTCGGAATGTATTTTTTGTGCAATGGCTTCTATATCAGATGTTAGAACCTAAAGAATTAAAAAATCAAAATAAATATAATGTGAATCATCAGTTATGTTCAGTCTCCTAATGTAGCACAACCAGAGATGAAAATGCACACTGGAAAGACAGCACACAGTCCTCTAAAAAGAACTAATGATGCAAATGTTAAATCATTATGTTTAATGTGCGGACTATAAACAACAAAATCAATAAAGTTTTGTACAATTTGATAACCTGAGTTTTCAAAGAGCTAGTTCCTGCCTCTCCATTTTTCTCTCTGTCTCTATTATCGTCTTTCCTCATTGCATCCTCGTACAAACTAGGTCCCGATTCAAGAACACTTGGTTGAGGAGGTATATGCACTGGTGGACGTATAAAACCAACTAATGGTAGTCGAAGCTAAAACTTAAAAAGCAGCATTAGTTAAATACTATTGAAAATGCAACATCCAGCAAAATTCAACGTTAATATAACTATAGAAAATGATGAATCTATAGTCTTACCTGAGGTGGTATAAATCGCATGGATAAATTTGTCTGGGGAACAAAACCTGGACGCATCATTACATGAGGTAAGAAGCTGTAAAATACAAGCTATTTGAAAAGAGTAATGACTTGAATAAATGAAAAAGGTGTTCAACAACATATAACAGAAGACAAGAGATAGTGGTATCATATAAAAGCAATATGTATTATATCACACTGGAAAATTCGGACAAAAGCACATGAAGTAAACTTACGAGGGAGGTGCTGGACGCACTACAGGATTTACGGGATTTGCTGCTACAGAACTGCTGATAAAAGGACCCATGAATAGCTTTGGTTCAGATCGAACAGCGGGACCGATGGATGGCTGCACTGATGGATGTGCAGAAACATCATTACGAGTAGAAGAAACTGCTGCTGCATTTGGGGAAGTCTGCGAAACATCCGTCTGACTGACAACAGTATTTGTTGTAACGGTAGATGCAGTGCGAGGATGTGATTCTACAGAAGATATTTCTTTTTCAAACCTAAAGAAACAATATATAAAACGTTACTAGCTGCTAATAAAACAATGAAGTAGCTCAAATCCTAACAGTGAATATATAATATGGTCCGTAATGCTAGCTCCATAAAATAAGTTGTAAAAACATGCTTTATTTTTTCACGAAAATACCAGCAAAATAAAATAGAAAATTTTCTCGGTAAAGCACAATAAGCATCACGAATGCCCGATAATTTACTACGGCGTATTTCATATTAAGCAACACGAACTACCTGACGATATGGTACTGGAAAACAGACCAACCAACCAGCTGTCAAACTACTGCACTTAATTCTATTATCGAGCCAAATAACTACATAAATGTGCATTCAAATGTTGAACAAACTAACAGAGCCAATTCATCTTCGATGCTGCGACTTTCATTAGCAATCATTTGTTGTCCTGTAAAAGGTCCAAATGTTACCTACAATGAATAACAAATGGAGTTATAAGTGCAATATATAGCAAAGCTCGATGCAAAAAAAGACCGAGGAATGCACAACTCGATATTCAACAATTGAAACCTATCATCACCAAAAAACATAACGTAAGAGCACCATGACACTGTGTTGTGGGGCGTAATATAACATAAACGCCTTCAGGCTTAACAACTTCTTACCTGATCTCCCGACTCAACTTATCACCCCACGACATGTACTACTTAGTTCCACAGCTTTCCGAAATTGCCGAAACTATGTTACCTCTGAGACCAACGAGCAAAGAGAGAAGAAAAATTACAGAAAGACTATAGATCGACAGAACTAAATAATAGCGCAGTAATGTGAGAGACGGCAAGATGAGAATTCTGGAGACAACGATTGAGTTCGTAATTCAAGAGAGAGATGGTCTCATTACTGGAAGGTTAGCAGTAGAGTGGCGGTAACATGAACGTACTCTTCGAGGTGTTGGAAATTGGGAAAGAGAAAGCGTGAGAAGAAGGGATGAGGAACTTTCTCAGGTACCTTTCAGGGTCGGTTTTCTAACGGAAGCCTATTACTGATGTAAGTATGAGTACTTGATCGGGAAGTAAGGAAAAGAGCCGATGTGAGTGTTTTTATTTTAAGTTGTCGTCCTCAGTATCCGATGAAGAGCAATGCTGCAGCTGCCGCAAGTTTATTCGCGGACGACGATGATGGCGATGCCGAATTCTCCCGTAAGCTTCTATGGATATACGAGAGTATATATTGTCCCTCGAATATTCATTATGATACAACAGTGGATATATGGAATGATCATTAATTATTGGATTAACAGATGAAAATGATGAACGAGATGAAGAGAAGCAGTGTATGATAACAAAGGATTTTCTTGTCGGCTTGTCACTAACGAACAGTAAAGACCATATTAAAAGAGAGCGGTACCGCGATTATGTCCAGTCGATGTTGGCACTCGGTGAAGGTGAGGCGGTCATTGATCTTGGTGTTTCAGCTGACGATACTACAAAACGAGGTATGAGTTGTTTGAATGCGTATTTGAACCGCTGGCTTCCTAAAGTAATGTTTAAAATGAATTGATTTTTTTTTTCGGATTATTGCAGGTCTGTCGAAGGATGATTTAGAATTGTCGGAGAAGAAACACATAGCACTTTTGGAAGGGGCTGGAGTAGTTTCGACATGTTTAGTGACCAGAAAGCAAAGCGGTCTTTACACACGTGCTCATCTTGTTCGAAAGAAAGTAGATCCTGATGATTTTATTGAGGTTTATTTTTCTTCCAGCATTTTAAAAAAGCTTTCAAGCTACTGTGATGCTCAGTTTATATGTGGTTTCAGGTGCGTGTGGCTGTTGTAGGTAATGTGGACGCAGGAAAATCAACATTATTGGGTGTATTGACATATGGCATCTTAGACGACGGCCGTGGACAAGCTCGACAAAAGTTGTTCCGGTAAATTTACTTTAGTGGTTGTCTAGGATCATTATGACTACCACATAGTCATAGTGCACTTTCATTCGCCGTGAAACTCCTACTTTCAGACACAAACATGAATTTGAGTCAGGTCGAACTTCGTCCGTAGGAAACGACATCCTAGGTTTCGATATTAGCGGTAACATTGTCAATAAACCTGATTCGCACAGTGGTCATCTTGATTGGATTACTATTTGTCATGATTCCACTAAGGTATTCTGGTAATTTTGAAGTCCGATAATGGGTTTTTTAGATTTTTCATCAGATTCATTCTGATGAACTTTTTTGTGTTTACTGCGTCTGATAATTTGAAATCTAAATGATTTCAATTTATTCGTTTTCCGCTTTAGGTGATCACTTTCATTGATCTGGCAGGGCACGAAAAGTATTTGAAAACAACAATATTTGGAATGACTGGGCATGTTCCGGATTATACGATGTTGATGGTATATTGTTTTTTGTTGTGTGTAAATTTTTTGTAAATATGGGAACACTGTATATTTTTCTAAGCTTGCTGTAGTTTCAATTAATCAAAAAGTATATGGTTTTACTGTTGTCATCAATGAAGGTGAAGAAGTTTGGAAAAGGAATAAAGATTGTGATAAAAGTTTGGAAATAAAATAAAAATTGGATTTTTGGATGAAGAGCAGCTCAGTTCGAGGTTTCTCACCATGGAGTGAGGTAACACGTATAATTAAATTCAAAAACGCCCTTTGCATTTTCTCTACGCTCTGATTAGTTTATACATCAGCGCCGACACTGAACTCTCATTTTCGCACCTTTGTTGCGAGTGATTCAAGCCATAAGCGATGTTCAGATAGTATTTCTTATCATAAAATATTATGTTTCTTCTCTCTCAATTTTCATTATTGTTAATAACTGGTTTACTTTACATTGATTTTGAATATAAAATTAACAAGGCATAGTAGTACAGTGATTTTTCCCGTGATAAAGCAGTGTGTAGTAAAATGCAATTATATGTTATTTACTACATTATGATGCGTTGTACAATATTTTGCAACTGTAGATTGGTGCGAATGCTGGCATTATTGGAATGACAAAGGAGCACCTATCGCTTGCTTTGTGTCTCAATGTACCGGTATTTATGGTTGTTACGAAAATTGATATGTGCCCTGAGCGGGTAAAATCTATTTTGTTCTCTTCTTATTTTTGCATTTATTTCAGTTTTTATCTTCCATCTTTCGGAAAACTGCAGTAAAGATAGATTTTATTTTTGTGAGACCTAGTATAGCAATGAAATTGTCCCTAAATTTCAAAAATTTCACAAGGCTGTTAATTATTATCTATGGTTCTCACTTTTATTCTAAAAACATTTTATTGAGAATCCATCTGTTATTGTTAAGGTTCTGTCTGAAACAATGAAGAATTTGGATAAACTGATGAAAAGTCCAGGGGTGCGGAAATTGACGGTTGTTATAAAGAATTTGGAAGATGTTGTTCATGCTGCTAGTCATTTTAGTAGTGGAAAGTAAGTTTTTAAAAAAGAATAAGGGATTGAACTTCCTCGTGTTTTCTGTCCTTATCGATTTCTGTTTTTTTTTCTCCATCCGAAGAAATAACATTTTCAGAGTCTGTCCCATCTTTCAAGTATCGAACGTCATTGGTACTAATTTGGATTTACTCTCCGCTTTCTTTAATCTCATCCCACTTCGACGAAAGTTTTCCTTCGATAGTCCAGCCGAATTCCAAATAGATGATGTATATTGGGTAGATGGTGTAGGTACTGTAGTCTCAGGCACATGCATAGCTGGTGAGTTATGTCATTGTTGAAACAAATAATGCTTCAAAACTTTGTTACTGTTGTAATAAAAAGTATTTCATTTCGTATATTGTCTTGTAGTACGCTATAGAATAACCATTTTGCATTTTTAGGTATGATTTCACTTAACGACACAATGTTAATTGGGCCGAACCCTTATGGAGAATTCATTCCAGTTCCAATAAAGTCCATTCACCGAAAACGAATGCCGGTATCAAAAATACGGTGTGGTCAAACTGCATCATTTTCCATTAGGTAAAATTTATGTTTTTGTGGAATTGATTCTTTTTTCGGTTTTCCGAGAAACCATACTTCTTGAACAGAATTTTGAATTGTATATTTGAGAAAGGTATTGATGACTTCGAAATACATCCAAATTGTTTAACAATTCCTAAATGAATATGTAATGTAGAAAGTTGAATAAAAAGGAAGTACGAAAAGGAATGGTATTACTTTCTCCAAAAATGGTCGTATTTTCGTCAGTGCAGTTTGACGCTGAAATACTCATACTTCACCATCCGACTACAATTGCTGAAAATTATCAAGCAATGGGTATATTTTTCAGCCCTTCCATTATTTGTCATTTTGTACCGATGAAAGTCAGTAACGTTTATAAAGTGAATATCTCCAAAGGCTTAAATGTTTAAAATATCAGTATAATTTCTTGAAAATCCAGTAATCTTTCCGAAGAATTAAGGGAGAACGATAATATTGTCCCACTAAACTACATTTCTGAATTCTTTTTCTAGTGCATATTGGTTCGATTCGCCAAACGGCAACCATAGTACATATGACAAAAACAGTATTACGCACAGGAGACCGTGATATGGTAACGTTTAAATTCATCAAAAATCCTGAATATCTATCTGTTGGAAGTCGTATGGTATTTCGTGAAGGTCGGACAAAAGCTGTAGGAACAGTCGCTAAAGTTTATCCGTATACCCCTGCACTTCCAAAACAGATCCGACCGAAACATATGAAATACAAAGGTAAATTATTTATATTTTCATGAAGTCGTCATTCAAATTCTTCCCGCGTATGATAATGATTTATATAATTGTTCAAAACAGTGCGAATAGCACAATAAACCAAAATCATCATACAGGCATAATTATAATGTACAAATTGTGTTACTAGTAAGAAACATACAATTCAAAATGACGAAATACGGTTCAAGTGTGTTATGCATTTGTTTCACTCCTTTACAGTTATTTTTAAAAGTTTGTTAATAACAAGCAGCAGGGCCGAGAAGATTACTTCAGCAAGATTTATTGCAGAAGGTTGGCACAGTAAAAAAGAGTTTAACAATAACGCTGGAAAAGATAAAGAAATGAGTGCGAACTGATGTGTTTGTATGCTAGGTGGAAAGCGGCTTTGTGCAACTATATTTGCTAAATACGAAAGCAGCGAAATGTTACTGTAAATAGATGTTTATTGTTTTATGTTATGTTATTTCTTTAATACATTTTTATAATGTCTCTAGAATTATCGGCATACTGGTAACCCTTTCAAACACTCAAAAAGCATTTGCACGTTTTGAAAAATAATACGCCATTTTGCAATCATTGTTGCTTACTGTTAGTGATGGGAATATTTTTTGATTAATCTTTATTTGTTCGTGGTTTGAAGTTCACAACAATAAATGAGTTTTGACGGAATTTTTGTAGTGGTGAATATTGTTAGTGCCAGGATCATTACAGTGGTGTGGATCAGAATCTATCTGTACTAAATAAAGTCTTGGCAATAAAATTCAAAAGTCATCCTGTGCTCTACCTTTTTTATGCAGGTGATTTTTACATCTTGAGGTATAAAGGGTGAACATATTAGATAATGTAGATGAATGTGACTGATGTCGATTTGTTACAAGTACTGAGTGTGAACGACTGATGTCATGTATGGTTTTCGTTATATTATGGAGAAATTGGCGACTAAACATATGGTGACGAGAATGATGTTAGCAAGATATGATGAACAGGCGAATTGTTTTGATAACAATGAGAATAACAGCGGAGTAAATAAGCTTGTAGCCAATTGTTGCATTGAAATTTTTGAGTCATATGATTCCTTTTATGAATTCCGGAGTAGATTGTGGTTTCATTCTCGTCTGCCATGCTTTTGAGGTTAAAGATTCGTGAAGATTTGAAATAAGAAAGGATTTCAAGGAGTACGTTAAAGGCTTAGGATTCTGTTGTCGGATTTAATGCGTTTGACCGACCAAATCAGGCATTTCCTCAAATCGACCCGTACTGTTATCGTTACAGTCTTATGATATCGATGTCATTAATAAACTGAATGAATAGTTAATAACGAAGACTGAGCAAAGTGGCATGAAATCTAAGTCAGCTAACTCTTTACTAATCTCACCAGCTTATCACCTCAAGTGATATCCATAAAACAGCCTGGCATTCATCTATAAAAGTTAAAACGGTTTGGAGATCTGGAATATGATAAATTTTACTACTGGCGAATAGCTAGTTGTTTTTCAATGGGATTGTTAAACCTACAAATGCTACAGTGCTCGAGATGGGACAGGGCAGTGCTTGAGAATATCGATATGGAATGTTGTTTTCATCACTTTTATCGACGTCAGCGGCCATATGTCATATATCCATAGTATCCAGTACCTACCGGATACTGGCCATAGTATGCGGCCGGATAAGCGGTTGGATAACCGCCGTATGTACCATATCCGTATGGCAGCATTGCTGAAGACTTGTCATAATAATTTGGCATCATATATGCACCGTGTTTTGCTTCAAAAGCTCGTTCTTCTTCTTCCTGAAAGTTAAGTATTTTCGGTCTTATTTTAAAGCTGAATCGTTAATCTGTTTCATCACGGTATCAATAAAGTAAAGTGATATTATATGAAAACTGTTGTATTCATTAATTACTTTTAAAGGAATCTTAGAATAAAATCGGTAGAAAGTAGGAAATGGGAAAAAAGATGTGAAGGAATTCAAGAAAGAGTTTAAAGTGGGATGGAAATTGTGGAGTGAATGGATCGTGTGTTAGGAAATTGAATCAGGTCATGTGGAATGAATGGAGCGTTATAACAGAAAACTGATTCAAATTGATTGACATTTTTTACTTTTGAAAATCGTTATTTAAAGTTTAATCTGGAATGAGAAATCGATTTCAAATTTCCAAACTCGATATTTAGCACAAAATTTTCAGGTTTTCTTAATACAAATTACGATGAGAATAAAAGAGTTAATGCTTCTGATATTTTCTGCTATCCATACTTGAACGAAGAAAATGCGATCCTTAAGAGAATATGTTTCTCTGTAGAGAAATTGAGAAAGCGATTGAAATAAACCTGGAAACCATAAATAGTTTTCCATTTTTATAAAGCCTGTTCCAGCTTGTTTCCTTCTGTTTGTTTACCCTTTTCACTGTTAATACATTTATTTATTATTGGTTTATGAAAATTAATACTGCAGTGTAATATAAGTAACAATGTGAATGGAAGGGAAGAAAGACAAGAAGGTGACAAGATGGGCATAATTTTGTTCAGAAATAATTTCATGGTCACTTTGTATGCATGTGTAATATATGTATGTGCAGTTTGTCCCATTATTTTCTTCACCTTGTTCTTGTAAAGAAATTATATGGAGAGACATTTTGAAAGAATGTTGTACAGATTGAATGAAATACGAAATATGAGGAGAGAGAGGGATGGACAGGGAAGACTGAAATGTTGAACCTGCGGGCATATATGGTGGAATTTTTGAGCACCATTGATATCAGTTGAGTTCAAGGCCTTTTGTATGGCGCAAAAGATCACAATTTTGGCTTTAGAAATGGAAACCACCCTACACCAATCATACACACAAAGTGGACATTAAGCCATATATAAGAACGATCAAAATTCTGAGCATTATCTATGCATGCACTAGTTTGCTGATCAGTGTAAGGAATGATCACTACTAATCATGATATGTCAATATTTCACTACATTCCCGAAATAATGAATGGAAGAGAAAATACTGGAACAGTGATATGTGTATGTTTGCATGACTGTATGTACGTATATGTACACGTGTACGTATTTATATTCCTCTCTGCTCTACAAATATTTCTATCTATTTATTAGCATGAAGGAATTAATAGTGAAACGAGTAAATGTGTGTAAAATGAGAACAAAGTCATGAAGGACAACTGGTTCAAAACACTATTTAAAAAAAAGAAAAATGACGTGCGTTACACCACGAAAATATTTTGGCCATTAACAGGCGCTACTAATATATGCCAATTGTTTCGAAGTGTCAATTGAAGTTTGAGAAATGAACAAGCAATGGCGAACTGCTAGATTTCCAGAAAATGGTCAAGATTTACCTTGATTTTTTTGTATGATAATAGCATGAATGTTGATGCAAGTAGTATAAATGCAATGCCAACCCAAGATACTACATAGGACCAACCATAGCTGAATCGTGTTCCTTGTTTTAAAATCTGCAAATTTTCTTATGTGTTTACTGGAAATCTATAAACCGAAAAATTTTTTTGATTGTCTCAATCGTTTGATAAGCTTACCGGTTCCCAAGATTTATAAAAAGGTGGTACATCCAGTACATGCCTCTCTAGATAATTAACCAAATGCCAGCATGCCATTGAACCAGCAAGGAACATTACTGAAATTTATTCGCAATTTCAAAAGTTTCTTTCACCAAAGTTAAACTCTTGCAGATGAAAAATGAAAAAGAAACATTACCAATTTTATGTTGGACGTAAAGATTGATCAAAAATTTGTACATAACATAATTTTCTTTTTTTTGGGGTTTTTTTACAAATAACGCGCTGCATAGAAACGTTTTTTTCCAACTATGAAATTGCGTAGACTTTATTTCTCCCATTTCAAAAGATTATAGTGAACATTTGCATGAAATGCAATGTTCACAATTATTTTTAGATATATGAATTCCTCATAACTCCTTGAAATTAATATCAAATTTTTTAATAATCTCATAATAGACAATATTTGGAAATACTGTTTGACACATGACTCTATATCGTTAGATTTCAAACTTTTTAAAATCAACTTCAAGACTAAGCAGTTTGGTGGAACTATTACAAAACCATAGATACGAAATCAATTTTCTCTTAAACTAGTCAAACTTGTTAAATACCTGCTTCTCGCTTTCTTGTAACTACTGATTTGTGTATTGTGTAATAGTTGGTTCCGTTATTCATTAGAATGATTAGGTTCGAATGAGACTGATATGAGCAGAAGGTGGATGTGGTGTACTCTATATTTAGGTCAGTTTGTTATTAAATCCAAACCGTTGCAGTGGTTAGCGGAGCACACACGGGTTGAAATTCTCGGACATTTCACTTGGATATTTCTTTGTGTTATGAAGTGGTTATAGCCAGCTCATATAAAGTAAAATGAGGTCTATTTCCAGGTAACTATTAACATAAGAAACATCCATTGTTCCACTAACAGATAATAAAACAGGAGTGGTACTGAGAAGCGTTGTAGTTAGCAGTTAACAGGTAACTAAGTTACGGGAAAAAACTCGTGCACCTTAAACGCATCACGCCTGCAGCAACGCCCGAAAAATGGCTGATAAGGGACGAAAGGGAACTTCAAATGCTTAAGTTACCAAGCTAATGTAATATAAGCTCGTAATTGTAAGTGGTCAACCAGAAGTGAAATCCTAAACCATTTTTGAAAAGTTAATCAAACATTCGATTTTTCTGAGTGGAAAAATTGCTTTTCAATTAAAAAGGAAGAAATAAGGAATGAAATGGGCTTAACAGGTAGTAAGCGACTGATCAATCGAACAATATACAACTAATTGTAACTGCAAAAGGAAAGAATTAGTGGGAGTTACCTGAAAAAAGCATAAGTAATGCAGTTGTAAGAACTATTTTTGTGCTTCTTCGCCAACAACCGATCATACCAAATACTGAACAAATAATGAACACGACCAATCCCAAAAGATATAATATTGCAGCTCCCCACATGGCATAATAACGGTATGTTTGTAAACTGTCGTATTTCTCATATGCTGCATCCGAAGGATGATAATCGTCATTCCAGATGCACGGTGAACCAAATTTGGAAAAGCTTCCGATATCTGAGAAAGTTTTCGCCATGTTTTAGAATTTCAATTTAGATTCGAATTTCAAACTATTAATTCATTCTATTTATTCAAATTATTGAATTATTATTAATTTTGATTCATTTTCTCCTCTACCTGCTGTCAAGTAATCGATACTGCACGCATATCCACTCGAAATTATACTTCCATTAAAGGTAAGTGTGATGTCTTGCTTGAACCCCAATAGTTTCCCCTTTCTGTGAAATTTTGATTAGTTGTGTAAAACTCTCCGACATTTTATGAATTTCTTCATTTCTGCATTGCCTTCAGTTAGCTAGAGTAATGGAATAAAATTTTAAATTTAACAACAGCACCAGGTTCTACACAGCATTTTCAAAACAAAAAATATTGGAAGCATAATCGAAAAGTACTTCTTCAATGCAAAACTATAAAAAAGTAGCATTCCTTACCGTTAGCAGTCATTTCAATTTACAAGCTATAAATAAATTTTCTATAAGTACTTTCGTGAAATCTTTAAAATAACCAGTTAAAAACTAGTCGCAGAGATTAATAATTTAAAGTTCATCTTGGTAGTACCGGGATGAGTTATCACCAATTAAAATTGATGGTTACTTATGAAACTCTGTTGTTAAAAATACCAAGTTCAGCAGATTAACGTTTCCATTAAGCATACATAAACTGAACCAATTCATTACCTGAAGGTACGGCATCAGAAAAGCATACAAGGAAGAGACCGTAACTGCGTGAAAAGTACAGTGGATTCCTTACAACATTGTCTTTCAAACGAGCATTTAACTCCGTATTTCGATTCATAGCATTAATTATTTCTCGTCGATTTACCTGAAATAATATAAACAAATTACAACTTAGTTCTGAACTCCACATTAATTAGCTATTAATATGAATAAAATAATGGCTGTTAATGTCGCTATCGCAATTGCTACAAACTTCAACCATTCTAGTTTAGTGTTGATCACCAGCCCTTACTCTCTTCAATGTAAGCAGTTTAAGAAATGCCGACATTGACGTTTTAAACGTCTAATTCTACAGCTAACTACACTGTGGCATTTTCCACCTCACATGGCATGTTACTACCACGAAAGTTTCGGCAGAAGGTAGAATTTTAGCTTGAAATTCAACAAAATTCTTTAGCACTCTTGAAATAGTCTTAGTTAAATCCTTTAAAATTTTTTTCCCTCGTTTTAAATAGTTATTACGAAGTTGTCGACCACTTCTCAAAAAATCTTTTGAGAATTTGCTACAGCCTTTCTGTTTGAACATTTTATTTAAAGTGCTCATTTTGAATGTAAAACAACAAACATTGTTTGCATTAATGTAGAAATTTTGATTTAGATTTTTAATAGAAATTTATACAAAAGTTTTGTAGGATTTTTTAAGAAAAATAAATCTTCACACAAACAAAAATTTGGTGTATCAAAAAGATGCTAAATTGTCGATTACTTTTTAAAATCATAATAAAACAGCAAAAATAGAGCATGGTAATTTTATGTAAGTTATTAATTCTAAAAAACTCATAGATTTATCTATTTCAATTGAAATCAGGGAAGTAGCTTTGACTGGAAGTTGATATTTTATTCGAGAACTTAAGCTCCACACGCCACCTTCAAATATTACATAAAGAAAACATTTTTCATGAATCACAACAAAAGCAGTGGTAAGGAATTTACAAGACAGTCTTTGAAGATTCTATTATCCAAGAAATGATACGATCATAAAATCACAATGAATATACAAATTTGCTTTCGGAAATTTTTTACACTACTAAGTGGCGTTTCAATGTGAAGTTCATTTTGAAAGAAGTTTCAATTTCTAAAGAACTGAATTTTATAGACGGTATTGTTTTCCTGCAACATCTTGAAAATAGTTTCATATACTGTCAGTATTCAACATCCAGTACTGGCTGAAAAAAGTAAAATTTTTTGCTGAACATACCAGTTCCTGCAAGGATAGCTGTTAATTTTTACATGGTAATTTGGAGATTTGGAACATTCCAGCAATCCTATTCATCTGTCGTGGAAGTTGTATCACTAAGACTGCTCCCGGTTCGGGTAAAATCACAATATAAACCAAGAGACGGACAATATTAACTGTGAGAGATGGCGTTTCATCGGAAGCCGACAAATTTTTCGATGGTGGACTATTTGGAAAATTAACTGTAAGATTTTTTGGTTGTTGTTGAAAAAAATATGAAAGTCAGTGACTTCTATTTCCACACATAATGCAGTGATGATGATTTGATGGTAACATTCATAAAGGAATGACATTAAAGGATGGATGAGAGGATGTCAGCCGACTTAGAGGAGATAAAAATAAAGGTTAAAAATTTCTCGTTAGACATTTCCAGTTGAGGAAAAACTTTTTCTGTTTATCTTTTTTCGATCAGTAAAAAAGTAAAGCGCTAAAGAACGACACACTATTTTTACTGAACAACAAACTACATTTCAGCCATTTTGATATATGAGCAAAGTGCTCGCTGTTATTTTAAATTGGTTAAATAAAGCGCGCTTTTCAAGACGTTAGTATCGTACTGTAAAATTGATGATTTTATTTTATAAATTTTGGATACTCAAGAAAGAATTCAGAATCTCAGTTTTAGCTTTGACGAATGGAAGGTATAGCACTGAAACTTCTAAATACAAAATTTTTTTTGCCATACTAATTAATGGAAAGTTTTGAATGTTGTTTCCTTTGAATGAGACATAAACAATCTTATAGCTAAGCATAAAACTGTCATGAATTTGATAGTAATAAAAGCAAATGGACGTTATGAAAATAGCATAAACGATTGTTGTTCTTATAAGGACCTTATAGAGTAATGGAGTTTCAAGTTAGATTAGATAGAAGCAGATTTGTTTGTTACTCAACTTTTTCTCGAAAAAAACTCATTTGAAACAATCAGATCACTATAACAGTTTACATCACCTCTTGATTATATCAGTGTTAGTTGACATTCTTGCTGCACTTCTTAGTAGTTCACTAACACACAAATGGTAAGAATTGATTCAACGATGTTAGTAGAGTTGCGTTAAGGAATTGAAAACAAAGGTTACTGTCACTATAAATTAATTTTTATTAGCAAAACAGATTGGATCGATAGAAAATAATAATGTAATGGAGGAAAATGATACCTGATAGTCAGTCCATGAGTCAGTAGCCAAAGCCAATGTGATCAACGCTAGACCAAGTAGGCCAAAAACGCTCGTGAGGGACAACAGTAAAGGCGAGGACCACATGACCGCACACGGTGACAGCCCTTAGACAAAGTGTGTGTGTGTGATGTGACGAGATGAGATGATGGTGCGCAGCAACTCCGCACTGTCCTCCTCCTTCGTTATCGTCGTGGTCGCTGTCTCCGTCGCTACTACGTTTGCGGAGACGAAGGGCACACAGCAGGTTACAGCAGTGCACACAGCAAGTGACATACATACACCTTTATGAACAGAGGCATTACACTCGCATCCCTGCAAGCGACATGTAAGATAAGCTCATTCGTAGCTTGCAGATATCGGCCAGTAGGTTAGCTGTGTATCACGCTTACTGTGACTGTTGCTTGATCTGTAAAAAGCTAAGTTAAGAATATGCGGGATAAACCTGAGACATGACAACTGCTTGTTAGATCATCAGCGCATTATTGTTATTTGTGTAGAGAAAATTATATCCTTCTCAATGGAGATGATAGTAAACCTAGTACAATAATATCATTCTTTTCAGTTCCCGTCCCAAAGGTTATTGGTCATTCAAAATCCTGTATGAGCCTATTTAGAGGCGGGCATTGAGATGACGCAGGTTTGATCGAATGCGATATAGCACACGACGGTGACCTTACAAATGAAACATCCCGTGCAACACCGTTCATCATACAACAAGACGGTAGTAATATCAGTACGCTGTTCATCCATACCCTCCTCCATTACCTACAGACCCTTAAGATTAAATGTTGCTACGAAAAACCATAAAAACGACCATTAATTTTCCCTCCTCTCTCTTGTACTGCATGAAACTATTTAAAAAATGAATTATCGGCTACAGCAGGAAATTTTTCTTTCATAAATATGAATGATCAATTATACTATCTGATATCAAAAAAATTTAACCATTAACAATTTACTACAACTTATCTTATTAAGTGACACTTTGCCTTTTTAAGTAACTCATAAGTTGAACAGGTTAAGATAAATATCATTGCTTTGACTCAGCTAAAAAACAAATTCAAATTCATTTCTTTTGACAGCATTAATGAATCCAGTTATGTAAATCCACCCATTTAAAATAAATTCTTAAAGATGGATTACTGGGAATTCTAAATTAAATATCTGCAACTTTTTTTTGTGGTTATTCAAAATTTTGCTATAGCACAGAAGTGATTATACGATTCTGACTGAATTCCCACATGCTTATGATCTAAATTGATTTCAAGCAACAAAACCGGTTATTTCATAACTATTGTATGTTTCAAGTTTTTAAATCATACTCTTCGGACTTCTCTAATTAATCAAGAAAGGAATCATTCAAGGATTTTTCAGCTTTTCGATCTTTTCTTACTTCTCACTATTGGTATCATTAAACTTTTTCCTAGAAAAATTGCTTACATTTATTCATTCAGCACTCTCAGTTTGCCTTGTTATAATAGGCTACCATCCTACACATTTTCTTCAGCTTTCTTACGGTTTTCGAAGGATATCGTATCACAACTATCTGAGTACTTTGGATGTCCAGAGCAATTTGCGTAGTAAAGTTTGCCAGTTTTGTAAATAAGCAGTTGTCAATATTGCTGGCATGTTGCAGTTCCAGAACAAATTAGAGAAGTACTGCTCGGTACTTGAAAATTAGTTTACAGAAGGTAAATGAATTTTCTTAAAATATGGACAAAGGAATTTGAGAAGGAATTCAATATGTACAATATGTTTACCTAACGAACGGTCATATTTTAAAATGTCAGAATGTATTTATGTTGTCTTATATACACATAGCATTGGGAAATTGTGATCAGTCAGAACTAAGCAAAATTTGCTAATTGATTCCAAGAGCTGTCTCATTTGCATTAAACACAATCCTAATGGAAATGGTGTGCTAAAGGTCCTAGTTTTTGTGGTACTGTTAAGACTATTAATAAAGCAGTGACAAGCACAAAATCAAAAAAAGTTGACTCGTTAGCTTGAATTTTGAGAAAGGAGTAACAAATTTCATGGGGCGAGGGAGGGGGAATATTTGCCCTAAGAACAAATTGTCACTCTCAAAGATGATAGAAAGATAATCAAGCAGATAATACAAACAAAATTTCTTCTGTGAAATTACCGCGATATATATCTTTCAGCACTTCATTTTATTGAGAAGATATAAATAAGGCAGTACAACCAAAACTGCTGCATCTCGATGGATTTCAAAACCGATTTGTCATTTAAAGAATTTTACATAAACATCAATTAACAGTGATTATATTTACAATGACCCGGAGAAGTGGTACTTTAACTATGATATCTTACAATCGCCTTCACCTAATGGTACTTCCTTATCGTGGTATTTCATTCTCAGTGACTGGTGCTTGGAGCGTCGTAAAAGACTGCCCGACCGATTGAGACCCTTTGGACTGTCTTTAGCTTTGCTAACCTGTAATTACCATGCATTAAGTTTTCTTGTTAAACGATGTTCAACTTCATAGACCAACAAACGATATTCAACTTCATAGACCAAAACTAAAGTGCTTATATATTTCTGTAGATCCCGCAGATTATCACAATTTCGAAAATTATTCGTTTAAAATGTAGAACACATTTCGAAAAAAAATTTACAAATTAGAAAACAATTCTTTGATACTCAAATGAATTTGCAGAGTTTTCGCGACTGGACAATTCAGAATTAAAAAATTCTTTTTCTTGTAAATAAGGCGCATCGTTTTTGTTTCGCCTGAAACACTTTCTCCATCCGATTTTCGAAACCGAAAATCTTAATTGGAATTTGCAGAATAACACTGCTTTAAAAAGTATGCCCCCATTCTAAAAAAGGGTTGGAAATTGCTCTTGCATTTACCTTATCCAGTTAGGTAGTAAAGCAATAATACTTACCCGCAATGACCAATTTCGATTAAGCTTCTTTGTTGGCGAAATCTCGCGAGATCTCAATTTTTGTTGTTTCGTCCACTTCTGAAAAAATTTCTGCAAATATTCATATTTTATGAATTCTCATACATCAAAGGAAGTGAAAGGTAAGGAAAGGGAGAGAATATAAAAAGATTGACAAGCAACATTTTGTTGGAAATTGATCGAATAATAAAATGTATTTCAGAAAGATGCTCAATAATTTTACAAAATCATAGGCAAGCATAAGGTGAGCGTAAGGGTTTACAAATCAGTCAACGATTCAGCAGAAATAAATATTGAAGTTCATAAAAAAAATATTGAAATGTTCTGGACCACATACTTCAGAAGTATTTTGACAAAATAAAAAGAGCTGTCATCTCTAGCTTACTTCTTCATCCAATAAACCACTTTGATCCAGAAAATTTCGGAATATTTTCACTGTGTTATAGTTCATTTTTGCAGAGGATTCGACATAACTTATATTGAAATTTAAATGTTGCATCCATGCTTGAACTGTTGCTTCATAGACCTAAATCATTTTCGTCAAAAATCTGAGCAATACTAAATTGATATTACGATTTTTATTTTGAATTATTGAAAACATTTCGGAAACATAATATTACTGACTGATGCTATTAATTTAAGTACTTTTTGAGGAGATGAATCGCACTTGTTCCCAACAACAACAGTTGGAAGGGTTCGAGCATCTTTTCGTTGCTGCACAATCTGTGACCATATGTCACTCATCTGAATTTATGATTTTGGGGATTTCTGAATATGACAAAAAAATTTTTCAGATGTTTTTCTTGCGCAAAATCTCTCACATGAATTCCAACTGAAATTATAAGAACCTGCTTGAAACTAGCCACATCATTGACAGCAAATACAAGCATGAATGCACTGGCGGATGCTATTGCAATTTTGCGCATGCCAGGATAGCCGAAATTTGTATCCAGAATTTCCAGTGATATTTCTTTTCCCTGTTTCAGCATAATGATTTTTATTGCTCGAAAAAACGAGATAGCAGGAGAAGATCCATAAGATAACTGAGATAATAGAAAGCTCCATCAAATAAGCACTAATTAAAACTAACAAAAACCTGTATATTGAAATCTCTCGAATAAAGATCTTCAACCGTTTCTCTGTATTTCTCATCGAAAGTTCCATGAAGATAGCGCCGAATGATTGATGTCTTTCCCACTTTTCCAGGACCCAACACAACTATGCGGAATCGTGTCTCTTCCATCTCTATATATGTGGGAAGATGACATCGTTATTGAAGTTTGGGTTCCATTTCTATTATCATAACGATTTTGTATGCTCTACGCCTTGGCGAAAATAATCACTTTGTAAGCCGAGTTGTCATTCCTATCTGTTAGTAAGTTTCCTGGATTTGATTATTTGAGCCATCAGCAGTCAAGAAATTAACATTTAAAAAATTCATGTAATTTATATCTTTTTATTTTTATTTTGCATTGCTTTTACTGACCGTTACAATATACTTGTGATCCCTTCGAGGAAATCAGTATTTGCTTTAATAATCCAAATAAATTAATTCCTATCTGGTACTTAGCAACATTTACTACAACCAATGCTTTCGTTTTGCTTCCTTAAATCTCATCAGAAAAAAATGTGAAAGCAACAAGAAAAAAAGACAAATATCGGAAAGAGCTGGAGAGGGAAGAAAATAATATTTTGTCCGTTATCACTAATTTTTCGCAGTCGTGAATTACTTTCAAACCTTTTCCAATAAAAGCTTCACGAAAGAAAAGTCTAAAAAGAGATTTTACGGTGATTTCAAAAACCACGGATTGCCTGACTAGACTGGCTATGCAAGAGACATCGCCGTGTTAACTGCTAAAGCATGCAATTCAAACTGCCAACGGTCTTCGCAGAAACAGACTGAGTAAAATCTTCTCCTGAGTTTACTAGAAGATCACAGTGTTGCTTCGCTCAAAAACGAAGAGTCACTGCTGCTTTTGTATTGCGTTAGAGTTAGATTTTGTGCACTTCATGATGGTACATACCAAAGATAGTAAAAAGATAACCTGAAAGATTTTCAAGTGTCATCCCTCCTGAATCTGAGAGAAAAAAACTGTTAAAAGAATGCGGGAAAGATTTCGAAGATGCCATATTTACTTGAATGTACCGAGAGCTTTACTCGTTGCTTTAGCTAGGAATATTTTTTCCACCCTCATTTCTAATAAAATTTCATACTATTGGACAGCGGTAATTTGCTTTGGTGAAATTCCAAGTATTAGAGATAAAGGCATCATGTGAACTTAATCCGTACCATAAAACCGAAATCCGACCAAACCGATTTAGCCGAAAATCATCAATCTGAAAAGTAAATAATCCCGCACTGTTTAATGACAGTGAATGCTGCGAATAAAAATTTTTTCGAAATCAAAATCGTGCTATGATTAGGCCCACATCGAAAGTAAAACTTACTAAGCTGTTGAAAAAGTCACGTTTACTCAATGAAAAGAAATTATTGCAACTAAATTAGCAACTTCACCGAAATAAATTTTTAATGCAGCGATGTTAAATTTTGTTTTTCACAATTTCTAGGTTAACTTTTTGGAAAAGAACATATCTTTCCAGAACATGCAGCGAATTTAATTTTGAATGCCTACTAAATTTTGAACACTTCTATTGCATGAAGCTGATGAAACCAGACACAAAGAGTCAAAGGTGCACATATACTGAAAAAATTTTTTTCAGCAAAAAACTCCTTTCATGTGATTTCATTCGAAATGTTGCAGGCACGATTTTTGAAGTAATAAATTTAGCTTAGATAACAGGAACTGATAAAGCAAGTGCCTCTCCCAAGAGAAAAATTCATAAGTTACAATTAAAGTTAATTTTTTAGGAAAATTCAACAGTCTTGGAATAGTAATACGGAAGATATTTCACTAATTTCAGAGAATTGTTCACAAGGGTATCGTGATTTGTATTATTAAAGTTTTGTATGATTAAAATTTGTGTTATAAAAATGTAAAATGTTCTTGGTTTTGCTTTTTGACATGTACTACGAGAGGAATCACATTCTCGAGATAACTGTTTGGCTAGGATGTTTTCTCATTGAACACTCAATATTGATAAAATTGGATCGTGTATATTCAATTTTTTTGCTGGTTCTGAAGTTTTTTTGTTTCATGTAAAATTGTTAAAGGTAAAAGCTCAGATGCCATTCATATTGTAGCAGTACTGTTAAATGGTCAAACAGAATAGTGAAAAAAAAATAATCAGCTGATTCATTTTCCACGTCCTTCCTGACCTGTCCATTATTTGATACTAATGTGAAAAATATTAAGATTAGTATAAGATCACATTAAAAGTTTTTTTTTTTGGTGTATGAATGCTTAGCACAGTTTTTCCTTGAATCTTTAGAAAAAGAAACATGAAGCATAATTTTTTGTTTTTGGTAAACAGATTGAACTGAAACTAAGTTGGCATGCAGATACTCGCAATAACATGACAAAATCGTTAGAAATCGAATCTGTAGCTGGTGATGAAAGAAGCGAGAGTAAAAGACAGGTTATATATATTATTATAAAACAATAATATCCAAAGCGATTCGATAAATAAAAGAACCCTATTTTACAATTACAAGCAAAAAGAAAAATTCAAATAATGCAATAACCAACTCACAAATAATACTCATTTGTGAGTTGGTTATTGCATTGTTTTATCTACAAATAGTGAAGGAAAAATCTGTAAAATGCTTCAAAGACCGAGAAGCAGAAGCAATGGAGAGGTATGTATAATGAAAAGGAAACCATGGAAATGCCTCATTTTGTTTGCAGAGCTGAACAAAAGAGGGAGAGGAAAAGAGAGGAGGAAAGAAAAATACATGGCTACTATTTGTTTTCAGCGTAAAACACCTGGAAGTATAAGATGACAAGTCTACTTCCTTTCTCGACTTCGCAACTTTTCAAAGAAGTTACTTACTAAGGAACGTCTCCTCTGTTAAGCAAATCATATGAGTGTCGCCGTTCAAGAAATGAATAGATCGACACGGCAACTGAGGAAAGATATACACTGGAAAGGGACATATTCAGAATAATGATGAAAATTCAAGCACTCTACTTCAGGATATATTAAATACGGTAGGCGGAGCTCCCACAGCATACGTTCTGATTTACTTCAACTTTTTGTTTCTAACAATTCATAGACAGATGAAATAAATATTCCCTTAATTAATATTACTCTTTCTAAGGTTTCCTGACTATTTTTGACATAGCTAATGAAATGAGAAACTAAATCCAACTCTGTAGTATAAAAAGGTGCCGACATACTAAGTCTGTTATCAATATTAAAACTTCAATTTCTAACACGCAGTTACAACCAACATTTTTCTGCTAGAATTTCAAAAAATCTTAGACATACCGTTGATTGATTGAAGTTGAATAAGCTCGCAAGAGATTCCAGCTCATCCGTTAATCGGCTGATTCGTAAATTGCTGGCAAATAAGAATAACAACATACCCTGCAGGATTAAAAACCGTTGTTGTATAAATCTCAGACTCTCATGTACTCAGCACTTTTTTTTCTAATTAAATAAGCTATTAAATTGTGTCACACAATCTGTCCCCTTCAGAATCAGTCTGCTAACACGTAACTTCTAACTGAAATGATATGGAACACAAATAGCAATAAGTGATGATCAATCCAACACTGATTCATAATGGACTAAAATTAATGCTCTCAAAAGATCTGGAAGACAATTAATTGTGCTCATGGTATGATCATATGAACACTTGATGAGGAATAGAAAAAAGACTGCGAATCTCTTTATGAGCTACGTACAACCCAGTACAACTTTAGGAAGATTCAGCACCGAGACTATCGAGAGCTGTACTCTTAAATTATTCACTAAAAATGTCTTATGCTCGGCTGCATTTTCATGTTCCACTACGAACCTTACGTAGCTTTTTGCGATGCTTATCTTAGTAGCAATTTGCCAGATTTTCCGAATTCTTTTTCGGTTCAAAACTAAAAGCTTTTTAATCGTTAGTTACGATTTTGCTACCAGTAACTCAGGATGAAAAACAGTAGATATTTATATCAAACGATAAAATGACATACGCAAATCCACGTATACATACATAATAATTGGCGTACGTAACAACTGACTTTTTTATGTAGCAAGGTATTTCTTAAACAATTAGATGGGAGAACGCGCTCAAAAATTTGACGCGAGCGCGTTGGTCCCAAAGCGAAATGTGCACGCAACGCAGGTGGCATTTACCATTTCCATTATACTGCATAGCATGCAAATGAGTGGGGGAATGTTACGCAATGACTGTTTGACGGAAGTTGCGTGAGGTGTAGTACCAATTTATTGGAGTGTTGTTAAGTAGACGTTACAGATTTGTGGTTATTATCCTACTTCATAGTATTTCTGGTCGTTTGTCTTGTGCCGATAGATAAATCATTCTAAATATTCCTAGATTGTTCCAGGTATGTCTGCCTATTGGTCGCTGAATGTGTTGTAATTCAGCGAGGTACGATGAGCCCTGAGAAGGGGAACACTCGATGTCAAGCTGGTAAGGTTTCTGTGGTATTTCATTGCTATTTAAAAGTAATCTGTTGCAATGATTCTGAATTGACAAACTGAAAATTAGTAAAATAAGCCCCTTCTAACAGAACCTCGTAGAACGGAGACTCGAAGTACGGCTGCAGCAGAGCTGAAACATAGTCCAAGTGGTTGTAGAACGTACGCTTCAACTTCACCCTATAAAACCAGGTTATTTGTTGTTTTACATTTATTACACATCTGGAAGTTGCTTCATGTTGTGATCTGTTTGTTGTTGAAATAAGTATAGAGGGCGCTTATCCTTGCTGTTTTTTTGTACGCATTAATGCTAATGGTACTAAGCAAACAGTTTATTCTTCTAGAACCTTCTTTTTTTTTAGAAGGTTTTGATACTGTGGTAACGATTCATAGCTGATATTATAACTGTAAGAAAGTTCATTTAAACATGTTCTTCAGGCAACAGAGTAATGGAATAACGACAGAGAAGACTCGTTATACACCCGATTTTGCACCAGTACGCTCACGGCGGGGCTCAGCAGCACTAATCATACCTCCTCTTCCAGCAGTACCATCCACTGCCGCAGCAAGTAACTTGTAGTTTTATAGCAGTTGATTTTTTCATATTTGGTCTGAATGACAAACAGAGTAATAGAATATTTCGTGAATCTATGTGCAGATTCCATTATTTTCATCTATTTAACTTCACTATTATCTAATATTGCTAACTTTTAATGGATTCAGAAAAAAAAAGACGTCGCGGTAGAAATGACGATAGTGATAGTGATACTGCAAGTAGTAACTCAGGACCTGTGAATGCCAAACGAACTCGTTTATGTCACAGCAAGAATGATATTAAAAGTGTGGAAATAGTTGTTGGTAATGTTGTATCGGAAATTGAAGAAATTACGCAACAGAATGATGTGGCTAAGGTATTATATTTTGTGTAGAACTATTCAGATGAATCCTGATATTTATGTTCCTCCAAAGTTTATGAAGACACTGTGCCATCATATGTGCCGTCATTTTAGGAAGGTTCTTATAAAAATTAAGGTCGCAAAGGTCATTTTTTTGTATGAAATCATTTGTTTTATTCGCTTCATGATAGCAGGACACTTCACATGATGCGCTGACAGAACGACAACCTCAGAAGAAAACAGATTCCGATTTGGAGCAGCATTTCAAAAGTTCGTTATCACTTGCTGCTTATTTGCGTCCTTAATGTTGTCATTGAATAAAGCTTTCTTCATTGCTAATGCAAAATTTACCTTTTTTAATTAGTCGAAACAATTGTTTTTTTTGCAGAGGCTATTCGACTTTATCGATACATGTCACTGCCGGACACGCAAGTTGGTAGCGCTAGACCGGTATATAGGCCTTTCTTAAAAAGAAATTTGATATACATGAGACGATCTGCTGTAAGTTAAGAGATATTATTTCTAATTAGTTTTCGTTCTTATAATAACTACGGAACAATTTCAGTTCATTTCCGGTAGTTATGACTTCCCCACTCCAAGTATTTGTTCACTGTCTTTGTATTATTGTAGCAGTCGATAGCAGTAGGAGATGATTGCATGCCTCCCCTTTGTCCACCAGCTGCTATTGGAAAAACTGGAATGAAGGCGAAGTCACGCAAACACGAAAATCTCATGAATATACTTCATGCAATCAGGCGAAGGAATGAAATATTAAAAAAGGTGTCGACTTTCCATGTACTATTTTCATTTCTTTTTTTTTGTTGCATACTCACTCTTAAACTTTTATATATTGTTTACATTTTTTCCCTGATTTCTTTTCCACCTTTCGGTTTAGATACTTGTAATTCATATATAAGTTATGTTTCAGAATCCAAAAACAAAGTCATCAGGTTCAGCAGCTGTCTCATATTTGGTGCGTGTCTTAAAGCAGGACGAAGATAGCAGGAAAGGGGGTGGTAAGGATGCTTTGTCAAAGGAAACAAGAAGACATGTTAATTGCTCACATGCTACCTCAATGATCAAATTTATTGATGTTCGAAACAAAGAATTACCAGGTAGTTTTTTTGATATTTCCATCTCTTTGTAATGAAATGAGTAGTAATGACAATTATTTAAAGGTAATCGACATGCTGTTATTACGGTGTACCTTTCAAGTGAAGTCGATGGCGTCTTTAGCGAGATCGTAAGTTTTATTTTTCTTAGTGCATCTTTTTTGTTGCATTTTATGTTGTTGATTACAATACTAGTTCTATTATGAGAAATCGTCATATGCAGAAATGTGAAGTAAAGTTATCTAGATGCGACTTCCTTCTGCTACAGTACAAATGCAGATAAATACTCGTGGTGAACCTGTTGCAATAGATTTACCATTATCTATTGGTTGCCCGTTGCATTGCAGTGGAAGACAAAGGTAACATTTTTTTGGGTTGACTGATAATGTAATTTAGAGTAACGAAGATATTTGGGACAAGTTTCATAGGGCTAACTACATTCACTTATTCAGTATCATTTTTGAAGTATCAGTTTGTTTTGCAGGAATGATTATGTGATCATCCGTGTTACGTTTTCGGGAGAAGAATTCGCTCATATTTTAGGAGGAAAATCATTAAGAAGTGTTCCATCAAGACAAATAGACAAAGATTCGAAAACAATCGTCCATGTAAGTGTGCCGAGAATTTGTGGAAATACTTTAAAATTTTTAAAGAGTATCCGTGAATCATAACATCTTGATTTATCGCAGTTTTGTGTGGCTTATTGTTGCTTCAAAGGAAGTAAAATCTAGTAAAAAAATATTACCATTATGAGAAAGCGAATAATGGATCGAAGCTTCAAACGGTGAAGGTCGCTGTGAGCCAAAATACTAAGCTTTGGTATAGTAACTATGTAAATGGAGGAATTAAGTGTGACATAGCGAAACATCTAACGGTTTATTGATGTCGTTTTATTCTTTTCGTTATTTAAGGTCACCCGACGTATAAGCTGCCTTTCTTCGCCTGATAAATTAAAGAATAGTGAAGGTTCAATAACGATGTATGGTGCACGTTGCATATCTTCTGTTGCAAAAGGCGAAACATCTGACGGTTTAATATATGGCCATGGTAGCATTACCCTGATGTTAGTCTTCATACTTTTTTAGGAGAACCTTTGCTTTTGATATTGTGTTTTTTACTACTTTGACAGTTTGCATATGGTTATGATAAAAACTGTGTCCAAATTTTTTCAGCCCGGATTCTTTTCTTAGTTTAGATGACAGGTGGCGTTCGGAGAGAAATTTGACGAAGAAACTTATCGATTTAGGGAAGGTAACATCTCCCGTATTTTCTTCATTTTTATACCATCGACTCATAAATCCTTTGCGAGGACCGGGGAACATCTTAAATGACAGTTGTTGACATTCAGAAAATGCATATGAGCCCATTCGTACGCATGTCGATTGTGCCGGATAATAGTGGGGAATCGAGTTCATCAGAAGACGATGATGAAACAAGAAGTTGTTCAAGTACGTACATAATTTAATCTTCATGGCAAGCTTGTGTGTGATTTTGTAAAATTGGACTATTATCTTTTTTTTTTTTTTTTTGAAATGAAATAGAACCATGCCTCCAGAGATAAATTAATTTAGGTTTTGCCACATCCGTTTCAACAGGTTGTATAGACCATTGTCATCAGACCAGTGAGATGTCAGCAAAGGAGTCCATACACAGCTTTGCATCAGCAGAAACCGGACTTCAAAGAGATGACAGTGTAGTCCATTTTATTCTAATAAAAATGTTTTCTCATTCCTATTTAAATTATTCAACACGAAAGTGTTGCATATTTTAAAACATTTATTTTCCAGGGTTTTGAAGAGTATATGAAATCACGGTTCAAGCGAGAAATGTCGCTAAAATTTCCTAAGCAAATATGGTATGCTTTGTTTCATTTTTTGGTAGCTGGACTGTATGTCTATGTTGCATAAATTTGTATACTGTCTGTTTATGTTTTATAGCTATCGCTTTATCACGAGGTACAATGACGAACCGAATACTAGTTTTCCGGAAAGCAAGCATCTACTTTGTTCCGAAACTTCAGATTTGGTAAAAAGTGAGCTGCTGAATTCAAATGCTAGCGTTGAAACTGCTATAAATGGTAGTAGAAGTCAGTTTTTCTTTTTTTTGGAATTGAAGAGTATATTATTTCATTTTTAGGAAATAATATTCTGTTGTATACATGAAACAATTTTAGGACATTGTTCTCCGTTGAAAGAAGTTTCTCCAGGAAAAGTTTTAAATGGACGATTATTTTCCAAACCTCTGACTTCACCTAAATCTTCACCAAAGTCAGTTCCATCATCGCCTACTAAATATCGTTTGGATGTTCCACGTCGAGATAAACCCTTGGCTGCTATGGTTGATAGTTTAGCATCCAAATTTGAGAAATGTTCTAAAATTGTGCCGCCCAAATCTGTTGCTCCTGACGATAAAGTAACTGTTTTTAATATCTTTTAGTAGATTCTTTTTGTAAATTTAATTATTAATTCAGCCTTCAGATCTGGTAATCCAAGCAGTATGTCTGCTATTTTCAGGTTACAGTTCCCGAACTGCATTATGAAGGATATCCCGAACCAGATGGTAATGGAATCGTTACACGCTTTGTTTCTCCGGCCAACAAATGTTTTTTCTGCCTTGGAACATTTCCTGATATGTTTGCTTTGCTACTTCACATGAGAACAAGTTACCCACGACTTGACATAGTATACAGAGTGCGTTCTTAAATTTTTTTATAACAATTTTTAAGTGAGGTTATTGAACACTATATATTTTATTAGTTGGATGTTTTCTTCATTCTGTTGTCAGAATATGTATAACTATTGAGTGAAATTTGCATTTTTGATTTGGATAATTCCATGTTTCGTTCGATTTAAGCTGTATTAAATTAATTTAATATAAGTTGGATTAATTTATATTAATTGCTTGTGTAGGGTGACGCACGACAGACAGCTGTTATAAATAACAGTGCACCGGTTTTCATTGATGTGTTCGTTCGCAAACATTTCGACGGCTCGTATGAAGGTTCATTGGTTCGGCAGTACACGACTTCTCGTAATAGAGTTATACCACAGCACTGTATTCCCAGCGATCGTCTCACTTACATTGTTCACAAGTTAGTTTTTTAACCTTTTCAAACATTTTTTTGAATCTAGAAGAGCAGTTCATCATTGTTTCAGAGTTGAAGCAAGAGCTATTCGTAAAATGCCAAAGGATCTTAGCATTTTTTTCATGCAAGCTGATCGAGAAAGACGTGCTACAAAGGGAAATAATGCGTAAGCTCTTTATTGTTAAACATTTCTTCCGGCGTAAATAAAGTGCATGTAATTCCTGCTTGGATAAAATGATCCATTTTTATAATTTTTATTAACATGGCAAGTTACTTGTAGAGCATATTTCGGATTCCGCAGCAGACACCCTTTAATGAAATGCACGCAGATATCAACGAAGCAGACGGATCAAGAATGGTTACGAGAATTCATTATCAGAGCAAGTATTGCAGCTTCTTTTAATGCCATTTTGTGCAAAATTTACAAAATTTTTAATGCTTGAGTATACAAACATGTCACTCGATATTATTTCTTTTTAGCAAATTGAAGATTTTCTCGATTTGTCACGTGTTGAGAAGGATTTTATGTCGTTGTGGAGTATTTTTCTTCTCAATCTTAATCACAAGCCACTTGGTCGTTGTCACACATATCGCACTTGCGTAAGTGTATTTCGATGCTTTTAATTAGAGTTTTTTTTTTTTTTACGCGCAGGTCATTTTTCATAGCTTGATATATTTATCGAAGATTTGAGTTTTGTGTAATTGTTTATTGAAAATTTGGCATATTTTCCAGCGACTTTTCCTGCAAAAGCATCGGCAGGATATCTTGCAAAATAATTTTCAAAATGCTTGGGTATTTCATCTCACTGCTTTACATGAAAAAGAGGCGTTGGATACAGACGAAGTGTATGACTTGACGATGCGTTTAAAAGATAATTATGACCCCAATACGGACGTTCGTCATGTGGTCTATGCGTAAGTGTAATCGTGATCAGATTCTGTTCGGATTTTGGAACATTGTTTGTGGGAATTATTTTCAGTTTTTCTGAAGATTGCTTTTATTTGCTTTTTAGTACACGTGCACGATTAGAAGCAGCAGCTTCTAGTGCAAAACGAGAACCTCCAGCTTGGCAGAAAGAACCAGTACATGGGCCCAAAATTTCAATACTAAGGAGTTCATCCGTTGCGCGTCTGTCATCTCTAGAGCCGAATTCTGATAACGAAGTTTGATTTCGCGGAGAATTTCATTATGAAAATTTTGTTACCTTATGGTTTTACTATTTTTGTCTGTTTCAGGATATGTTCAAAAAATTCATGAACGATTCTGGTCGCAAAGAGAGGCGAAGTAGTAGCTGTTCAGTAGATGAGCCTAGCCGAGTAAGTGATTTTGTTTACAAAATGTTTATTCATGCATCTGTTTGTCTCATCTGGTAATATTTGTCATATCTGCACGAGAAACACTTCTTTTTCCTTTATTTTTGTCAGTACTGGTTTTCATTTGTTTTCTTCAGCATTCAACAAGTCGTCGTCAACGTGAACCTGATTGTTCGAAGTATCTGACAACACCTCGTGCTACGCAACCACCGAAGTGGTTATCATTTGCCGAATAACTTTTCTGCTCATAAATTTCACTTTCTACAATACGGTAAACTTCGATGTAGTTATACCATCCAGCTTCGTTATATCTTGTCATTATTTACCAATCTTAAGTCAGCAGTGAGACTGGGCAGAGGCTTTCACCAAGAAACTTTCATAATTTTAAAAATACTTTTCTAGCTAGGTCAATTTTTCGCATTTTCTTGATGTTTTTGAAATTTTGTTTTCCTAGCTTTTTTGTCTGAACAAACAGAACACAAATTTTTTTCGAACATGTCCTTACACGAGGTAACATCTTCCATTTATTGGCTAGAGTTCGATTGGATCCATAATTAAATTTCGCCGTTTAACTGCTAATTCCTTATTAGGGAAGGTTTAGGCATTCAGCAAACAGTAGCAGGTCTCAGTTAATTAAGGATATTTAGTCTTATGTATTTGGCAATTAGCCTTTTTGGTTTACTTAATGACAATTTTTTTTTTCATTAGTGAAACGCAAAAAACTGAAAGCTGTAGGCAAATGAAAGCATCAGAACTAATACGTAATACTGATTGGCTTAGTGAAACTTTTTTCAGGGTTGAATCATTTTATGAATATGACGCACTGTTAATCATTTATGCAGGATCGCTGTCAAAAAACTGCCTTGCAATTTTTTTGCAGTCTTTCTTTGATAGGCAATGCTGACAATTTAACATTTAGTATCTATGGTTCTTGTGTAATGCTTTTGTAAGCTGAAACAATAGTTAACGTCTATCCGTTTTGCTTCGATATTAACAATATTGCTGTCTACTTTTTTTTTTATTTTGTAATATTTGTATTTTTTGTCTTTTTATTTCGTAATATTTGTATTTCTTTGTCTTTTCATTTTGTGCTATTTGTACTTTTTTTTTTCATTTTAGAATATTTCACACAGTTTGATCTACGAAAAAATCGCTACTCTTTCGGGAGGAGGGTGAGAGAGGATTGGAAACTGTAAAGTGACAGCGATACGGAGTCTTTCAAATTATTTTTTGGCCATTATTTATTTATTTTTCCTATTCTTTGTGTCATAGTTCCCTATTGTCGTTTAAAATTCGTTTTCATTTCATCAAGATATTAATTTATTCATCCCATAAAATTAAATGGTTCATCTAAATTGTGGTTGACATTCGCACTTTTTAAGTGTACCGGTAACGTTTCAGGCTTTTGAAGTCCATACTCATATCTATCTCTTAAATTTGCCAGTCTCGGCATCGTTTTATTTCTGTTGTTTATTTCTCTACTTTGATGATATTTTGCAAACGATGTCTTTAACTTATAATTCACCCCAAGGGCTGAAATCATGAATAGATTGTGAATATCGTTTACAATATTATTGTATTAGTGTGTTTCGTACACATATTGCGCTCTGTTGTTGTAGGATACCAACATTGTTTTATTCTATCAAATTGTGCAAAATTCAGGTGTTTTATTTCATTTTATATTGTTTATTTCGTGTCGTACTAATGAATTGGCAGTTCGCCAAATTTTATTGTGTTACAGTCTAGGGAATTCTATTTATATATTGTTTGTTGTCTAAAAGTGTTGGGCTTCTGATCTCTAATTTTATTGAAAAGTTCCACTAATGAAAATTTGTGATCAGTATCTTTTCTTGTCAGAAGCATTTCAAATTTCTCAACTTTTAATATAGAATGAGTAATAGAGCTTTCTCTTGAAGAGACTTTTGCGATTTGTTTTAATAATTTTTGCTTCATACCGCACAATCAAAGGTGCTAGAAACCTCCATTAAAGTTGGAAAGTCATTTATGGATAAGATATTTACAGTTGAAGTTTCTTTTGGACTATTCCGAATCTGAACGTTTAGTATTTAAAGCTTCGGTTACGAATTCATTTGATAAATATGAAAGTGTTTGAACTTTTTTGAGTTGAGAAGTTTGCATATAAGCAGTGAGGTTTTACTCATCAGTTATTGAGTCCCTTCGTTATGATGAAGTGACGGATGTCTATTGCTCACCCGACACTTCTAAAGTCTAAAAGAAATCACATGAAATTTCAGAACTGGATGAAACTATTCATGACTTTATATTAGACCATTATTTTTATACCCCTTAAGAGCCCATTTAATCGTAAATGGAATCTTCTCTTCTTTACACTTCTGAAGTTTAAGAAAAATCACATGAAATTTCAGTGTTGACAGGTGGGAACCTTCATGAAAGTTGATACTAAACAATCAAATTTATATGTAGCATATAGTTGGACCATTACCGTAAGGTATAACGGTGCCTTGTATATTGAAGCAGTTATGCGAATATTTCCTAGCGTTGACGATGCTCTAAAGAAGGTTACTGTTATCTACTGAAAATCTGATTCTGACAAGAAATTTGATATATCCAGTTTGCCTGTCGGTTAACATGTTCCATGTTGGATTTAAAGTAGAACCATTATTCCTCTATAGTTCTATCCACAGACATAGTATATATAATGCGTTTTTTTCTTGGTGATTCCAAAAAATCTGTTGATGTGTCACTTGAAATGCGGTTATCTGTTGGACTATTCTGAGACTAATTGTTTTGTAAAGAATAAAAGCATAAATTTTTTGAGCTTATATATTGTGTTGGATTTGAGAAATAAGAATTTTAGTTATATATCCATTTGTTGTGGGTCATTGAAAAGTGATGAAGTAGTTTGTCGTAGTTTCGAGTACAGCTGTGCTGTAATAATGTGTATTAGGAAGTGTATAGATTAATAGAAAAGTCAAGTAGGATAATCCCGAGGGCATGATATAATTGAAGTCAGTCTTAGTGGGCCATTGATGAACTGATTTAACAGATGAGTATTCTAATTTTTAAGAATTACTTTGAACTGGGTTGTGTTCATAGCTAACACGAGGTATATGAAATGGTTATTTTTTGGTTCGTCACAATTTCTTGTGAATACAAGTTGAAAAACTTCGAATATGCATACATAGAATTTCCAACAACATCAATAACAATATACACAAGGTCATTATGATTTTTGGTGTGAGGGATTACATACTAAGCACAGAATTATCAAACTTTTCTTACCTTAGCTACCTATTTCCATTGCCGATTGGCAACTTACTAAGAGCAGTGTTCTATCAAAAGCAAAGTGCAAGCTACAAGTCATTCCCTTTCCAATTTCATTACGAAAAATATATTCCAAAGCTAATCGAAAATAAGTTTTCAGAAATGGATCACCCAATAAATTCTACAAAAAGTTCGTCAACAAATAAAATAAAATTTTAACATAGTGTTCTTTCCCAACAAAGTAGTCTTTCTGAATGAATGTTTTAGTGGATAAGAAGTGATAAGAAATGGTGCGAGCGAATCAAATTCATTATTTGTTCAGTATCATGGGCTATTGGCTTTGTAGTTATGAAACGAAACTAAAATGATAGAACACATTGAATGGAGAAAAGAATGAATGGAAGATCTCTGTGAACCAGTTTTCCATTTGTTTAACGCATAATTTCTTCCTTTAAACAGCATTTAGGTAAGAATAACCCAATTTTACAGGAATAAAATATTGATGAAATATTACTTACTAATTTAGATATATCAACAAAATGGGTTGCAATAGTCATTAACTATCACTTTTTTAATCGCTATTGCATGCAAATGAAAATCAATGTAGTGAAAGACATTTATCGGGTTTTAATTGGTTATAACATCTTAATTCTAAAACTCCTTAGAAATGATAGTTATTTTCTTATTAGCCATTTCAACCACTTCTTTTTACTAACAGTCTGAAGTGTAGCTCACAAATTATTTTGACAGCACGGTGTGAAGATGTAATGTTCTTCAACCCGATTTATATAATTAGCTTAATTAAGCAATATGAAATCAATCGATATGCACAATTGTCGAAAATATATTTAAAAAAGAAAAAAAAAACCGTTTAGTAATGAAGTGAGAAAACTTTTACATATATATATGAAAAAAATGAGGTGAAATAAGTCTTTAGTTCGCTTATGCTATTGATACCTTAAAGGAGTTTATTTAAAGTAACTGGCACCCAAAAGCATATATACGAGCATACAACCAGCATTGTCAACTATTTTCCAATAAGAAAACAAGTAAAAAAGAGACCTTCAAAGTGAAGGCATGAATCAGGAAAAATCCTCTTATTTTCGAGATTTATATGAAAGCGATAATGATGAAAGATAATGCTGACAGTACTGTTGAGCACTAGGGAAGTATTTCCTCATCAGCAGTTTGATTTAAGTACTTCAGTATAGTATTATGGCGTGGGAATCCTCTTTCTAAAACCGTGTTTCATCTATCATTTCATTTTTGGCATGTGTGATAATCAGAATTAAAAGTAGGAATGCAAGATTGGAAATAATTGTTTTGCTCTGTGATTCTATCCTGGCAATTCTTATTTATCGATTTGTTTACGATTTCTTCATTATTTGTTTGCCTTCTTTTTCTACTGTAGTCCAACGGTATAGTATTATTAGGTGCTATTCAAAATTCGGTAATAAACATTTCATGGGTTTCCTCTTTCAGCTCATTACTCCGCTAATATCATAAATTTCTTAAACAAGGAACTAAATTTTCTAAGTTTTTCGTGCTTGTTCTTTCTTACTTAAATCTCCAAATGCTTTTCTTGTTTCCATGATTAGATTACTGAGCTATTTGGTAGCTGTATATTGACTTGCGTGATACTCTTATCTATTTTTTTAAAAAGAAAGGAAAGAAAAAAATTAGAAGCAAATTTAATATTTTATGAACTGTTTTTTCTCAAATATCTAATGGACTAAGCTAATCAAAACATCTCAAATTTGTGCTCCATAATGAATCATTTTTTAGTATAAGGCTTAACTGCCGACATGGACTGATTTTCAAATATGTTTCTTAAAGAACAGCTAGTACTTCGCTATTTTAATTAACATCGGAAAATTCGATTTCCCAAGAAATTCAACTTAGAGGCTTCATTAATTTGCGGGAATATCAAAGCTAAATTGTGTGGAAGTAAATCAAGAGCAATATTGGTTAGTCTCTAACACTTGAAACTATCAGTATAAGGGACAGAAGACTACATTCGATGTAACATGCCATCATTATGAAGGAAGAATTTGCGTAAGAAGATACATCGTCACAATTTGTAGCATTCTTGTTTGCTATTAGCATGCAGTTTTTTAATGACCGCTCGAGAAATTGAGTGCAGGTAGATATTATCTGCGTTGTTCACAAAATACATTCATCTCCCTTACATTCTTGTTCACATGTCATCATTGATTACTACTATCATATCTCCTTTCAGTATATGAAATTAGGAGGTGGGAAGAAGGGTTTGTAGAAGGGTTCAACAGTGTTCTTCATTTACGGCGTAACGATGCTGATTGCTACCAAGGGACTGCGGACAACCAAATGTCCACTTCACTCTGTCGATATCACTAGTTCCCGAAGGAGCAAATAATTAAGGAACACCAGTGGTGGTAGCAGTAAATACTATATGCACTCGCTCGCGTGTACTATGTTGAATTTCAATATGCATTGGACGGAAGGGTTGACGATCAGAGTGTGTAGAGTGGAATAGAGGATGAGGAATGGGACGGACGGACCGTTGGGTGTCGACCCCAAGGACAGGCGCTTCTTCCGCTTTGCTTCTGCCAACGAGAAGTGGCAATGGCGGCAGCTTTAACTCAACACACTCCTCTTTCTCGGACATCTCGATCCTCATTCTCCCTCAGCTATAATCTCATGCAGCAAGCTGTTTGTGTTAACAGCAGGGCAGCGCTATGGTCACTTTACTCTCGCAAAATCACAAATGTTTTCTTCCCACTTCGTCTATGCTTATTGGCATTTCGTTGTGTTTCAGCTGAAAATTTCCTTTTCAAACATGTACGATGTAGAACGTCTTCTTCACGCAGTTTGTTGCTTCGCAAACTGCAAATTCCTTATTACTTTGCTTCCATTTTCCTACCTGTCTATATTATTTTGCAAGGCTTATCAGTCACTCAGTGCATTCCCCTTACATCCATCTTTCTTTTTTCCGACTGTAACGATACTTATTATTGTTTCATTTTTAAGCTGTAACAGTCATTCATACCTTTAATTAAATTTTCATGGTCTCCAATAAATAATTAATCATTATGCTTCATTCGTTTATCTTGCTTTTTCTGATTTACATTAACCGATAAATTAGCTCAGTTTAAAAATTCACTAAAATAGGTGAATTGGCATATTTGAAGCATTTACTGTCATCAAGAAAAAGAAACGGTTGCCGTACACTGCTTTATTTCTACTTTTCAGAGTCTATTAATGTTATGTGGTTTTTTTTTATCAGAGTCACACGTTCATCATTGTTTCCCTTCCTTCCATCTTGTTTTCTGCGAAATCATGTCTAATAATTATTATTCGTGGATTGGTAATAATTATGCAACAAATTTTCAGATTACTTGAATGGATTAATTTAAAAGTAACGGCTAATTATAATTTGCTGAAACGCCTTAATATACTGTATTTATTGAACACAATTGATTTCTGATGTTAGCATATGCTGAATGCTGTCATCCATTAATTACTTCTGGAAAATAACATTATGGAATTTTAAACGAAATGAATGAAACTTCAAATCATATGAAGAATTAGATAGTATGCCTACTGCAGTCATTTTCCGGTATTTCAGTCGAATGAGAAAAAAGTGATGAAAATTTCGTTACAACCAAAAGAAATGATTGAAATAGTTATCAGCTGAAAGCTTTATTGCGCCATCTTTAACTGTATTGCTTCCACATACATCTACAATGCCGTGTTCATTTCGAG
Source organism: Wuchereria bancrofti (assembly GCA_005281725.1). NCBI lineage: Eukaryota > Metazoa > Nematoda > Chromadorea > Rhabditida > Onchocercidae > Wuchereria > Wuchereria bancrofti. The sequence continues at coordinate 2,858,074 of SSBO01000012.1, forward strand.
CCCGTGTAAACCAACTTTGGTCTATATGGTACACTATAGTGATGGTACTTCTACAGATTTACTTAATTTATCTTGGTTTCGAACGTTACCGGTTATATTCGGAAATGAAATGGCCTCATGGTGCCTATCCGAGCCTATGGTTAAGTGTTTATGTTATACTGTATTCCTCATGCATACCTGGTTTACTATTGTTTATGGCATTTGGAATATTCAAATCTGGCAATGTTGCTGGCGATAACGATCGACTTGGTGCTCGAATTGATCGTGTTATTGAAATTACTCAGAGTTCACATGAATATAGAAAAGGTGTTTTATGCTGATTAACGAATTTTTACAAATCTTATGCTAAATTGAGAATTCAGAAGTGTTAAATTGGACCTAATCTTTGCTTTGTATTGCAGGAAGATGCTCACTTTTGCGATGCATCAAGTCACTATGGCAGCATGCACCACCGTTGCCACAACTTATTCATCTGTTGATGGCGCTTTTTCAATTATTCGCCCAACAAGTGATGTTATCACAACTTTATCGATACGGTTTCATCAATTCCGGTAAAATTATTAGTACCTTTTAGTTTTGAAATCTGAACTTGTTTTCTCTTCTAGCACGCAAAGCATACACAACTCATATTTTTTTATTTCATATTGGCGAAATCATTTTTGAGAAAAAAGAAAAAAGAATTGGCCTTTCTTTAAACGATTGTAATATTATGCAAAGATCCGAATTTCCGACGTTTTAAGTGATTTATCCTTTTCTATAATTTTTTTTTCGTTCTTTATATATATATGACATGTGTGTTAATGGGTGAATATATTTGGTTATTTGAGTATACCTCATACGTTGATGTCCTTATATACATGAAAGATGTCCTATACCAGGCAGTGCCAAATGCCTATTGATTTCGGTAAATATAGTGAAATAGCCAGAAAGCATCTTTTTAATAAAAAAGCCTAGCAAAAGGCAACGCATGAAGTTGAAGGAGAAAAGAGTGTCGGGAATGAGACTTAAAAAACTTGGAAATACTCGATATTGCTTCCCTTCCCATACTTTATTGACTTTCTTTCGTCTTACGTCTTTTCTTCATTTGATTTGGCACTAATAAATACAAGTGAATGTTTGTGATTATCTTTTAATTAGTCCATAGTCATTATCAGAACCGATGGAATAATTACTTGGCCAGATGCAAATAGAAAAATTCTGGTAATATACAAATTGGGAAAATAATAAGACAGTATTTGGAGGAGTTTGAAATTTCATAACAATTTAATCTTCTAAAAAGTCAGTGTATGTCCGAAAAAGCAGTCGATTACAAGTAGGTGTAACATGGTGTGGATTATTTTTCATGTTGTTACTTGAAGTTTTTAACAAATTTTGACTTTAAGCTTGGTCAATAAATATTATCAAGTATATTTAACCGTCGAGATCAATATTAATAACCTCTTTTGTTCAATTCAGATACCAAGTTTAAAATTGATGAAAAGATGTATGAAAAGCACATAGCATGAAAATGCAGTGGGAATTGATAGCATAATTTATTTGACCCATTTGCGCACTTCCTTTGACTTTCATAATCGAACGACGTCACTAATCCTCTGAAAAGCTTCAGAATACTTTTATTAATTGATGCTGGAAATTGTTCGGAGTCATTCACACTAAGAGCTCTATCATTCCAGCTGTTTACTAAGATTGTGGTAAATTTTAAAAAATAAAAGATTTATTTTGCTAGCATCAAAATTGAGTGGGAGGTCTTGAGATCGGAAATTAATATTCCTCTTTACTAAATGTAGGCAGTAATTCTGAATTTCGAAATAACTTCGATCATTAAATTTTTTTCAGTGTTTCCAAATTACTAACGAGCTTCAGAACATTAGTACTTTGCATGATAATCATGTCTTTGAAAAAAGTCATATAAATTTGCAGGTGATTTTTTGAACACAGAACTCGATTTCGTGTATCAGCGTGCTCGACAACTGGCGGCAAATCTGCCTATGTTCGATAATCGATTGCAGGGTTTTCGTATATCGGCACAAGATTTGACTGCTACACCAATCAGTCCTAATTTATTACCAAGTAAAATTCAATCTTACTACCATCTCCAGAGCTAAAAAAATGTGTAGGGGCTAGGTGGTCTAAATGATATCTATCTTACCTGATATCATTTAGTAAGAATTCAGAAGACAAAATAATAAAAATATTCAGTATTGATGCATGCTCGTTTGTTTGGAATACCGTTGGAATTCGTCAATTTACTGATTGCACTATTCGTCTACACGTGTGCTTATTCAGCAGTTTTCTGGCATACCAACAAGCCGTTTAGTTTCATATTTTCTCTTCATTTATTGATTTACTCGACGACAATCATTTGGTCTTATCTCGGGTTTAGTGTTCTTCATCGTATACAAGAAACAAGCTACGCTAGTATCCGACCGATCGGTCTCGGTATGTTCAACTGTTTACGTACTTATTTATTTATTTTTTTCTTTTTTTTGATCATTTTTCAGTAAATTTTGTTAATTTGACATTGAATGTATGAGTAACTCTTGTTTTCAAATTTTCTTCTCATTTCAAATCTCATTATAACCATCAAATTAGTTAGATCACCTGGTTTAGGACAATATTTGATCTCTTCACGTCCCTTAAAAATTTATCATCCATCCGCAATTATTGCCACCTATGTTATGACGATTGTGCTTATTAGTATTGCACCCGTTGCATTGTATATGTATGGTTACAGCAAATATTTTGTAAGTTGCCTTTGAATTTCCTTTTTTTTTTTAAATCTTTGACAACTTGAAAATCAAAGTCCTTCACTGAAAACTAAGAATTTGACCCCCCTCAAAATATAATATCTTTATCAGATAAGTATGTCAAATGTGCGGCAAAAGAGTGCTTTTCAAAACCAAACTAGTAGTATTAATGGTGCGCAGAGTGAGTATTCAGAATACCGTCTCCGGAGCTCATCCAAGGTGCCACAAGCCAGACTATGTTGTGATGGGTATGTTTTGGTATATTTTTGTAATGTAAATAATATTTATAGAGAAATTATGAACTTTTGCAAGCAATTTCTGCAGTAAATAGTATATTGAAACACTTCGTAAAATTTGAATTCCTTCTTGAAGTGATTAAAGTCAGTGATTTGAATTATTTTAGATATGCACCTCACATATTTGCAATAATTTTGCTTGTTTTAATTGTTATAACCAAAGCTCCAACTATATATGCCCATATGGTTATCTATCAGGTAATTAAGCTACTCGTGTATTTTTTTCACAGATCTCACCATGTAATCGCATGCTTCAAATTGGTTTTTTTTTTACTGTGAAGAAAATGAGATTTTAACTATTGTGAAAAGTGTTTTGGGTTTACACAACTTCAATAACTGGTTCATTCAGGATTCAGGAAACTGCATTTATTTAAAATGAGGAAAATTTGTAGGAGGAAACTACTGTAGGAAAAAAGGTCATCGACTAAGAATTTTATTTTCAGCATGAAGAAAAAGCGTTATTGTTATCTTGTATCGTTGTTGATATTGTTTTTCTCTTTGCTTGGATTATTCTCTGGCTTATACTTACACTTAAAAGAGATTGGAATTTCAAAGTTGTTCATCAAGTGCATGAAATTATTGCTTTGCAAGTAATAAATAACTTAAGTTTATTTATGCTTTGGTTGTGGTAATATCTAATGAGGATATGGCAGTGTCCCTTACAAAAAGTTTTATGATTATTTAAAAATGAACAGATAATAAAAAATTCCCATTTTCTAGCAAACTCATGATTTGTAACTTGATGGAACTTAATTAGTGTTATTTTTTAATTGAATGAAAAGAAAGTGTTGCGGACAACTTTTCTGACTAACTGAAAAGTTGCAGAATGGGCCTCAGACGATGATTGCTTCGCCCAAAAAAATCATGGAAAAGAAACCATCTGAATTAAAAAATTCATTGATATTAATGCATGGTGACCAGGTAGAATCTGATTTTTTGGGTTTTTTAATGAAATTTTTTAATTTTATTAGTGAAATATTAATTATGAATCGAAAATTTCTTCGTTTCCAAACTTCCATTCATTTTGATGTTTGTAAATCGATGAGGGTGTTAAATGTAAGAATGATGCTTTATCGCACTTAGAATTCCAGATATATCTTACGGATGATACCATAGCTAAAAAGTCATTATTACGACAAACACAGAAAATCGTGATTGGCACTGCAAGCGAAGATATTTACTGGTTGAAAGGAAATAATACGCAGTCACCCACAACGAGGTTCTTTGATGCTTCACTATTGTAATTTTTTCTTTCCTTTTTTACTTAAATGACCTAGTCGTACTTACTTAGCCGCTTCCTACTTACTATTTTGTTTACGATATTTCTATGATCTTCATGCTGTACTTCTTCAGAAGAGTTCCACAATGTGAAAATGTGAAAGGAACACCGGAAATGAATCGGCTTCTTGGTACATCTGCAGTTCATCGGCAAAGTAGCGACGAAAACTCCTCACCCACTGCTGCATACCATACGGCATGTTGACGAAATTTTGTTCATTTCTTACTGTAAAAGATTTCGGTGCTATAATACTAGTAAAAGGAAGATTTCCAATTCTTGTTTTAAATTAATTCAGGAATTGGTATTTTAATCTTTTCTACATTAATATGCAGATTTCTCATACCATACAATCACAAATGACGCATCCATCGCAACAACGGATTATAATGAATATTCCCAAATATTCCAGTGAGGCAAAAGTTTCAGCAAATGTAACAGTACCCAGGAATACATTTGGAACATTCCAGGTTTGTAGATTTATGTAGGTCAGTTTTGGTAGAAATTTTGGAGCTTTTCACATTTGCAAGTTTACTTAGCATTTCCTTAAAAATTCAAATTGAAATTTGGATTTCTTGATTCTGATTTCCCTAAAAACTGCCCTGAAGTCGCTCTTTTCAATTTTTAGCGAGCTCAAGGATCGGAGTATGCATCCCGTAGCAGTCGGCAAGTGATGCAAAATCCCCGAAGACCATCCCTACAAAATTCGATGAGCGCATGCAGTGGAAACAATACTTCTGATATTACACCTTTGACGGTGAACATAAACTTCCTTTTCGACTTTTTATAAATAATGAAATAGGAGAGGTAAGGGAATTATCAAAATCTAAAAGATATGTACAGTTCTTACTACGTTTTGCTTCATAGTGTTTGAAGTATAGTACTGCTTTGTCATAATTTGATGGTAGACAGTTTCAAAACAGACAAAACTTTTTATGCAAATGAAATCATGTCCAAGCTGTTTTGTAGTTTCTCCTTACAGCGGAATCATTGTTTAGCAACAGGAGGCATATGCTTCAATTCTCAAAAACCGGACTGGGCAAATGGAAACAATAACACGAAGACGTGGTTCCAAAGATGACGGAGCAGTTAACATTGGGTTTGGAAATGTGAGTGTTTCATACGGAACACATGCGACTTATGGTCGACCTCAGGTTCAGAATGAATTTTCTTTATTTTTTTTTAGTACCATGTAATTGTGGCATCTTCCAGAAGTAGCAATTTGGTAGTTCTGATTATCTGAAAATTATAGACGTTCTCATTCTTCTGAATGATGTGAAGAATGTTTTGGGGTTACAAAAAATAGGATTTGAGTTATTTTCAGCACACTTTATTAATTTTTATAGACTCGTGCTTTTTAGAATCAGCAATTAATACAACAAGCTGCTGTTCAAGCTGCTCAGGCAGCTCAAGTGAGTCGAAATAAGGACACTGTTTATAAAAGAACACAGGACACTATTTACAACAAAACACAGGTTCTTTCTTCAGTTACTTTTATCAAATTTCGACTATACATTTCCAAAAAAAATTATAAGAATGAGACCTAACTCTTAGTCCAGTTTTAGTTGATTATATCATTTCAGACTAATACATCGCAGAATGTGTTGGAGAGTGGGCCAGCATCTTCAGTGCTTTCAATCCGAAGTAGTCCCATCGCTGAAAATCGTTTAGGTACACGCACATCTATTTCCAGCAGGTTGGCATTTTTTTAACCCTTCCACTCTATCAGTTGTTTAATTAAAAAGTAATGAATATCTTTTTAAATTTCTGAATGGATATCTTTTTAAATCTTTGAATAATTATAATTGTATAGCAAAAGTTTATATCTAAAACCGTGATAAAAGTCATCAAAACTTTCCAGGGAACATTCGCCGTATCAAAGAGCTCCTAACCTAAAATTATCGTCATTCAATAGCGTTATTCCTGCTGTTGATTCGCATAAGCTAATTAGTATCGAACAACAACAGCAGAATTCTGGTGCTGGATATATCTATGGAAACTGGTCACAACAGCGACAAACTTCACAGATCTCTCAGGCAGTGGACTGGGCAAGTTCCTCATCATATGATAAGGTTTGTTTATTTGTTTCCACCGAAGTCGTTCCATTGAAATTCTAAGCCATTATTGCTTCAAAAGGAAATGAGTGTAAGTATATGTGTCCATTTTTTTGATTAGAATTTACACAATAATTTAAAAGCTGTACAACAAAGTCGTATAGCTTTATGTCAGAATTTATGAAATCGAATACCTTCAAAGAACTCTGGCGGTACATATTTCTCTGGCAGTACGTATTTCTCCAAGGAATGTCTCATAACCATAACTACTGTAGTACTTATTCTTTTTTAGGTTTTTTACATTTAAAGTAAGATTTTGCATTTGGGCGTGAGTTGCTACGTTTTGAGAATTCGTTTGTTTTCCATATCTTTTTTTTCTCTCACAAATGCAACTAATAACTTCGTTTTGAAATAGTAATCTGATAGTAATATGAATGTGCAAATTTCTCGTGCTACAATATAAACAAATGAAGTTTGAATTTTTCCAATTATTTACCTGAAAATATGAAACGCGTGCTTTTAGTGTTTTGCTGTGTGTGCTTCTAACGTTTTTGAATACAAGTTTGGTGTGATGACAAAAATAATTATTGTTCCACAGCACTACTTGCATTTTTTACTGTAAGCAATTCTTTTTGCAAACCTGAAAAAAGTGGTACGGCACACTGACTAAATGAATGAATAATTATTTCAATTCAGCAAATGTGACACATTAGTTCATCTTAGCATGAAGATTTTCAGGTTCCATCTACAGCTAGTACAATTCAGCAGGAACAATGTTGCACTCCCACATCGACGCTAACTAGTCAAGGCAGTGCAAGTAACTATTCGTCGCAACGAGCACCTACGCCAGGATCGCCCAATTCACAAAATATTTATAGCGGTGGACGATTTGTAAGCAGCCGCACAACTGGTACTGTTAGTCTTTACGGTAATTTGGGTCCTGAGTACGGTACATCACATTTGGGAGACAGTGATCGAACATTGAGAGCTCAGCAGCAACCAAAATCATCGCGCACCACAATTGTTAGTGGAAGTACGTCGACACGACATCAGATTAAGACTAGCATTGGTGGTTCATGTCAAGATGATTCAGCTAATTACAGTTTAACATCCAGTAATGAATCTGCAGAAAATGCTCGTCTTAGTGGACAAACAAATCGCATTATGGATTCAGCTGAATTTGCTACCAGTATTGTTTGAATTATATTTTATTGTATAATCAATATTCAATTGTTCCATTTTCTTCGATGTTAAAATCTAGGAAAATGCACGGAAGAAAATTCTCTCAGTTCAAAAGTAACTAGTTTGCTGGTTGCTTGCTGCTTAGTTACCTCATCCCAATAATTTAGTCCTGTAAACTTCTCCCAATTTGAACTGTTATTCTTCATGATCACGTAGCATACAGTTGGCAAAATGAGTTGCATTTCACACTTAAGTCACTCTCTTATGTATTTTATCCTTGTATAATTTTCTGAAGCATAATATTGTTGATGTCTAACAGTTTATTACAATAAATTTTCTCGTACAAATAATTCAATTTGACCTTATCGCAATGCAAGAATAATCTGTACAGTTAGGTAAAAAATACTATAGGAAGCTCAAAGCAAAAAACAACCAACAAATAACCTTAAAACAACAGCGAGAAACATTGAAAGTGGCAAATAAATTATATAAGGAGTGTGGGTTAAATCAATTAATAATATATGCAAAGTCCCGGAGTTCCATGTACAATCCATGACATAATCATAATGACATATATTGAATGGTTATGCAATCCCGAAGATCCTTTTAAATACAAGCACAGCAAATGATTAGATTTAATTAGTCTAATTATTATTACAATTTCTTAAGGTTATTTTAGTAAATAATGAGTAAGAGGGAAATTCCATCTAGAAACGTTCAATTAACTAACTGTTCGGTACTTAGCACTGCATGTAACCGGAATCTACATCGGCAAACACAATATAGCAACGTTATCTTTTCCAAGCAGGTATTTATCTAATCTACAAATTCCCAGTCTGAAAATTAAAGCCTGTGGGTCTTTGAAATCTATCTCAGTTGAAATGCTGGTCATTATTTTTCATAAACTTTTTTATTCAATATAAAATGAGTAAAATTAGTGTATGCAACATAGAACTGATCTCAGACTGTTTGCAATTGATATTTTTGTGATCAAACATCGATTAAAGAATTGATAACGCATAGGCTTATCTGTTCTAATATATACTTTCCAGCAGTTGCAGGTAACAAAAATTACCTCACCTTTTCCTTCGTTGGATATCTCCTTCCCAACGAAACTAATATATATCGTTGTATATCATACTCCAGAAAAGACAAAAATCAATGTCCCATAAGATGGCGGAGAATGCTAACTTTATGTTGATCTTGACAATATTCATTTTTAAGCATCAGGTGGCATCAGGCGGCTAAATAACTTACCAGCCAAACAGTATCATGAACATCCAGTTATTTTTGGATTCAAATTCCGAATTTGTAAAAATAATTGCAAAGTAAAGACATAATAAAGTTTAGGGTTTTATTTCATGATCCTTTATCAAAAGCAAACAGAACGAGGATATTACATTCAATTTGTTACCAGTATTGGTTCAGATAGTCTATCTATTAAAGTCTTCATGGAGTTATTTAAATCCCTGGATTTTTTTCTTCTGGTAACATTAAAACTGGAGAAAACTTTTAATACAAATAAAGTGATCAAAAAAATTTGTAGTATTTTAAACTAGGATGATTTTTAAACATGCATCCTTATCTCATCTCGCGGTTGAAGAAGAGCTTTTCAAGTATCAGTATTGATTAGGTCCACCAACATACGGATAATAACCACTTTCATTTCGATTTTCAAATGTAGTTAGATTTGCCTGCAAATTAACTCGAAGAAGCAGAGTTTCAAGCTTAATTTCAGATTACCATTATTTTATATGAAATTGAATTCAGATGAATAAATCCTACACATCACAGTTTTTTTTTAGAAAGTTAAAAAAAACCTATGTATGAAACGAACTTGTGATATGGCTGGACTCATTCCATCCAATGATTGGTTAATGAATCGTTTTTGACGCTTATCTTTGGCACGATTATACAACCAGCAAAATAATGTTACGAAAAGGGAAAGAAGTACAAAAACACAAAACAGAGCAAGGAGTGCAATTGCCCAAGCGTACTTTTTTTCTTGCCTGTAAAATGGTTCCTTTTTTTTTTTCGATGACCTCTCTCTCGTAGGATTTTAAAAACAGGGAAAGTTAGGGAAAATCCATTGAAATCCATTTCGCAGGTGAAAAAAGCCTATTAATCGGGAGAGAAACTGTAGTCTTATTTAACTACATGGAAAATTAACCATGAAGAATTTCTGCAGCACGCTGTTTCACAACATCCAGCATTTGCTAGACATCGTTCGATGACATGAACTGAAGAATTTTCTATTCCATATATACAGTCAACGAAATTTGCATCATTTGCTGCAAATCATTAATAAAATATAGCCATAAGAAGTTATAAATTTCAATTCAGTCAATATCTCAAATGCATGGAAGCAAATAAAAAAATAATTAATTGCAACAATTACTGCATGAATTATGTGTATTACAAATACTGTCTCATAAATCAGCACAATATGCTTTCCGTCATGACGAACAAATAGCATGGTAGAACTAATAATGTAAGTAGAACAATGAATGTCAAAAGGTCATCATCAATGAAGAGAGAACCTCATCAAAATTACAGCTCACCGATTTCAGAAATAGCTCATTTAAATTATGTTGTGATTAATTTCATTATTGAATTAGTTTATTCTCAGAATAACTGGTTGCTTTACAACTCTATGAAATGAATAAAGTTACGTCTCCAAAAAACTGCATTTTTCAATACAACCAACCATACACTTCTGATAACTGCAACTTCACTGCTTAGTTATTTAGCAACTTCACTGTTTAGTTATTTAATTAACTTACGGTCTGTCTTTTGGTCAAGGAGTCTGTTGGCCCCTATTAACCTTAGCCGTGTTTCATTTCCAAACTGTAATTCAGAGTTTTCAAATCCAGTATCGTACTGTAACGGAAATGGTTGCTTGGTTTTATTTGACACATACTGATAACCTAAAACTGTTCATAAAATTTCCTGGATATAGATAGGATGTGAGCTAAAGAGCTGTTCGTAAGGAATAAACAAAAAGAGGAAAAGGATGTACCAATCCACTTATTTGCTTAGAGTTTACTCAATTACAGATTTCACAGCAAATACAAGATCTAAGGCAAAGAAAGGATTTAAAAAAGAAAAACCATTCAAAGTATATTTGGTTATCGGATAAAGATATCGGCATGTGTCATAGTATGATAATTATCAAATTGTGAATTAGTGGCTAACCCGGTGCATCCCATCTGGACCACGGCGATGGATGTACTTGAGCCATGAACAATTCCAATGAATTATCAATAATTATGCACACTGCAGGACAGTAACTGATTTCATTTTTACTCATTTTTATTCAATTTATACAAAGTACAATCAAAAAAATAACTCGCAATGTAATTAATAAGGAATACTGAATATAACCTAATAAAACAGGACAATTTCTCCTCTTTTGTCACTCCATTCCTTCTAATCGTTTTTTCAAAGCCGTTTTTTAAAAAAAGGAAATTGTTGTATTTGAAAAAAAAAAATTTTTTTTTAAAAATAAATAGATTCGTACCATAATTTTAGCATAGCTAGAATATGTCAAGATTATATGGAATGCTGATTATTCGTTAAGGAGTATAGAAAGGAATGTTAAAAGAAAGCATTGAGAAACAAAGGTAGTAGAGGTCGGGTAGGACAGACACAGTAAAGATACATGAAAGTTTCGAGTTGGGCAAACATTAAAAACTGACAAATATCTTGCAATGAACACGCAACAGGATAAAAATATATATGCCACATTTCCAATGCTCACTGAAACGTTTTCTAACATGACTTTTAAAACTTCTCCTCAAAAGGAAAACTTTCACTGAAGGGTAATAGATAGCTAAACTAGTAAATGCATGGGAGCTATGAACGGACAGTTAATTCTTGAAGCGTTCAATTACAAGTTCGTTTTTATCACAAATAAAAACCCCGACATTAAACAAATGCAGGAAAAAATCTAGAAATTTAGAATACTCCTTACCAACACTGTAGCACTTGTAAGAGTGATGGAAATGTTTGTGAAAAAACAACGGATGAAATCATTGCAATACCAGTGACATAAGAGATACAGTTATTACTCAGTTTGTTGAATTTGTCGTGGTAGCAAGTGTAAGTTGTGCAAACACCGATTTAGCACAACTTATACAATATTGCACACCCACTCATTATCCATATGCTTCCAATGACACCTTCATCTATCATGTTAGTAAATACAGATATGCCTCTTGGTTTTCCAGAAACAACTTTACATATATTCAATCTATATTATATATATTTCAAACTTTGTTGGGTCAGTATTGCCATTTTCACTGCATTCTGGCTGAAGGAACAGAAACTAAAGTTTATTATCTCAAAGGAAGGAAAAAATGTTATAGATATTGATCCACTTGCATCTTGCTTCATATAAATCGTAGCTTATATAATTTGAAAAACCATTTGAAAAGTACTAACATAATGGTATGTATGGGATAAAATATTTTGAAAAATCACATATAATAATTATTAGAATCCATGTCGCCGCCTTTTTATTAATCTTAAGCTATCAAAGAAACACTTTTCAAAATCATTGACTTACATGCAACATATCTCTTTCAAAATGAGGGATAAACTACATAATACATATTATTACAACGAAACATATCAAACTGGTTAAGTAGTCACATGCATTAACTATATATAAAACTGACATCAATTGAATCGATACTTCGTTTGTTTGATCAGAACAACGTTTGAAGTGAGGAATGAAGTGAACTGCGAAATATTCGGAAAAAAGTGAATCAAATAAATATCTACAGTCACAAAAAAGAAGTTTGAAATTAAAGTTGGATAAGCAACAAATGAGAATCTTCAAATACAATTTATGAAAATTGATGAGAAAGGGGTAGTTCCTACACTTTTTTTGTAAATGAATTAAAATGAGCCCACTGTAGTAAATCACCTAGATATATGAATATAAAAGATTAACTTGACGTCCTTATATCCGAAAAGCTTATTTTAGAGGTAAAACGAAGTTTAACATTTGTCAACTGGTCAAATAAACGGTACGGAATACTAGTTCGGATACGGAAGCTACGCTGGATAGTATATCGAAATCCTAAGCGGCAAATGGTGGATCAAGATAAATAATACTCGATGACGACTACAAGGGAAATCTGTCCGAAACCAGTTTTTAAAACAATTCCTCCTCCCCACAGCTTAACATCTAACATTTACGACGTCCTCGTCTCACATCCCAGTAAGAAAATGCAGAAAAACTGTCTGCTGGGTAGAAAGATACCCAATAATTCCTCACGTTGCACGTGTGACCAACACCCCCAAAACTCAATTTTCCTGAGCGAAAATTGCCAACAATAGGTTTGGGTGTGCTCTCTGCCCTTTCCTCGAAGATTAAAAGGAAACCGGTCCGAAAAGCTCGCAAGTACAAACTGGACTAGTACTGGTCGAAATGCTGTGAGTGGGCTGCAACCGTTGCAGAAAGCAGTTTGCATGATTTGGGCTCACATGTACCAATGGACGAAACCATAAAACCATTTAAAATATATTTGCTCATTACACGATAAATTAGAAGACCAAAAGTCTGTCAAACATAGTACTCTGGAATGGACAACAACACCACATCCAGCCCTTAACAAAGGCATTTCCATACGAAAATGAAAATATTTACTGTTTTGACATGTTAACAATACCAGGATTCTACCCCACCCTCTACATAGGCATATTTTCGCAAAATGTATAACACTGACTCTGGTAACATGAAAGAGAAAAAAAACAAATGCGGTTCTCTATGAGCGCTTTCCATGAACACTTTATACGTGGGTTGGAAAAGCGAGAATAGGATTCGACGGAAACAAAAACACACTTCACCTACCAACTTTAACATTAAGAAAAAAAATGTCTAGTTCCATTTTATTACTAGGTGTAGGTATCCCCTAAAATAAATCCCAAAATAAATAATGAACAATGCAATTAAGGAACACATCAATAAAGTAACTGACGAAGTAATGCTAGAATAAAGGATGTTAAAGAAATTTAAATAAACAACTGCCGGAAACACAAAACATTTAGTTATCATGATAAATGCGACAAAGCAACAGAAATCATAACTGAATAGTAAAATAATAAAAATCACCGTAACAAGAAATCAAAACCACTGTATATACAGGTCATATTCAATGTAAAAAATTAACTGGCAAAAAAGAGAACGAAGTTTTGTATTAAAAAGCAACCATGAAACATAATTCATTTATATCATGCCACATATATATATATATATCCACACACATACATACATACATACACACACATCCACATATATCACCAATAATGGAAAACTTTACTTGCGGTAAAATGAGATATAAATACACGAAGCAAATACACACACAGGTAGACATACACACAGACGTACGTACACAAGCATCCACATCAGTCAAAAAACCTATAACCGACCTTTCGTTTCAGTACTACCAATGTCTCTATTTGGATAATGAAATTACACACAAAATCAATAATTTATAACCACTGACAACAAGCTCCCAAAATTTTCTTTTTTGAAACGAACCCAACTAGAAAAGGAAAATGGTAATAGAAACAAATTACTTCCACATACCAAAATCTGTCATATAAATATATCCAAGTTTCCCATCGTTCTATCTATAATAATGAACGAAATCTAAATACCATAATATAATCAAGCTGAACCAGTAACTGTCACTACTAATAACTTTTCATAAATCACTGCTTTCTTAGATCTTCCAACATACAGCTAATAACAAAATTAAAACACCCTCTCAATCACTGCCGTTGCAGCAAATCGGTTTTTGTCTCTAGATTCTATTTAAACATTTGCAAATACCTTTCCATAAGCAAAACAAGATAAAAAGGCAAGAGCCGATATTTGACGGGCAATACTTACGCCATAAGAGGTCTGTCAAATAGCAAAGTTTCACAAAAAACTTCACAGGCAAGATGAGACACAGGCTTTGCGCTTTTTATGTTTATTTGCAAATGACGTTTCATAAATGGAACAAAGCCAGTAAAACTCACAAATGTTAATAGGGAAAAACTATTTTCATCGGTTTAATCAGTTTTACCAGTGCCGAATACATATTAGTCTCATAGTTGCGTATCCATTAGTCAACAAACCTAATTAAAGTGAAATGTGAGAAAATATTAAAGATCAACTTATTCCGCATCAAGTTTGACTGGAGTGGTAGCAGATTCTTCTGGAACCACTGAAGCCAAGGAATCAACCGATATAGTCGGCACCTGCAAGAAACTAAAATAAATTTGGCATTACCTACTGTAAGGTGAATCTCTGCCGATAGGACCGAGTATTACCTAACCTGGAGCAGCATCAGCATAAAGTAATTCAATTACTTCATGAAAGCAATTACATTTATCAGTAAGGTAACAAATGCGATACATTACGACAAAAAAAAAACAACCTTAGGTAAATTAGAGGCACCTGGACTTTTACAAGGTGATGCCGCCGATAATGATGCGGAGGTTAAATGGTGCTGTGAACTAGTCTGTTGTGCAGGTGGAGTCCCATCCTTTACTTCAGCTGGACCATCAGGTGAGGATGCGGGTCTTACAGCTGGTGAAACTGTAGTACGACTGTTATTGTTTGCCTGAAAAAGAAACACTACTGATTTACTACACATTAGAACAGTAATTAAGGTCCACGGTTAGAAGGCCCCGTTATATCACAACAAAGAGATAACTATTTCTCGTACTAAATAAGTGAAAATAGACATAAACGAAAACTAACTTTTGGTGAATGGGATACTTGAACGGCAGGTGATTGCCTGGCAACCGGTGCAGCACTGGTTGTCATTGCAGATGAAGCAGCAGCCAATGTTGAAAGTGCAGCAGCAGGACCACTATGTGGTGAATTCGCTGCAGCATTTGCAAAACTAGCTAATGCAGCCGTACTCGGATTCATCATCAGTGGATTCAATAATGGGTTGCCCATCGCTAACAGTGGATTTGAATAAGGAAATGACGGCAAATTGCCGCCAACTGGTAAACCATTAAAACCTAAAGCATAACGTAGAATTGTACGCATATGCTTAGAAAATTAAGAAGAAACAATGTTTGCTTATCGTCCCGAAAAAATACGCTTCCCGCATAACATTCATAAAATTAATTTCAAGCAAGGAAATTACCATCAGCGATAGACGTTCCAAACGATGGCATCAAAGGATTAAATGAACTTGACACATTCGGCGCCAAGGATGTAGATGATGTTGGCCTTCGAGTATGTCCAGCAAGAAGAGCTTCCTTGTTGACACAGTTAGTGAGATCATGAGGACATCTACCAACGATAGCGCGTCGAACTTCCCGTGCTGCTGATAAACGCAATTCCTTGCATGAAGCATCCGAATACCAGGAGCAATGCGGAGTGTGGATGATATTCGGTACGGCCGATAAAGGCCCTGCAAAATTTTTCAGTTCGTAACAATTTTAGAAGTGTACAAATACAAACAAGTAATGGTAATACACCCTATTAATACTGAAAGTTAAAATCCAAAGAACCATCTTAATAGGTGATGCAAAACGTTACCCATAGCGAGGGGATCAAAAGGTTCATGTTCATGGACATCAAGCGCTGCGGCTTTAATGTGTCCCGATTTCAGCGATTCACCCAATGCACTTTCTTGAATAAGACCACCTCTCGAAGTGTTTACAATAAACGCACCAGGCCGCATTTGTTTGATTGTCATCTGTCGTTATGAGTAATCAAGTGATTCAAACATACGAATGATTCTGGTTAAAATCTAAGTTACAACGAAACTAACAGATACAGGAAATCGTGGAGATATGTGATAATACCAGTAATTCATCTCAAAATAATAAAGCTTTCTTCAGGAAAACTTCTAAAATCTTCATCCTTTCATCCTCATATTGTAAATACAGCTGACATATAACAAGAAAGTGGATTAAGTGTCACGAGCTAATACTCAGACACACAATGAATTTGTTTAGCTCCTAAATAATCGACATAATTTTATCTTCTGGGCAGTAGCTGGAAGCACAACCGAAAGAAAATAATAAAAGTTGAGTTGAATAACTAACATCGTTGATCATGTGCCTTGTTTCATCAGTTAGTGGACAATGCAACGTTATACAATCGGATTTGAATAAAATATCGTCGAGGTTGTAACAGCGCTCAATACCTAAAGACCTATCAACTCCCTCTGGTAAATGCGGATCAAAAAAGCAAATTTTGAATCCAAATGCTTTAGCACGCATCGCTACTGCTGTACCCACACGACCAAGGCCAATAATACCCAAAGTATCATCGCGAATACGTGTACTACCACTAGCCAATTCACGTACCTGCTCAACACCGCTAACCTAAAAATGAAATATGATAAGCAAAACGAGTAATTTCGACTTGCCCAATGACTTACAATAGAAAAACCGTAACCGTAATATGGCGCGAATAAAGAGTAAAAAAAACCTTTTTCCCTTCGGAAATTGCTTTTGCTAACCAAAATGTCTTCCTGTACATATTTAAAATTAACGACATTGTTGTATCAGCCACTTCCTCAACGCAATCACCGGGTGTGTTACAAACAGCGATCCCTAAAAAACAATGCAATTTGGTTTACAGAATCAACTTTACAGTTCACTAAATACTGCATTCATAGAAGTGGAAAACATTCATTTGCCCTTTTATGCTACTACTAAAACAACAAGCAATAAAACACGAAGCCAAAAAGATGACTTAATCTGATGAGGATCAGTTTCAATAAACTGCGTGAAAGATGTAATACATGACAGACTTCAATTTAATATGCTACGGATTATGTTGAGTTTCTTATATTCTTCGCAATGGGTAAGATGTTATGAAGAGTGGCTCCACTACTCGAGAAGAAAAATTACTGATTTTCTAACAACTTCCTGAATAATCATCCTTAGACAAAAAGGGATAAGCATTAGTTTACACTGAAGGCACATACCTTAAGAAATCAAGCTCTGAGTAAAACGAAAGCATTTACGCTTCAAAATAAGAAATCTCTCTTACATTGAAAAATGATGCCTTACAAATGTCTATGATGTTGTAATCACTTACAGGCGAAGTTTTAGGTTATCTTTTCTGGGCAAAGAATTTCTTGCCAACTAACATCGAATTAGAATAAGAAATCTGCCAATTAAATACAGAATTCATCGAATCATGGTTTTGAGTTTTAAAACTAGTTCTTCGTTAAATGTTGATTTGAATTTTAAAACTTCCTTATTGCCTCCATTCCAGGCACAGAGTGAATTACCATCTCTTTGTTTATGTAAATATCAACGAAATAAAAATCATGGTGCTATCAATTAGACGAAATGGCACAATGGTCACGATATGAGAACTTCACCATGAAAAAAGCGTTCATTGTTCTTTTTCTAAGAGATTAGTTCGCTATACGTTATGATCTACACTCACCTACTAACCTAAAATCTGGAGAAATCCATTTGTAACAGAGAGGATTTAGGAATACTGTTAATCTCCTTAAATCATAACTTAGTCTGTAGACCTTTCTTTTGGAACTAAACAGCGAAGAAATAATCCAATTCTACTTGCTTGAGATTCCTAATGTAGAGTTTCTCAGTTTTGGTCGAAAACTTCTACTTGGAGCACATTATCACTGATTCCAAAATGTTCAAAAAAAAAAGTCATCTGTACGCTTCAACAGACTTACAAAGAACATATTTCATACAACAAAACTAATACAAAAACACAGCTTATATCCATTCATAAAAACATAAACCCACCGAGATCTGTTGCTGCCTTCACATCAATATTATCAGTACCTGTTCCGATCCGTACAACTACCCGCAATGCTTTAAATTTCTCTAAATCTTCGCGTTCAAGCGTTATTGAATGCCACATTAATGCAGCAACCGCTTCATTAAGCACCTAAAATTCTCAAAAATCACAGACTATGAAGAATACGACATACTAACACTTTATTCATCATTAAAAGCTGATATAATAAGATGCTTATCGAAAATCCACACCTTTTCATGAATTTCATGAGTAGACTGTGCGTCACAGAATGCTACCGTTGCAACATCCTTTAAAATCGGCATTTCAACAGTACAATCCCGACCATCCAGAAGTGCAACCAGTGGGCGTCCTGTGGCACCATTCGCCATACGACCACTCACTATAAATAAAGTAGTTAACAAATGTGTCAAAAAAAACCACCAATCTGTTTTCTAGCATTAATTCAATATTAGAAAAAGAATATCCAATAAAATATTGTAACTTGGAAAACTTCAAAACCGTTCTGTTATGGTGCATTTACAACTTGCTAAATCAACACTAGTCTTCACACATTAATTATCATGCTCCACGCATACTGTTTTTGTAACTACATAAAAAATACATGACCAAATATCTGTCCCTCATATTAGAAAGTGTTTGGCGAAAAAAGAAATGTTTGCCAAAAAAAAGTGTTCGGTGCATATGAATGGAACTAGAGCGGACTTGATAACCTGTACGAACATATTTTTCGTGGTTGCCCAAATTTCTATTCTTATGCTAATTGTCTCCAATTGATCCCTCACCAGACAAAGTAGTACTAAATAAATCAGAATACCTTAGCTTCTAAACATAGAAGTACCGCAGCGAAAACATGGGAGGAAAACTGAGTGTAAAATTAAAAAAAAAATAGCTGTTACTTAAGTGATAATATTACACTTCGAATGAACTCGAAAGCGAGTTTAATAAATTTCTTTTCAAATCCAGGAATAAACTGCAATACAAACCGGTAATAAAGTAGAATAAGCATCCAGTAACTAAAAACGTACATCACTGAATAATAAAAAAATGGTGCTTACTGGTTAGTATATTTGCGACGAAATGATTATGTCTGAGGTCAGCTGAAGATTCGGCCGATGCAGCAGCAGCAGCAGCGGCAGCAGTTGTAGTAGCAGCAACGTTATTATTGTTGGAGGATGATGGAAAACGAAGTGAGCTGCACGGAGGGTTTGAATCTATAAGAGGCGCTCTTGTTAATTCACTCACATACATACACAGACATACTCTCAGTTGCACATGCAAAAGGAAGACGCCAAGATGGGTGGGCGAGCGGCTGGGGCAGCGCCCCCGCTTCCCCTATAACACCACCAGCAGCAGCTATGTAGAATTTAGAAAAGGACGGAGCAGGATGAGTGTGGGCTTCTTGTTTAGGATAAGGGAGGAACGGACGGACGGACCGATGAATGGATGTGACTCCGTGCATGCCATATCTATATGATGACGTCTAACTACTTAATCTCCCCCGCCCCCTTTCTTCTCCCCGGAGACCTGCTGACCTTTGCCCTTCGTTTAACTGCTTAGCAATGATGCTTTTTGCTTGCTATGACAGGTGCGAATCGAGTTACAATCTGCAGCCACTCAAGTAACAACTAATTAATAAGAAGTGCCTGAGGATGCATCTGTGCCAACCTCTACAAGACATCCCTCTGCTTCTCTCAAGCATAACCTTACTTCACACTCACAATTCTGTCTTGTCCTCAACATCTACTTCCTATAGTTGCAGACACAAAAATAAACTTTTAATAAGGACTGTAAATATCTTGACCACTGAGCAACCCAAAAAACTCACTGTATTTATTAAATAACTTGAAAACAATATCCAAAAAACAATTTTTAAAACCTTCATTCAGCTTTCTTATTACTAATAATTTGTTATCTTTCAGAATCGGGGAGTCCTAACAGTAAACCCTCCGTCAGAAATTATCCAAATTTTTGTCGTCAAGTAACGCAGCAGTGTTCGCCACATATATTCAGCACTTAATTTAATTGTTGAAATTGCGATAGTCATGCACATAGCACCCAATGTTTTTCCTACCCTGCCTCTTCCTTCCCTACCCAAGTTTCTCCAGTCAGTTTTCTGCATTATAAAAAAAAAACGATTTTGAACTGAGGCCTGGGATGATTAATCACCAATTTTCTAACTCCTAAGTTGAAAATTCATTTTTCGCAAATCAGACCACGACACATAATAACCAGAGAACAAACACGTAAGCACACTTTATGTTCGTAAAAGAATATAATGTGACTTGGGGAAACAATAGCTATTAGCATCGATATGTCCCATAAGTAAAGTTCAAATAGGTTTGTAAATAACGAACAAGTTTCCCTACTTTTTTTCGAGCAAATAGAAATTTCAGTAGATTTGAAGACAGTGTCATTTTTCTCATGAAGGATTCCCCTTATATAATGACAACCGTTCTGTTACTTATAATTTGATACTTGACATGTTCTATGTTAAATAACTATCCAAACATAAATTTGCCTGGAAGCATCGTTACCAAAATAAAAAATTAATGAAGACGGGTTGCCAGGGCGATTATTTGTAAACATATCTTCTCTCTCTCCCTCCCTCTCTCTCTCTCCCTATATATATATATATATATATATTTCATGTTCACATGTAGAACTTTTATAAAAAATTGAAAAATAAGAATCTTTGATTAATATAACTTTAGAGTATTAATGATACTTCGGCATCTAGTGACATATGCCATAAGGTCACAAAGTGAGAGACAGCGATGAAAGGGGAATTAATAAAGAAAAGAGGAAAAAACCAGAAGTGACCGTCAGTAACGGAGCGATTCTTCCAGCTAGCCAAATAATCAGCGGTGACCGCCAATGAACGACCTCGTTTCACGGAGATGCTTGCTGCGGAGCTGTTGGGACAGGGTGTGGAACGAGCTGATGACCTCGGCTGCTGGAGAGCTCGTCGTCGATCGTTGCTTTTTGTTTCTTTTGGCGGGAGCTCAATCGAGATCGGTGCGTCCAACTGCAACAATACCCCTATGAATTTATTATATCATCCCGTCCCCTGACACAGCCACATTCTCAGTTCTCCTCCCTCCACTATTATACATCCACTTTCACAGGAAGAGTCGGAGAATACTTCCCGGTTCCAGAGTAATATGGGCTAATACACCGTCTTGTAATAAGTTCAAGCATTCATCCTTATTTTAGATCAGCGACATGGATCCTGCACCACTACCGGGGAAACACGCTGATTACTAAACCCTACAGTTTTGATAATCTAATACGACGAATGAGTCTTTGATTTTTAATAGCTGAAAATTCCATAAGAAAAAACCTGGACAGGGTTTTCCAGTCATGTTATAGTGACTGTCCACAAAGCATGATCCTACAAACATCACTCTAAGATACTATAACGGTTGCAGAAAGGGAACTAACCTGTGGATCCGGCACAGGAATATCACCTTCCTTTTTCTCGCCTCCTTCGAAATGTGCCGAACAAATGCGCAGCTGAAATGAAATTCGCATGAACATAAAAGGAAATTCTATTGAGATATTATGAAGGATGCTTTTTACTTTCAAAAATGAATGGAAGTAAATGTCTTAAAATTGCAACTGAAGATAAAAGGAATTCCCAAGTTGTTCAATAAAAGGAGAAGATATCACCAACATCTATCCAAAAGCGTTCTATTATCATAACCACCATTTGAAAACAATCATTTCAATGCGCAAAACGAGTTTACAGGAATTCATCCAATATTAAGGTGGGAATAAAGATGGGCAATGACGAAGCGACTAACTGGAAGTAAATCAGAAAGGAGCTTCTGGGAGTTGTGTTATAAACTGAATAATATATGAAGGCTAGACAACCGCAACTAATCTGAACTAGTTATACAGGATACAACTTTTGCAAGCAACAGTTACGAAATTATGAAATTTCGGAAGCAAATAAATTGCACAGTCAAGATTCATATCTGCAAATGAGAAGTCTTCGTTCGTTTTGCGTCCTCGGCTCGACCATGTAGGGCGGTCGCTCTGTTGATTTTGATGTTCCACAAAAGAATTCTGCCTATATGCTGTCATACATTACCTGTACAAACTCAAATTCCAACGTGATTTTCCCAAACTGCATATTATGGTTACTGTTTCCATACATTGACAAGTTCAGTTAATTTATTATTTCACAGCTCTTGAACTTTTTATGCGGATTCCCAACATCCAGAAATTGTACAAAACTGATCAATCTACATTACTTTCCCGAATCACCAGCATTATTCCCGCGTAATGCATCTGTGGATGATATAGTAAAAGTCGCAATTGGCCCAACCATTACCGGTCCCTCGATAAAGGCTAAAGATGTTGACGCTAGCTTGCTTGAACCTTCTGCAATGCGTCCCGCAATACTCTGATATGATCTGCCTTACTGTATTATAGTGCTCAAGTTGGATTCCACAAAAGCATGAAAGACTGTTCCAACTTATCAAAATAGACCCAGGGAGATTCGCTCTTCCAGACTTTTGTTATTCTTGAATTCACTAGCAACAAAATGGTTTCCTTTCCTTTCTTAAAAGTTAATGAGATAGAGAAATATGAATGGGACGGAATGTCGATGTTATGACAATTCACCAGATTCTCGAATAGTAGCGAATTAAAGTGATCAAGAAGTGCGTGCATCAAGAAAATTCGGAAATATAATGCACGCAGATAAGGTACCTCACAAAACTGAAATACTGCAACAAGTTTGGAAAAGACTGTTTACTAAATTAAAATGGTCAAGCAACCCAAACAATCATCTTCCGCTGCTGACATTCTATGGTTTATGAAGCTGTTTCCTGACGAGGTATTTAACACCTATGGTACGGATAACAGGTTTACAATGATGAAATATATTATCCAAAAGTCAGAGTCAATTCAAAACATAACTTAATCAATTGTTGAATTAAACACTCACGAAAAACACTGAATGACAAAAATGATTATAACAGTCATAACAATTGGATCAAATAAATTATTACCTGACATGTTAGATTGATTCAGAATTCATTATACTGGAGCTATTTGTTAGGTTTTATATTCCTGAGTCGGAATTTCAACCAAATAACAATGCTCCGATTCTATACTAATTCCTTAGAGGATGTTAAAACAGAAAACATAAACGAGAGTATACTTTAACAATAAACACGAAAGAGAACAAAATTCCTTCTGCCATTCACATAGTGAAAGTAAAATTAATTAAAATACCACGAATTAAGAGCAGAAATATTGGGTCCGAACACATTTGTGCGAGGTCTTTTCCCTTTGCTGTTGAGAGTAAATACTGCAATTCACATATGTTTATTTCGACTGCTTTACAGCAATTATTTAGTTTTGAAAAACTTAAGAAATTTTAAGTTGACAGAATTACATTCCTTACCAAACGAAGAGACATGAAACGCTATATTTGAGAAATTATCCTAGGCTCTATGACTGCTCAAGTGATTCCTGTCATTCACAAACGAATTAGATTACCATCAAAACCTGCTTTGTGTTTCAAAAATTCTCGAAGACAGAAAACTACTAGCATCACTTTATTACAATTAACTGATGGCATATAAATAAATAACCACAAATATACATGAACTGCAATATTTACCTGAAAAAAAATGGGCAAAAAAACCACTCGAAATTAAATGATAGTCAATTATAAGACGCTTCGTTAAACAATGACATTTTAAAAGCGGTGACATTTTTTTTACTCGGATACTTTTTTATATGCAAAACGAGAATGATTTTACGTTAATATACTTAAAATGAATGCAAAGGTGATGAGTTTTACAGTTTTATCAAATATACTCACTCACTGACACACTAACCATGCATAATTGTGTTTGGTACAAGAGTGTTCATCGAACAGGTAGGAACATAACACATACATGTCATACATACAATTACTATTCTAATACATCAGTCAAACAGTAGCCAAACAACGAAAAAGAGAAATCAAATTTTCAAAAAAAAAGCTTTGGGAGAGGTGATTAATGCATTCTTACCGGAAGGAAACATGTAGTGAAGAGTGCTCAGAGCTGGCCTTGTCGAGCCTTGTGCTCCACGTTTACAACACGCTATCTGCAAACCGACATGCGTATACAATTTCACATTTCTCTAATTCATAAACTTTTCATGAAATACTACTACGGTCATTACTGACTTCAATTTATTTTACTGAGCACATCGAAATCAGAGGGAAATTTCAAGACTTCAAAAGAATGCGTTTTGCTCCACACGAATCCATGATTCGAAAAACAATTTAATACGGACTGACCATACAGCTACTGAAATTTAAGATCGAACTGCGTCAGTAGTTTTTTAAGCATGCACAGGTAGAAAGAGGAGGTAAGGCTTTTTTGGTGAAAAACACATTTGCGGAAAGATTAACTAGATCTATGCTTCATTATTCTTTTTTCACAATTTAAGTTGAAGAGAAATAGTATGATTTCACAAGCTGTAGGATGTGCTAGAAAAAAAGTGAGATGAAGCATATATACAAGATTCTTGGAAGCGACTGGAAGGCAAACCCTCACAAAATTCCAAATTATATTCATTACTTGCGTATATGTGAGCAACTATAGGACAGAAGCAGTACAAGCCTAGCCGAACTTTAGTATTCACGGCGACAGAAGCAAACACGTTTAAAAAGCTAATTGCCTTGAACTATCTTAGTAATGAGTACAGTACAGAACCGGAATATATCATCTTTAAAATATTTCCATATTGCGTAATCTTGAAATATTTTGCATGCAGTTAAACATCCAAATATAACCCAACTTACTACAACACTAAGTGATATCCCTCTTGCCAGTTTTGAGAATGCACAACTAATTAGAGTAAAAATGCTTCGAAACTTGTTTTTCTCAATTCTCTGAAACCATTAGAACTGGAAAAAGTCATCCATCGTTCGTTTTCTGCTTTTAAATACACCGAAATAAATATAACTGAATTATGGAAACTTGGATCAAAAATAGCAAGTAGATAATTAACTGTAAAGAACTGGAAACAGCAAATCAAAGCAATGGATTCAATAATGTCAGCTCAATGTTAACATCTTCTTTTGATGGTTAATATACGTAAGACAAATTTTTAATTTACTGCCACTTATGTAAATGAAAGAAAGATTTCTATCGTTAAGTGTGTGCGCTGGAGTATTCTTAACAAACGATAATAAAAGTACATTATGACAGCTGAAGCGACAGTTCCACTTAATAACTTTCAAATGATTTCGATATGAAAACACGGACGGACAAAAATACTGTTTTGAATAAATGCATCTTCTTGCAGAAAACTGAAAACAAAAAAACACTTCAGTAGCTTTTGGAGCTTTGTTCTTTTTCCTGAAAAGCCACAGCAAGCTTGTATCTACTCCAACCCAACTTAAAAGATTCTTCCATATATAGAAGGCAAACACCGAAACAAAGGAAGACAAGTACCTTATTTAGAATGTTGTGATCTAATAAACTTTATCCTGAATGAAATAAAGACGGCATTATCTAAACTTAAATCTGCATCTTTAACACTTTTCGTACTAAAACTATCACTACAGTCACTATCAGCAAGTGTAAGTACTATACACTGAAGATTCTTTTATTTTATAGTTGAAAGTTCAGAGGACTTAACTTAAATCAATAAGAAAGATGCGAACAGTTTGAAAGCTACTCAAAAATTGAACCAGTAAAAATTCATTGGAACCAATTTCACAGTTTTCAAAACTGTGATCAATCCTCGCTTACGATCATGGTGGACCGTAGTCATGCAAAAATTTTTCATTCGAACTAAAGATACCAAATTTGACATTAATTTATCCAATGTACCCGACATTTTTACCTTTTAGACTATTTAATTTTTCGACTCTAAACTTAAATGCAAATCATTTAATGTTGAACCATTAATGAATTAGGCTTATTTCGACCTGTATAAGTGTGGGGGAGTTGATCATGTTTGGCCAAAGCATCCTTACTTTCAAATCAAGAGTCGGAAATGCCTTACAGTGACAAAATCAGTAAGACGTTTTTGCGAAACGTATTTGCTTAACACATTGAAATTACTTAAGATACAGAACGAATAAAAAAAGACATGATGCAGAAGAGAGTAAGCAGTAGCAGCAGCATAATCAGATTTTAGTAGGGAAACCAGAAAATCACATGTTGAATTCAATAAGGGATAGTCTGAAGTGTCGAAAAAGCGTAAATCTCATTTAGCTAATGGTTAGTGATTTTTGGGTGCGACGCAAAGGAAAACTAACCTGTTTTTACTAGTTCCTTATAAGCAACAAATACATGAATGTTACACTTTACACATTCATTTAAACTAATTAGCTACTCAGTTTTGTGGCTTTAAACATTTTCATATAAACAAATCACACTGAGCGAGAATGACGAGATTTCACGAAAAGCAAGTTATGCATGCAAGCAAACAAAACATGCAAAATTATGAGCATAAACATGCATTTCTGCATGCTCTCCGTCCATGTGTATGAGTGACATGTATACAGGAAGCAATACAACGGGGTGCATCCTGACCTGTGAAACAACGGTATCCTCGGTTCGTCCAATTGCAAGTAACCAACGTTGCCGCAACACCTGCGGTCGTTTGGGTATTCGATAGAAATGTCGATTATCTTCTTGACCGCGATAGCGGGACCGAAATTTACAGTTCGGGAAGCCACAGGTGGTAGGCATCAGACATGCGCTGAACGTAGCAGCGCGCTGCAACCATTTAACACATCCACAACTGTTAATTTCATTAAGCTTACACAATATCTACAGTAGCGAGAAGATAACAGCCTATTATGGAGTAACTATGTATACAGTATATAGCGTACGTATACAAGGAGGAAGCATGAAAAGTATTAGCATCTATAGATAACTGGTACTTCATACTTCAGCCCCTCAGGTAGTAGCAGTATCTGCTCCCCCTAACACTGCTTAATTTGATAATCACGTATTACCTACCAGCCTACTTCTATTCCACAACATTCACCTTCAGTGCCAATTTTAATCTCATATCCTCTATAGCAACCTGTTCAAAACATCCTAGCACTTTCGCTTCCTTCACTATTAACCTAATCTAATCCATTTAAGTGATTTTTATTAAGTTGTTACGTACCTTTTTGGACTTTCTAGGTTTTAAATAGTTTTCGTTTATTCTGGAAACATTTCAACGCTAAAAAAAAAATGTTACTAAATCTTTTTTCTGATTTAGTGCGCATCATAACTAATCAAGAAATAAGTCAATAACCTATTATTAGCAAGAATAAACATAGAAGCCAGCCACTGAAATACCGGATAACAAGGATGCAGCAGCATACGTGTATACCCTTTTAGTTGGCTATATCTTAATATATAAGCACAAAAGCTAATAACAGATTCCAAAGCGATCACAGAAGCATTTAAAAATCTGTGCGTGGAACAACCACAATATTTAGCAGCTAACAATTTCACTTTAGCGTATATCCCTGCAAACCGTTCCATTCAATGTTTTTTTTTTCTTTCTCTTTATTAAACGAAACTTTTACATAAGCAATTTGTTGAAGAATGAGATGAAGAAATACTAGCAGAAAGGTAACGGGAACAATGTTACAATTTAAGGAAATTTTACGGTAGGAAATGAATCTAAATGAATAACCAATCTATGTAATTTTCTCTACATAACACAGAATATGCAAACTACTTGAAAATTAAATTCGTTAATATTTAATAGGTGTGGGAATGGACTTATACGGTAACAAGCATGAAACGGGGGATTAAGGAAGGAATTAAATGACCAAGACGATGTGAGATATCATGTAAATGTCAGCAATTATAACGTGCTGTGAATTTGTGCATCATTTTCCACTGTCACCAGTATGCTTTTTTGCTAATGAACAGTACAGCATGTAGCCCATGAACACCTAAGGCCAGATTTCGGGTTTTGAATTTTAAAAATATATAAAGGATATTCTGCTTCCAGTAATTTAATATTTCCAGTAAAAAGTGCGGCGACATATTACTGCTTCATTAAATAGCGAGAAGATATTTAGTGTGGAAGCATAGCCAAGCCTGAAAACAACAGGCACTAAAATACGCAGATAGTAGCAGTTATGATAAATGGGTGGCTACAAGTGATGGCAAGAATATCATTTGAAAGAGCGCCGCTGAGAATGTTATGAGATATTATAAGCGAATATATTAATGTGCACCCGGAACAGGAAAATATTGTGACTGGAACCAACTAGTAATATAAGACTCGGCAACTACTACCAGCAGGTGAAGACAGTGGATCGTAGTGTTAGGCAATGGAGCTTAATGACCACAAAATGAAAAGAAGTGCACTGAGGAGAGCCTCATCATCAAGGCGCACCACACGAAGTGCTGCCGTCCGGATTGAATTACGGGCATCGCCGATTACACGGTCTCTCCTCTTCTCAGCGGCCACAAACAAAAATCGAATGGAAGGAGCAGCCGGCGGCAGCGAAATTTAATCCATGTGCCTCTTCGGGGCAAGTCGTCCACTCCAACTATACTCATCAATCAAAGTTAAATCTTCTACTCGACAGGTATCAATATACCACTAATGAGTTGAGCTAGAGGATAAGAAGACCCAACTAACTCTCACTTTCGGTTCATGAGAAGGCATCTTTACACTCACTGGGCTCCCAATGCAGACACCCATAATCCATCCATTCCTGTCCTCATCAGTAGCAAATGCCGCCACTCTTCCCGGATTCCATTATTTGTACCCTTCGTTCATCCAAACCACTCACATCCATCTATGGACCATCTCTAAAGTGTCCTCATCCTGCTACGTCACTTGTTTGTACCACCGCTATTGCCACTACTACCTCCTCCTCATTCTTCTTACCGTTATCATAGTGGAAACCACGACTGGACTCTTCACTTCCCCTTCCTATTAATTAATCAATGCAGTGCAACGCCCAAGGCTAAAACTTTCATTAAGCAATGCTTCTGAGTCAACACAACACATTCGCTGTCGCCACCGCCATCAGGATAACGTCCCTAGGCAAGATGGATCTAACCACGTACACCACCATACATCACACCACCAGCTCCAACGGCTCTCCAGGAGTTAAGAAACAGCAACACAAGACTCTCCATTTCTTCCTCCCTTTCCTCATAATATCTTGCCGCATCTCACATACACACCACACCACACTACACTACACTACATCACACCACATCACCACAATCACTCCACTCGCACCTCACTGTAATGAAGACGAGTGCTTTCCTTAACCGAGCAAGCTAGCACTCACTAAACAACTTTTCATCATGAAAAGCTGCGGCTATTGCTACTGCTGCCTTTTCCAGATACATCGTCAAATTCAATAGAAATACGTCCCACTCCTGAAACCAAATGCCCAATTCAGCTATTTCACACAGATTCTTCATTTATTCGGAAGTCATCAGAACAACCAATGTCTCTCATCTAATGCCACTCGCTCACCAACAAATTCAATCAATTTAAAAATTTACTCTCATCTAAGGTCCCTCCTCTAAAACCCCGCACATTTCCTCACATCTATATCTGTTAGCTTTCTAACTTTTCATCCACGGCCAACTTAAATAAATGTATACATTCAAATAGCAGCATCCTGGAAAACAAGACGTACTCCTCCTCAGGGTGGGGTCAAACTGCAAGGGAATACAGCTTGTGACAGCTGACACAGAGAATAGAAGCCACCCGTACCACGTCTGCATCAAATCTGACTATGAGAAATTTAATAATTACCGTGCTCAATAAGCTAATACAAGATAGCTTTATATCCCAGCATTTTCTCACTAGAATACAGGAAGATCATCAGTATATAGACATACCCTTCTCCTTCGAAGTGGAAGATTGTCCTTCACGAAGGCCACAATAACGAGAAACATTAAGCGAAAACAGACATTACATTTCCCTGATTAACGAGGAGCTGGGATGTTTTACGTAGCGATTTCATTTGCACCAAAATATAACTGCATATTAGCAGAATCAATTTGAACCAAATTACAAAAATAATTCCACAAATATACAATACTACATGGCCAAATCGGTACTGGTTTTTTAGTTTTACTCATACATATTTTCTTTCAATACTTGCAGCTTCAAAACATATGTCATTGCGTTCTCAACACTGTTTCCCCTATCTAACCATGTAGCAGCAACAGACTGCAGAAGGTAACAAAGTAAATGGTCACTATAGCACAACACTAAGTATACCTTCAATAAAATAACTACATACTGTTAACTTCCTGTTTTGTATATCCAAGTTCGCTATCAATACAAGCAGTTGAAATGCAACAAGGAAAACTTATTTACTTCGCTATGATTTAAATCGTGAACTAAATTAAATTCACAATTGGTATATTTGCTATAAGTTAGTACATAGCGGGTATATTTGCTAATCCGCGCACTGGTGTATATACTAGTAAAATGAGATTTACTGTCAGTTAAAACAATACCAGCACCTATAGTTTTTATATTCCGGTAATTAAAAGGATTTCTGAAATATATCCCAGTACACAAGATTAAACTAAAATAGGAACAAAAGAAAGGAAATTTTCGTTAAATTCAAAGAGAAAGAGAAACCAAAAAAGCAGCAAAATGAATCATATAAGTTCATGTGAAATATCAATTAATTCGTTAGGACATGAGACGTCCATAAAAAAAGCATAACAAAATTTGAAGTAACGAAATAAAACCTTTATAATCAAATGACCTTATCTTTATACAAAACAAAAATAAAAAACTAAGACTAAATACAGAGGATTCGATATAACACAAAGAATCGTTTAAATGCCTTAATTCCTAATATCAGCACTATAAGTCGTGAGTATGAATCATTTCAGAATTAAAAAGGCGGCTACTTAACAAATCCTTGCTCTAATCTTAAGAAAATGACCCCAAAATGGATAGAGGAAGGAAGACCAAAATTCTACTCACCTGTAATGTGACAAATGCATCTAATAAAGTGCAAATTTTTTTATAACTTATAACTGAAAATTTTCAAGAAAGAGAGAAAATCGGGAGTGAAAGAAGTCATGTCAAATCCAAGCAATAACAGTTTCTAAACTCACCGACTATTAACTTATCGCCCAAATTGATGTTTCATTAACTGGAAAATGTTGAAGACTGAATAATACCGATAAACACAACTTTATATTTCACTCCTTTCAGAAATCTCTGCAATGGAATTGTCGAAATTAGAACAGAAATATTTGATATGTGTGTAAAAATACAATAATATTTGATAAATTACTGTAACATGCGAAATACAATAACTAAATACTATTCAGGCATTAATGATTCCTTAAAAAAGACGTTATCTCATTCTTCCAACAGAAAGTGAGTCGAAGCCCGAGAAGTCTTAGAAGTACGACAGCTGTCACAAAGTGGACACAAAATTAATAGACCTAACCACACTAAAACCTTTGTAAGACACCTAAACATGAAGTCCCCGTAACATCCCTCACATCTTCGAAACTACAAATAATGAGAACGGAGAAAACCCGAATCTTGGGGAATCCTCGACTTCTTCAGCATTTGGCCCATATCCAGAAAAGTTTGCAATTAATTGCAGCGCTATATTGAATGCTTTTACGCTTTGCCGCCTGTACGGTGAAGAGGCGGGCAAATTCTTGAATTCCGGGGAAGTCTGGGACTTATGAAATAATTGAGGAAGAGTATAAAATTAAACTATAATCGATGCAGTTATATTGTTTCTTCATTTCACTTGAAATTTGATCTCAAAGTTTGCAGGAATCCGACTCCGTAAAGCACAGCTGTTGTTTTTTAATTCAAAAGTTTGAAAAATTATTGAAACTTACAGAAGAAATTTTCACTCATTTATTTTAGTGTAGACTGTAGAATTTTAAAATCTTGATGGATTAGAACAACAGCGTCGTGTGTTTAGCGAACATTGCTGATTGTTGCCATGGTATCAGAATATGCACACTTTATCTTTCAGTTCCGTAATTTTTCTGTTTGTTTGAAAAATCCTCATCCTTATCAAAATGATTCCAAATTTTTTTCGAATTTCAAGATCTCTCGTTAGTAATCAAATACCGACAGGGTAATCGATGGCCTGTATTACGTAACTGGCCAACAGTTGTCACGTTTAGAGCATTTTATTTCTGAAATATACTTATTAGTCTTAGAAATTATTTTTGAGTGGATTGATAGCTTAGATTTGGAAACGTTTTGTAGATTCGTTGCTGAAGGGTGTCATTGTTTTTGAGCAAGTTTATTATTTTGAAACAACATGGAGCAGCGCAATATCACCACTGAAAAAATAATATTTTTGGGTAAGACATACTTTTTTAACAAAAAGCTTGTAAATCACAAATTATTGTTGCGAAACTTGTGCCAGATTGGGTCATATGAAATTCATTTATGAAGATTAAAAACTTGACCTATAGAAATAAAACGTTAAGGTGTCCCTTACGCATTACTCAGCTCTTCTTAATTGAACATATATATTTTTCTCACATTGAACATATATATTTTAAATAGGAGAATGGATATCCATTTAAAGGTTTCAGGAGCAGTTCGAGTTGGTAAAAGTACGATCGTGAAAATACTGACTCGAAAGTTCAATTTTAATAGTAAGGATTATGAAATGGTAGGATCTAAACAGCAAAATCATTTACTCTCATAGCTATACTGCAAAGGAAAAACTGACATTGAAGAAGTTCGAAACAAAATTGAAAGCTAAAGACTAAAATAAATTGTAAAGAAAAATATTATTTGTCGTTCTATTCTCTATTACTTATTTCAAAAAATAATATATGAAATATTACTTCTATTTAAAATATTTTAGACTCAAGGTGTGGAACTGTATGATAAGGCATTAGAGATTTGTGGACATACCGTGGATACAGTACTGGTAGATACTGCTGGCCATGAACTTTATAAATGGGCCGTCAAACCAGTATGCGATGAAAGTGCTTTTTATGCACTCTGTTTTGATCTTACCAACAAAGATAGTCTTAGTATTCTGAAGGCATATCTTGAAGAGCTGAGCATCCAGAAAAGTAAATGATTGCCTGTCAAAGCTTAAATTATTGTAATGGATGATTTGAGTCTGTTGTTTTTTCATTTTCATAAATTTGCTAGATTAATATGCTTAGAAGTGAAATTAAGCAACAAAGCATTTCACTGATCAAGTAGATGCAATATCAATGTAAGCTTAAGGGATGCCAGAAGGCGAATTTTGAATAAAATTAGAGGAATTAGCAACTGCTGCGAAAGCGAAACTTGAACCTTCCCAATTGTAATAGAATCAGGTCAAAATACAACCGCTACTCTGGAATTTTATTTTACGAGGAAATGAGAAGAGGGGTTATAATATAGACAAATATCGAAGTTTTAAAGAAAACAGTTTTGTACTAATTTATTCAAATTTTAAATTCTACTGGTCAAAACTTTCCAATTTGAGATTTGCAGGTATCCTGATCGGCTGCAAATTTGATTTGCAATCGAGACATGCCATTTCACTGTCAGCTGCTGAAGAATTCGCTATAAATAACAACCTGAAACTACATCTCATTTCAATGGTAACTTTCGTAACAAATTCTTTATTATCTCGTTCCTAGTGTATATTAGCGTACGGTTTCATCTTTTACCTTATTCCTATCATCTGTCGCATTATCCATTTGTTATCAGTTAGTTTGCTGTCTTAAACTATTAACACCGCAATGTTCTTCTACTAGTTTTACATCAGAAAGACGAATCATTTGCTTCTTCTTTCCCTTTTCTTTGTCTATTTTGCTTATATGCCAGTTACAAATCAAAGTTTCTAAGAGATTTGATCAGACCTGATTATGCCATCCAACATTTGTATCTTAGAGATTCAAATTGAAGATATGCCCTTAAAATCTATAAATCACATGCTAACTACTCTGTCTTGCTTATTGGACATGATAAGTCGTTAATCTGCTCAATAGCATTATTACTATCGTTACCAGTTAGGGTATGGTTAATCTACAATGCGGTTGGATCTCGATCTTCATAAAGATTAATTTATTGGATTACATCGCGTCATATTTCATATGCCTCAGTTCTCTTCGTATAAGTTCTTTTAGATAGCCATTCTTTATCCGCTTCACTTTTACATAAGCAGTAAACATTTGTATTTAGATGACAACATCGACTGAAATGGAAGAACTCTTCTACAGCAGTATCATAGATTACGCCAGGGATAGATAGCTAAACCAAACATCTGCATAGCCATCTCATTTAACGATTTTCCACTTATTTCTTTTAACTATTATTGTCATGCAATCAGAAAAATATGATTATTTCAATAAAGCATAACAGCAATAAGTCTCATAAATGCAAAAAAAAGAGAAAGCCATAGTAATTTCCCTACCTAAACACAAAGCTTTGCAAGTAAATTAATTACCCGAAGTGAAGTTTTTGAGATACAATACACGCAAATGAGCATGTCTTTTGCGTGCATAATGCAGTCGTAGTAACATATTGTAAAATAAGAAGATATACGGAGAAATTTAAAATTCTTCTTTCTAGTGGAATGCTAAAAAAGTTCATTGAAGTGATAACAGGTGTCAGTCATAGATGTAAATGAAACTATACTATTTGAAGAGATGTTGTGTTTTACATATTTCGTCACCGCTCCTTTCATGGATGCATAAAATTACACATATAGTTTCATTTTGATTAAG
The DNA here is from genome assembly GCA_005281725.1 of Wuchereria bancrofti. Lineage (NCBI taxonomy): Eukaryota > Metazoa > Nematoda > Chromadorea > Rhabditida > Onchocercidae > Wuchereria > Wuchereria bancrofti. The sequence continues at coordinate 2,893,100 of SSBO01000012.1, forward strand.
ATAATGATCAATGTAAAAACAACAAAATGCTGGTTCTTAATGGTATCTCTTTGTTCTTTTTTTTTTTTTTTTTTGTAAATCAATGGATTTAATTTAATTTTATGCTTTCAAAGATTAAAGCTTGATTAATTCCTCAAGTATTCAAAAAGTTAAGTAAAAGAATTCGAATAGAAATGAAGATCAAAGCAAAGTAAAACAGGTAATTAATGCGTGTTTGACGGTCGTTCCAAAAGCAACAGTATGACTTCATTTACAGGCTCATATACCTTCCTTGCTAAACTAACGAGTTGAGAAAATTTGATTTGATCATATAGGTCTGATGCAAATTTCCTTAATAAAGTAAAAAATCTTGCTTTGATCAACATAATAATAATAATTAATGAAAATAAATATAAACAGATTTAATACATAAATTTTAGGAATTTATTATTAAATTTCCGTTACCATAAGATTAGCGAATTTGATAGCAGTTATAAAGATATCATAACTTTTTTTGAAGCTCTGATCAATCTTAAAACTTTGTTTTATTTATCAACGAACTTCACGAAAAACGAGAAATGATAAAACGATTTGAAGAAGTGAAACGATATTAAAACAGTTGTAATTTGAACATATTTAGTTTATCCAGAATCTTTTAATCGCATTCGCTTATAGTGAATGAGAGATTTTTCACACTGTTCTGTTGCAAAACTCCAACCTCATCACGTGCCAGCATTCTTAAATAATGCTATGTAACTCTCGTAGACGCGCATGTATAACTATAATTCTTAAGTGTAAAGTGACGTTTAAAAATGCGTTACTGTTGCTGTCAAGTCAGTAAATTTGCTCAACTGATTGGGTTAAAATAAGTGATTTGAAATTGTGGTACCATTCGTTGAGTTTTCAAACTGACCAATTTTTCAGTTGGCTAATAGTACTATCAGAAGATATCACATACATTTGGCTGAATTGTTATATATATATACATGATGTTTTGAACTTTTTAGAAACGTAATAGCACGTCCGAAAAAATATGAGAATTTTTAGTGAAATGTCGCTACGACATTTAAAAAGTGGTTATTTTTATAATTCAGTTTATAATTTTTTCCGATCCAATGGAATCTTTGACGAAAAAACGATAACTGTAGAGAGACAGGGAAACGAAGTGAAAGGATGCATAATAGCGTTTGAAACTGAATAGCTATTTGACCGACAATCTCACAGTTTGAGAATATATCTGACATAAAATGAAATCAGAGATATGACCTTTAAAAAAGTTTAGAAAAACGTAGTAGTGAATGATCATAATTTGATAATTCTTTAATTTCAACAAATTTAAATCGAAGATGGAATTTTATACGATTAGTTCAAGACATTAACATAAAAAGTGGAAATTTAAACATTCTTTCAACCTTTAATTAATCTAAAATACAATATATAATGCAATTTTTGGCGAAGTTGAGAACAAATCTGCTGAATATATGAAGAGTAAATAAAAAGACTAACGTAATGTGCAGGACGCCTAAGAATTTAGCCAAAAATATAGACAATGAATGCTTCAGGACCGGCCAGCAATTTATTGGAATTCGATGTTTTCATAAATGATGCTATCCTTAATATTAATAATATAATGCTCAATTTGCACTACTTTTTATTATGAAGCACATATTGCTTTAAGAAAAGTGAAGTAGTAGCCAGTCAGTGAGAATGATATTATTATTTTGTAGAGAACAGTGAATTTGTTCTTATATAACAATTTAATATAATCATTGCAAATCATTCAAGAAACAATAAAACGAACCTGTTTTTTTTTTCTTGAAATGAAACAATCTTTTTTTCGCAGTAAATTTTGAAAAAAAGAAATTTTTTTAAAGTCTCTGGAAAACTTATAGCAAAACAAAATTTCGATCTGCGATTTCAGCATTTTAGAAAAAAGTTTAAACAGATCTTGTCTCAGCATTTTCCAATTAAATCGTTCAGTGAGCATTGCTTTAATTCATTATTTGCCTTATTAGTTATCACGAAGCTAAACAATTTATGTCTTCTTCATTCTCATATATTTCTGAGACTGAAAGACCTATTTTACAGGATCAACATAGAGTTTAATGCCATGGTAGAGATATATAGTTATTTTGCCGATCAATGAAAATACAGTTTTTTTTTTTTCAGATTTCTCATCTTTAGCGTTTTATTACAATCTAATGAGTTCGGGAAATAACGATATATATCATTTGACCTCATGTTAAACGTTGTCTGCAACAAAATCTATTCAAAGAAAAAAAGATATTTTGAAAAAAAAAACTGCCTACAAGACAACTATTTTCACGATCAAAAAAATGTTTGTCAAATCCTGATAAGAGCAAATATTGAAAAAGAAAAGAAATACAGATGATCCTAAATTGTTTCCATAAAATTTACTCTGAGTCGGAAAGAAAAAAATTATCTATAAAAAAAATAATAACTGGTGGCGTAAACCAAATGAGACATACTAATCGACTTACTGTTGAAGTTTCTTTGTCAATAATCCGCATTAATCAAATTTTAAAGTTAATTAATAAGTTAAGCCCTTGATAATGATGTGAAGTAGGAAAGAATGAAAATCGAAATAGGATAAAACTGCCATCTTTCACCAAATTTCAGTACGGCTAAATCTGATTCAAATATTTCAAACGTTTCAAGGAATGTAGGTTTGAAATTAATGAACCAGTGTTGACAGAATTTGAACACACAATAATATTGAAGTATTATGCTATTGTTAGATAACTTTAGAGAAAACAAACTTTAAATTGTCAACTGATTACCAAATAAATTTAGAAATCTGGAAGAACATTGTTTGCTGACGTATTAATTAAATTTAAGATTCAGTCATTCAAGCTTAAATGGTCACAAGTGTTCCTTTTGTAATGGTGTGTTCCTTTGTTCCTATTCACGAGCTTAATTCATTATATTTGAGAAAGTGACATCGAGTAGTTCCATTGTGTTCACTAAAATGACCAGATGCTTCTCTTCATGATTACTCAACCAGTTTTGTCATTCTTTTTTGCATTTCTTATCATTTCTTATCAGTTCCCTGTTCTTTATGATTCTTCTCATTTCACTTCCTTTTGTTGCTTCATTTTTTTTCATTTGAAACAGTTATCTTTCATACATATATATTCCAACTTCTAGCAAAATCCTATCATTTTCACATTCTCACTCTACTTTCAATCTTTTCAGAATATTAGGAGTAGTGTTTGAGGGAGAGTATATTCGAAGATTGATTGTAAATTGATTTATACATTTTCTAATATAATTTGTTTTCAAGAAATGTTTCGCTTTTAAGCAAGTTACAAAGACGGCTGTTTGTATATTGCAATAAAGTTACTTGACTGACTTGTTATTAAATGAAGTTCATCAAAATCAATAAACAGTGTACTTCGCATTTTTCTTCATGAAATTTTATATAATTGGACAGTAAAAATGGTTGAATAATCACAAGGTATACAATATTCTGCAATGAAATAATCCTTTTATTTTTTTCAGTAATTATTAAGAGTAAAAAATCATACTAGTATGATTTAATATTAAATTTCAAAACATTTTTGGAAATGTTCTTATACAACTTATTGGAGTTCACAAATAATGAAGAGCTGTAGTACTTTTTGCAATACCCTTTTCTATTTCATATTAGTAGCATGTTTCGGCAATTATCTTATCAATCATATTTCTTTATTTATTCTTTTATTTCTGATATTAGTAAAGAAAAATCTATTCAACGAAGGAAAAATCAAGAGTTTTATGTAATTGACTAGCAGTTATTATTTCATCATATGATTTGTTAAATATCTTTCTGCTTATTGATTAACTATCGATATCACATACTCCACCGAAATGCTCTTATTTTCAATTAAATATATCTCAGATTATTGTTGTTAGTGAATTTACAGCATAAAATTTTATTGGAAACTAAAAATGAGGACAAGAACTCTGTCATCAAGAATACAATTTCGAATGAGAGTTGTGATAGCAGCAGCAGCAGTAGCAGTAATTATGCTTGAGATTCTTGTAAAATCATTGCTCTGTTATAACTCCTTTCATTTGACAGTTTTTGAGTGTGACTATTTATCACTATAAAGTTAATAAAGAATTTTGATCTGAATTTTTAAATTCTACTAAAGAGCTTTATTTCTCATAGTTTTGTATTGCAAAACATTCCCTCATTTTTAGAAACTTTCTGTCTTTAATAAGACCGACTATAGTGAATAAATCCTGGACCTGTATAATACTTCTTGATTTAATTTCGAATTTTAAGACTTAAATCATATTGCATCAAGAATTACTGTGAGGATTTAAGAAGAAAGCCTAATATGCCTCCGATCATTGAAATATGAATTCGTTCATATTGCAATGAAGTAGTTGTATAAATATATACATTCTAATTTCTACTCCTTCAGTAGAAGTTTTTCCTATCAATAATAGAGGAAATTCATTCTTTAAAAGGTGCAATCAGGTGATTAATATATGAAGTGAGCACAGCATTTTTGATGCATTTCACAACTAATCATTTAGCTAATGATATAAGAGGAAAACGAAGAATATCTTGAACTTCTGAATCCATTAGCAACCTGTTAACAAATTGCAAATTAAGTTACAGTTTGAATTTCTTTTATCAATGCTAATTTGAACTGCAATGCGGAAGCACTACTGTGGAAAATCTAGTCTACCGGTGTATTTTGTGGAGCTGGTGCAAGTTGCTGGACGATCGTGGCACACACACACTGTTTTCGTTGTGGTAAGTATTTCTCTAAACTTTTTGTCACTTTAATTCTTAAAACTTACTGAAAATTTCAGTTTTTGTTTTTTTGCAGCAAATCCAAAATGTGGCAGCTTCATGGATAGCCGATCTTATAATGATCACAAGGAGCAGGTTAACTAACAACTTTCATTTCTTCTATAAACGAGGTATACTTTTGATTGTTAGATAACAGCAAGTATTTTGTAAAGCGATTAATTTATAGCTATACCGTAATCACTGCTACAAATATTTATCCGGCCTAAAGGTGTCGATTACGGTGCAGGAGTGTTATTTACAGTCAGTAGTAAATGCAAAGATTCAAATTCAAATGAACGAAGCGAATTGGACAGTGGTAATTTTTAAGTTGTATTACTTCTTGTCTTGGACATTCAAATTCCATAAGTTTGATCGAAAAGGAATGGATTCTTGCGTTAAAATACTAAAATAAATTTATGAACAATTTGCTGAAATAAATATTGTCTGTAGAGGCCATAGTAACAACTACAATTTCTTACACTGATGGAATGAAGAACCAAAAACCGGGATACATCAAATTCATCGACGAATCTTTTTGCGATAAAAGTGAAATACGCTCCAGAAGTAAGCTAATTATATCTTCAGTAAATATTTAGTGGTTTCATGAACTGTTTTCTCATTTCGAAATTTCCGTGCGATCAATATTGCTCAATTGAATTATTCATAGTTTGTTTCAAAAACAAAAATACACCTTTACTTAAATAACTGTTACATTAATTACCAATGTTCTGCATTCTGCATTCCAGGTTCTGCTAATGGAAAAAAACATCAGTAAGGGAAACTGTAAGCCATTACTATTGTTACTACATTTACCATCATCGAATCCAAGACAAAATTAATCTTATTAATTTTTAAATTTTTTTTTTTGTTTAAATTCCAATACTTGTGCTTGTCATATCACTTCATATGTGTAAGCGCAACAACATTTTTTACTGCAACTTATTAGTTGATTCTTTCATGAGTAAATTACAAAATCAGCCATACTCAATTCTTAGCTTATACACTACAAATAGAAAAGATGGAAATGCTATTACAAGTGCTGCAGACACATGTCGGAGATGCTCAAAAGAAGTTTATGATGCAGAAAAAATATTAGCAGGCGGTATGGTATGTCTGGCAGCAGTTTCGGTACTAACCGATGTTTAATAACTTCTAATTGTTAACAATTGAAAAATATTGCTTTAAATTTGTTAGCCAATTTTGCCAATACGATAATTTCCTAGACCAGTATACCAATATCAGTGGATTGCCGAGGAAATTGTTCATCAAACTCTTTCAGGCCTGGCATTATAACAAATGCTTTTGTTTGCGAAGTTTGCAGAAAATTACACGAACCGAGAACAGTATGCGTCCGATGTGGCGTGTTATATTGCAGTTGTATGTTTCTTATAAATTAGTTTCATTTTGTATTTCTCTTTTATTGGCCCGTTCATATGTTTCATTTGGTCATCCTTCCTGGATGGTTTCGCTTTACTCATTTAATTTGCAAATATCTCCATTTTTACTAAAAAGAATGCTGACTAATAAGAATCACGTAGGAATTGCAGCTTGCTATGCAAAAAATTTGGGCCTCTGTGCAAATTTGTAGCGAAGGACTCCAGTGGTAGTTGAAAGAATTTATTCAACGACAAATTGATATTGCCACTCTGTGTTAAATCAGTATTATTTATTTCTGTGTTTGAAACAGTCTAGTGCTAGAGACCTATTATATTTCTCACTTTTTAATTTGGAGCAATAAAGGAGTGTTTCCTAGAATCCATAGAGCATAGACTGCTTTACGCTTTTGTTTGAATTCCTTTTAAAGCTATTTACATATACCTTTAGGACAAAACACACAATATGGACGACCGGTCATCTGGAACTCCACCTCCTAACATTATTTGCTGAGTGAATTTTAACTTGGACTTTCATTGGCAGAACTATGCAGGCTAAAAAAATTCGAAAATGTGATGGTTGACACCAGAACGTTTAGCAACGACAATCTCAGTAGCAGACAGACTTGTACGGAGCATTTAATGAATTATCCGATCTAATGCAAACCCAAAGAACCATATACATAGGAAGCAAAAGAAAACCAAACTTAATACTCAACATTTTTATTCTCTCATCATGCACATATGAGCAAATGCAGCGCACGTATTGAATACTATTTAAAATATGCCATCATCAGAACTGTTTTACCGGAGACCAGAACACTGTGAGGAAACAAACTGATTGAATAATAGGATTTTGGGAAGCGGGCGATAAAGATAAAACGTACTTCAAACATTTCTGAAAAGGCACTTCATTTAAAAATGACTACTAAATCCTCGTGGTAGTTTGATTCTTGTAAATTAGAGAAATAAACAATCGGAAGATGAAAAAACATAATTCAGGATTGAAAACCGGTAAAAAGCGTAACTGCTCAAACATCCTTTGCATTAAGCATTCTCAGGACTGAGACTGCTTACGAATGATTTCAAAATAGGATCCACTTCACTAAATCGAAACATTTGACTACAAAAAATGTTTGACAGAATACGGCATTAAATCTGGGTATGTGAAAGCAAACATTACAATAGTAATAATAGCAATTAATATTTGGTAATAGAAAAGGACAATGAATGTGGGCAAGGATTAGTTGCTCGATATCCAAAGAAATGGTATATCCCTCGAGCATGGAAAAAGAATTAGCAACAAATACTGGCACCATTACATTACCTTTATTTTATAAACAGAAACACTTTACGAAATATAACGCAAATTTAACAGAGAAAGATCCATGATATCAAGAAACTTCTGATACTTGGCAGATTTTTTGCTGTTCATAGGATCCAACATGTTGTGGACCATCCAGAACTTGTCCATTTCACGCCTCGCTGGCATCATCCGCCCCTTCGTCTAACGGTCCTATAAATGGGAGCTTATACTAAATAAACAGTCATGTCTCAATTAGTTAAAACAGAAAAAAGAGAAAAGAAATCCTTTTCATCTTTTTAATTAGTTTCCTAACAATTTGAAAGGTTGGTACTGTGAAATTGAAACAACTCGAAAAATGAATTTCATTAGCTATAGAAAATTGGTAACAAACCGCAGAATGAGCAATCAGTTAGAAATATTTTTAGAAAGCATCTAAGGCACCGAATTTCAGTACTTACCAAATTTTTTACAACCTGATATTTCGGAAAATTCAGTGTTAGCAATTAATCCACTTCTAGATGAACAAGTATTTCTACCATCAGCCTCACAGTTTTCAAACTTTTAAACTTTGAATAGGAAAAAACACACAAGGCAAACTTGTTGATTGTTATAATGCGTGAACAAGTTAGCAGGCAAACAGGATTTGATATGATATACTGCATTTGAGATACGGTAAAACACATGGTTACATATTAGAATTCAATGCACATCAATCTGTCATGCTTTCATCGTTATCACCTGAATAAACTATACCAGCAGTTAGTGTAAATTTATTTAAAATTCAGCAGAGAAGCTGTGTATAAAGACTTGAGATCTTAGCAAAACTCGGTTTAATCCTAAACTTTGTTACTATGTCACCTGCATCAACTGAACTAAAAATTTTATCCGAAATCAATGTAAAGGGCTGTAATCCATCCTCTCGTCATAATAAACGGTAACAATGAGCTAACTTATCATAATTCTTTATACAGTCCAGACTTTCAAACATTTAATATTCGAAAAAAGATAATTATAATTTCTTTTGCTTGTGATGATGCAGTGAATCATTGTGGATCCAAAACAATTCCAGAGGATTTTTAAGCAAAGCGTTAAAATATATGAATATGGGGTTCAAAAAAGGACTGGAAATTGTAATAACAGTCCAGTTATAATTCAAAAATTCCGTTAGAATAACAGCAGTCCACAAAGAAACAAAAATATTACTCATGCCAAATTCGATGAAAATCTAAAGTTCGTCTCTATAAGTTAAAAAACATGCAATACAGGTTAAATAGTATCAGAAATTTAATACAAAGAACAAACCTTCGATGTTCAATGTCAATTCAACGTTTGCTTCACCAGCTTCATTCTTAATATTGCAGGTATATGTACCACTATCTTTTGCCTTATAATTCTGAAAATGCTTTAACTGCTTTAAAATTTGAACCTCGAACATTGAAGGAAAATCTGAATCTCAGACGTTAAAAGAAGTTCCTCCTAACATATATTTTTAGTTTAGAAAAAGACTTTAATTAAACTGAGATTTCAAAATCCTTTTATGAATTATAATATATGAAATAATAGGCAACGACCATACTTTCAGTTCTAACTGAGCAGTGAACGTGTTTGCACCACCATCAGGTGTTAATCCAAATTTTATACGACTTGATTCCTTCATTTTCTTGCCCTTTGGATTTAACCAGATGACCTACATTAAAAATTTAATTTTAGATACAAAAATAGTAAATCTTTTTAATCTAACTCTTTCAGCTTATAATGGGTTTTGATCAGTTTGAACATTACCTCTGGGTTTTGATCAGCCTGAAATCCAATATCAAAAACAATAGCTGGATCACCAGAATCTGAAGTTTTTTGCAAAATCTGTGGTTTACGAGTAAAGGTCGGAGCTCCTTGTGGCACTGAAATTGTTTTTAGACAGTAAAGAAGAGATATAACGATCAAAATATCTGAGCAATATATCAATTCCAAGTTCACACATTGGAAAGAGAGTACTTAAGTTCAAAGAAACCTTCAAATTTAACAGTAAAAGTGGCTGTTAGTTTCCCAGATTCGTTCTTTGCTGTGCAAACAAATTGGCCCGCATCTTTTTCCTTTGTCGGTTCCTGAAATACTCTGGTTTTCAGTAGAACCAGATTTTTTAAAACAATAAATTTAGTGAAAGTAAAATCGATACTTTGATTTCCAGAGCAGCGTAATATGTTTGATTTGCTTCTTCTCGTAGAACAATTTTCACTCGATCCGATTCAGCTACGATTTCTTCACCCTGAAACGAAAAGCATAAAATTCAATATAAATATCAGGTTAGGATTCCAAATTTAAAAAAAAAAACTATAAAACCTAAGGGCAAACAAAATTTATCCGTTTTATCGATTTTTTCAAAAAATATTATTTTCCTTCTGAAAATAACGAGTGCCAATCAGGGAACCTTCTGCCAAACGAAAGTAGGTTTAAGAATCGATTTCGCCCTGAATTCCATAACCATTACTTGACCATCGTCACGAGATGATATTTGTGGTTTTTCGACAAACGTTGGAGCGCTGAATCCTGTAATTTGGAATCAAGCAAAGTAAAATTCGGTTTTCAAATCCATTGAGGAAAGCTAACATATATTTCTCATTAACTACTTTTCATCTTTACTCACAGTGCTCTACCAAACCTGGATGAATTCTTTGCGAAATAACATGGAAGAAATTTGAAACACTAGATGCAGTTTAAGAAAGTTGACCCTAGATGTCTTTGCTTAAAAATACTCAACTTATTATTTAAGGTAAGTGAAAGGTTTCTTACCTTCCCAAAAGTTTTAACATAAAACACAGCAAATTCAAATGCGATAAATGCGCGACAAAAATAAACCTGTAAGTTTAAGGTTAAAATTGGCGTTTCCCTTTCCATGTGGATTTACAATAGCACATCGATAAGCTCCAGCATCACTATCAGCAAGATCCTGAAAAAAGCAACTAATAGATATTCACAGGTTGACCATAATAATTATATTTACAATAAAACAGCACTGCTTTAAAAGAGAATAAATCTCATCAGTTGGAGTTACTTCTAACATTTCTGTTTACATGTATTGTTTGAAATGTTACTTTGATTTGTAAAATGGCTGAGTAAGCATCGTTTCCTTTGTTATCCAGTCGGAAACTGAACCGCTGGTCTTGTTTCAGTTCAGTCTAGAAAATATGCAATCACTCACTCAACTTTTGCAAATGTTGTATGTGAACTAAATAAAAATTTAGTGCAGAACAGTAAGATTATCAATCGAAAGTCAAGAATGATTTCTCTCGTATTCAATTTTGATTATGAATCAAATGAAAAAACATTTACTAATATTAAATTTCTTAGGAAAAGCATACTGTATCGTAAAACCACTTAATATCCGGGACTGGTTGAGCTTCTAAAAAACACTCCAGTTCCAATGATCCATCATCGTTTTGTCGAGCTACCGGCTGTTGCGGGAAATGAGGTGCCTTACCCTCCGGCATCTTTCTAATAGTTAGCTTTATTACTTACCACCCGCAAAAAGCCTATTAACAAATATTAGATACTGATCCAAAAGAATTTTTGGACAAACGAATCCGTTGTATAAAGGTGAAATCTTATGAAAAAGACTTACAAAACGATATAACGACTGCAATCGGATTTCCTATTGGGTATTTCAGATGATACGAATTAATAATAATAACAGTAAAAATAAAAATATGAAAGCGATAATGGTATTAATGTCACATTTCAAATTGATAAAAGAATAAGCGTTTTGAAGGGAAGCGGTTACTTAAGCAACATGTACTGGAAACATACCAAATTAAACGTTAAAGCTCAGAATGTATTTCAAGTTTATTTCGAAGCCCAATGTTCAAACTATAATTTTAATTATTCAATCGATTTGGAAAATATTTTGATCATTAATCATTAATTACTTCACAGTTTCTTACCACTACTAGTTTTAATTATAATCATAATAATTAGAATTCGATAATAATTTTGGAGTGTTTGATAAAATGCAACATTAAGTTAATACAATTTATGCAGTGAAAGAGCATAAGAGGCAGAGAGCGAAAAGTTCTAAAATTGATGATGGTAAAAGTGAAATGCAATACATTTGCCAAGAACAATCAATGTAATTAATAAGAATGACTTGGCAAAAAGGGAGGAGAAAGGAGGAGCGGTAAATCGAACTGGAAAAAGCTACTTTGAAATACACTAAGATATGTTAAACATTACAACAATCATTTTTGCTAAGATTCATAATATTGAACAACTCTTATTTATATCTGGAAAGAAAACGAAAAAAAGGAAAAAGAAAAAAAGTGAGGAAGAAACGAAGGAAGAAAACACAAATGATTTAAACATCTCCATCAAGCTATTTTATTCTTCTTCTTCCGCCTCTCATCTCAGTCTTCAAGCACACCGTGCTAATAATGACAACAAGTGGCAACTGTTCACGACACCAACCTCCTACGAAACAACAGTCAATACTTTCCTGACTGAATAACATGAAAGGGTCAGTAAAAGTTAAACAAAATTATAATATTTCTCAAGACTGGAGTGAATTCAGTGCAATTTATGGGATATCCTTACATTCTCCTTGTTTTTTACATTCCTTCTCAATATTATTTTCATTTCTATATAAGTATCAGAAATTTCTTTTTATATGATAACAAAGTAGCAATATACATTTGGTAAAACTTGACATCAACCATTATGCATACCGACAGGAACTGATGTAAATCTATTTCTGGTCATATGATACCACGCAATACTTACTTAACTACTTCGTCTAGTATAAATTACTATTATCAGTCAAGTAAGTACCACTAAGAATCAGTTAAGACTCTGCGAGAACCATTATGTCTTTTCCTCTTCACTGTATCCACGATTATTCAGAACCATTTCATTCACTGTGTCCACAGTTAGACTAACTTATTGTTTTCACAATGGTAAAAAAGGTCTTCATACATCAGTTTTCCTGATGTCTTATTGAACTCGAAAACTCTCCTGCCCAGAAGAATTATGTACAGCAAAAGTTCACTTCACTACTATCAGTCATTTATATACTTTACTAGGGTCAGTTAATTTAAAATATTTCACTAAAATAAACAAAGTAAAAGGGAGAAGGGAGTTCAAAGATGTTAAAACTCGAAAAATGAAAGAGTTCTAGAAGACGACATATGAAATCTCATACCAAAGCTGGAGAAAATTACCGAAAAGGATGGTGAGCAACATAATATAAATTCTATATGTTTTCGACTGCAATATGATAGCATAATTCATAAAAATGTGCTATATTATTATTACTATTACTAATATTATTACCACTGGGTATTATTACTGTTATTATCAAAATGCCTCGACACCTTATTAAAGTCCACGTCTAGATTTCGATTATAAAATGTCGAATTTCTACCTCACCTTTGATTCATTTAATGTGGGCAACGAATAATTTGAATTTCATGTACAATCTATTGCAGTTGGTGGAATTAGAAACTCAATAAAAGCAGAGAGCGATCGATCAGTTTGCATGTGCCATCGTTACAGAAATTTGGAACAGTTGCTAATAAATCCCGTAAAGAGTTACATATAATGTGCACCGGAAACTGTAGAAGTATTTAAAAAAGGTTAATATTTCTATTAGCTATCGCAACAGTTTTAAATTATATTTCTATTTTTATTTCTTCAGCAAATTCAAATTTTCCTGACTGAAAAATAAAGCAAAATGTTCCAGAAATACTACCACTAAAGTAGTATGCATTTTTGAAAACCAAATGAATTATTTACATTGCGATACTTTGGGAGCAGATGGCAAAATGTTCAAAGCAATGAACTGAAAACGAAATAATAGTTTGTCTACTAAATTGATATTGTTGTCATGTTATTGCTGTCTTATAGTTTATGTAATGTTGTCATGTTATGAAAACTACGCTAAGTCCAGGAACGATTTGTTCTTGAATAATAATAATCCTAAGGTATAGCATGATATGTCACCAATTACTTATAGATCGTTCTGGAATTTAATAATTGATTATTTCCTTCTTCATACTTTACTTTTTCTTATCTAATCGATCACTAACAGCTCGCCTCTTTCGTGCTTTAATAGATTTCACTTAATTTGCCGCCCAATTTAACATGCTCTAGGATTTTTTTCTAATGATGTCTCGCGATGGATCTGGAAAAAAAAATCTTCTGAAAATCTCATTTATCATAGATAAAAACATTTTAGAGTGAAAAAAATCGAATTCATTTTGTAAATAGTAATTGTAAAAAAATAGTAAATCAGTTTGTCATCTTCATTTTCCTACGTAGGTATACGTTTTTTTACGGGTGAGGAGAAATTTTCATAGTTTTTGAGAAGTGGATATCCTGCTCTTTCTCAAAAATTTTAGATATATGCACAAAGCTCCGATTTTGCTTTCATTTAAACTGGTTAACATATCTTGCACTTGCCGTTGGCATTCCAAATATTTGCTGAAAACAAGGCTTACGGAAATCCTAATATCGACTGATCCATAAGAAATCCTACTTCCATTCAAAATTTCCTTACATTATCTTTTGGGATATTTACAGATGATTACAGGAGTATGTTAAGATCTTTTGCATTATAAGAATGGTGTTAGTGGGTATCTCCATGACTGTTTTTCGCCTCTCTCCCTCTCCTAATCAGTTTATCACAATTCATTCACTTGATCAGTAAACAAATTGTACATGAGATTTCTAAAATATGTTACAAAGACAATCTGATTAAAAAAGTCTCACCATATTTAAAATAGGGTTTTGGTTTGTTGGAGTATGTTGAAGTACGCTTCCCAGTCATTAAAAAATCTTCATTTCGCGTTGCTATGACTTGTTGAAAATTCGTCTAGTTCCCGAAACATGACCAATTTGGAATATAATGAATTGATATCTTTATGAAATAATAAGCGGATAAAAAGACACACTAATACCAGCCAATATATGTGATATTATTGTTGCGCTATGAGAACAATGGAAGAAAACATCGAGCCTAACCTGCATAATAAGCCTTGCAGACGAGAAACATAACAAGGTGTTATGTAGGACCATCAATGGCTTCGTAGCAATGGCATATACTAACTGCTTCTGTTGATCGCTGAAGTGGAATGGTATATGAAGTGAAAGTGCTAAGGTATGAAAACAAGTGGCCTAAAGAGACAAAGAGAGTAAATAGGATCACAGGGAAAGAGGAACAGTGCTACATCACTAAAGGGCTGTTATCATTTATCTGAGCTTAGAAAATGAGGAGTTGGGAGTACATTTTGTTGGCTAATGGGTCAGTGGACGAAATGATTGAAGTAAGTTGCAGAGAGGAAGATGAACGATGATATGAATAACTGTGTAAAAATAGCAATCCGTTACTGAACTTCACGCATATTATCTCAGTTCCATCCATAAAATTCCTCACAGACAAAAAGTCCATAATGAAGAGGGAAGCAGTGAAAAGGCCCTTCCAAACATCTACTCTACAGATATATGTGTGTGCTAAGCAGCGAGACAACGGAGTTACATTCAGTCGGGATAGGCATTACGACATGTCTGTGTGTGTGTGTATGTGTGTGCGTATGCGTGTGGGTGTATATATATATATGTGTGTGTGTGTATATGTGTGTACATTGTTTGAAGAACGCCCACGGGAACATACAGAAAGACAAAAGTGAGCTGTGGAAGAAGTCTCTGGATATCTTGAGAGCTATAGATCGGGGGAATAGTAGTGAAGGAAGGACAGGATGGGTCAAACGACAGCTTTATGTCGTAAAAAAGTGAAGCAGTGAACAGTTTGAAGAGAAAGCAGGCTGAGCAACCGAATGATGAAAGGATGTGGCATGAGATTCATCACCCGAGCGTTCCGGAAATCTATCCATTCAATTCAGTTTTATCATTCCAACTTCAGCAAACAACTTCTCTTTCTAAACATATACAAGAATGATTTGTGTTTCTTGAAACTGTATGCTACATGCTATGATAATGTGTGTTGCTATAATTCATGGTAATTGATTCATAACTGATGAAACGATAAATACAAGACGATGAAAAAAATTGTCGACACATAAGACAGAATTTCATTTCAGGCTTGAATGAATGCCTTGGCAACGTTTTCACCTAGTAATTCTATGAAGAACTTTTTCATCGACAATTAAGGAAAATTCCAACATTTATTGAAAATTAAGTGACACTCAGTAGATCTTTGGTAACGACTTGATGGAAAGTTTTACCGGAAATAATTTTTTTGTTAATTTCTGCGAAAAGAAAAAGGAAAAAAGGGGAAAACTAAGCTCGATATCAAATAAGGACTTTTAGAGTATTTTCTCAAACAATCCTAACAAATTTCATTAGAGACAGTGCATTTGAAGCAACGAAATTTGTCAACCGTGCTTCCTATTATTTCCTCTAAAGATAACCAACTTTAAAAGTATGAAGAAAAATGACGAAAGAAGGAAGGTCTATCATAATATTACATTGAGGATAGCCAATAATTTATGAGAAAATTATTGGAGGCGAGAGAAACAGGTGTGTCTATGTTGTGTAGGAGTTTGGATAATGGCATGAACATCAATACCTCTCTTAGACATATCTGATACATTTGTCAGAACTGAATTGATGATTGAAATCATAATTAAGCTGAAAAGTCACAGAATTGATGTTTGAAATAAACAACCGGTAAACTTTTGATAACATATTCAAAGATATTGTTAACACGGGTTGTGGCGCAAAATTCTCTTCCACCCTAGGCGTATGGAATAGAAAATGTTTCAGTCGGATTATCTTAAACGACTACGTATTTCTTGTAGGGAAGTGGAGGAGGGTTGAAAGAGAGGAAAGATAAGTGGAGTGAGTGAAAGGCGCAGTTAAGTAGCATCAGCAAACCACCGTTAGGTTCAAACAAAATTTTTCAACTATCGATTTTGTAAGTTCGCACATCTCGCCTCGGCATTACAAGTAATTTCACAGTCAGTTAGTTATCTTGCACTCTCTTATAAAAAAAAAACAAATAGGAGCCTCTGTGTAAGCAAAATTCTGCTTATTAGCATTTTGAGAATTTCATTCTGGAATACGTAAACTTTTGACGACTTCGGCATTACAATTAGGGAATTTTTTTCTTAAATTAAAAAAAAATGAAATAACACATGATTTTAACTGGCGTTGCTCAAAGCTGCTCTTAATGACAACACATAGCCGTGCTACATGTTCTCATTCAGAAAGATTTTCTTTATCAATGATCATCAGTTAAATTGAATGTTATCATTTGACCTAACGTATAAAAACATCAACTCTAAAATGTAAGACTTTTTAACTTGAAATCTTGTTTGAAAGATACGCGATAAATTTAGTCCGTAACCAGATGAAATGTATCATTAAAACTGAACCAATGATCAAATGTTTAAATGTTCGAAATCTTTGTGCTCAACGGGTCTGATCGAGAATATAATGTGAATGAATGGAATATATGTTGTGTATTCGTGGACTGAATGGATGATGATACATCGATCTAACTAACTACTTTCTTCCTGTTACTGCAGAGGTACGTACATTCTGCTGCAGTCATTTACACTCTGCTGAAACGATATTCTCCGAAGCAAATGAGTGCACATGAAAATGTGCAATGCATTTTGACTATTCGAAGTAGTTCTCTACTAGAAGCAGAAAAAAGTGAATCGCTAGACTTTAAAGATGAGAAAGATGTCGCGATACAGCATCAAAATTTTATAATAAAAATAAAGGATAAAGATATGAACGATGGACTGGTTTTTTCTTTCTAGGAGCAGTATAAGTAGATTTGTTCTATTATAACGAAGTTCACAGCTACACCACTTTGAATGTCACATATGTAGTTGACGATTCTCTGATTGTTAAATTGTAATTAGTTGTAATTAGCCCTGTCAACACAGGGAATGTAATTCATTCAAATAGTACATTATTTCTTGACAGCTCGAATTATTTGCTTTTTCTTTTTTTTTTAAAAAAAGAAAAAGAAAGTATCCTCTATTTTGGAAAAAAAAGAAGAGGAAAATATCAATAAAAATTTGCGTTTTTTTTTAAATCGTTTTGATTATTCAATAGTGTATTATGAGGATTTTTTAACAAAGATTTTGATTTGAAGCTGCTCTCTTCAGAAACAAGAACTCTCCTTGTTATCATGAAATTTTTTGAAAAAGATGAATAACAAAACGTATTTGCGAATATTTTTCTGAAGCTTAAAAATGATATGTAAATGAACCTTCATGTCAGTTAATGGATAAGATTATGGAAATTACTAGAAAGTCAAAAGTTAAAAATGTTAAGGTTTTTGAAAATTTGCAAGCATGAATATTATTCTTTCTATGTTCTGGAATTTTGATATCAGTCATCCATAAAAAAAGCAAAATCATAAGGAATGAATTTAGTTTATAACAATACCAACACCTAAGTTTTGCACAATGAGGGTTCATTTATTTTTAATCTTAACTTTATGAAATTAGTTTTGCAAGGTATTTGACCGAGAAGTAAATGTAAGAGACTATGATATAACTCTCAACATCAACTCACCTTTAACAACGTCAGCTGCAACAATCCCAAATATTTTGTAGTTCAACCGAAGCTTCTACAAATTCCTTTTTTCTTCCCACATACCATTTAAATCTTGCAATATTCGAATAAAATAACAATTAAATATGTCTGGTGATGTTTCTTATATTGGAATGATGTTTTAAGTACGTGTATGTAAATTACAAACATTTTTCAGTTGTTTTATTGAAATTATTGAAAATATTGCATTCATTTCAAATACATTTTCCTGCCCTTCGTCTGGTAAAATCCTTCAACTCACGACGAATATTACGTGGGAAATTTTTGACAATCTGAAAAATAGTTTTTAATTATTTTGCAACCAAAGTGCTAATTTTGTCTTTTTTTAAATACTGCTCATTCCAGACATTATTCTGCGTATAACATTGAATCTATGTGTTCCATAAAAACGTGTACATAATGAAATCTATAAATTTTCACACTATGAGCTTTTCGAAAATCTTGAAAGATCACTACAACAAATTCGTGTTGTAGTATCATTAAGATCACTACTATTTTTTCATTTCATTACTACAAAGATTTTTCTTTTGATTATTGAAAAAATCAATTAAAACATAAATTCAAATTCATTTTTGCAAAAATTCCTATAGTAAAAACAAATGTAATGTTCTGAATGGTTCACCTACCCCAAACCACTCATCAGGCTCTGCGTAAATGAGAATATTAAGCGCTTTTCGTGCTTCATCCGATATTTGGCGCATATGAAGTAGCAACTGTTGCTGGCAGCGTCGGCGTTCTCTCATATATTGGTTGTAAGCAGTAAGCTGCTTTGTAGTTAGTAATGATACGGCGAGCAGATGAATCTGAAAATATAAAAGGTCTCGGAAATGATTTCAGACTTTTAATTTATGCATTCTGGGAAATGAATTATGATGTCCCTAAACGCTTGTAGCAACTTGCCGTTATTCACGCCTTTTCTTTTTTTTGGAATCGCTGCTTATTATTTTATTGCCTACTTTGAATCTGTGATATGCTTGTCATTTATAACTTTCCAGTAACTTTACAGGATTCTTACCATCTCTTCACGTAATCCTTCGGATGGAATGTTTCGGTCGTCCCAAACTTTCGTAAAATTATTGATAATATCTTTACTTGCATCTTTTAGAAATTCCGGGAGTTCAAAAGTTTTCGAAATCTATAAAGTTTCTTGTTATATCGATTGCTATGAGCGATCAGCATTATAGATTAAGAAACATTACAGGCACTTCATTATAAACAGCTTCATTTTCTGGAATTGAAGAAACGCGATCGCTAACCGAATTATATCCATAACGACTGCTGTATATTTCCGGACTTACTGAAATAATTATATTTTGTTCCTTTTCATATTTTCTACGCTGAAATGCTTTTACCAAAACAACAATCTTAAACAAAATGAGGATCCACTTTCCAATGGGGTTTTTGAATTGATGATATCATCATCGGTTTAGGTTGCCGAATCTTCAGTATGATACGCTTTTTGAAATTCACTTCTGCTTTTATGTGCCTTTGATGTAAGTAGGATCAGCTATTGAAAAGATGCAGAATTTCGTGCAGTTAGATATGTGGGTGTTGTTAAACATCATCGGATATAAAATTTGATTTTACCATGGAAAACTCAGCTTTTGTCAGAGGTTCTGCTTCTGAATTTTATGCTGCGTAATACTTGAATTTTTTTCTTTGTTGAAATTTTGATGGATATAAACCCTTTTTCATACAAAATGAAAGGGTAGGAGCCGGGGAGGAAGAATGGGAATTGGAGGCCTTTAATTCAATCATAATATGATTCTTTAAAAAGTTTGCATTGCTGACCAATACTCTACTACCAATGCTAAAATTAACCTGCATGACGATATTTCGTAGGGAAAATATTAACGACTGTAAGGATAACATCAGTAGCAATTTGTTCCGCAACGCAGCTTTCTCCGGATTTGTAATTTTCCCTGTGCAGCCGCATTATTATCTTTCCATCAAACATAAATAGTCAAAAGACGTTAAAAGAGATTTCAAGGTTTCCGAAAAAATAGTTCCCTGACTCAAAAGCAAACTGGTCTGGGGACATTTCCTCTCATGATGATTGTAAGAATGAATTCCTGGCATTTCCTGGAATAGCTCCTAAACTTCGCGTTAACAAACAAGAACAAACATTTTGTATTTCGTGGCTTACCAGATATGTCGCAATTTTTCCCTCGCAAAATCTGGCATTTGATTATACTCGGGAGGTAGTCGGCAGGGACGTGACACCTAAAACTCAATATAAGAAAAGTAATGTACTCTTGAAAAAAATAAGAAAATAAATAAAAGCACATTTTTTGATCACTCTGATTGTGGAATAATCAAATATAATTTAAAAACGTCGCTGAAAAAAACCAGTTTCTGACGTTTGATCCAAAAAAAGGTTAAAAAAGAGAACCATAAAATTATGAAAAAATTAAAAAAAAAAACTGACACTTGCTGCTATGCTTTGATGTAATATATCAAATGCGGAATAATGCAACAAGCACAGAAATACCCACATCTAAACAATAAGTCTTCCTTGAAGTTTACATACATGCACAAATTTAGTATTATAATTGCTGGATTTGATAAGGAGAAATAACATATTGTCATCTGTCAAGTCTTCATTTACTAGCTGGTTATGTTTCCCAATATTAATCCTTCATTTTCATCGTATCAATAATTATCATTCCTCTATGAAATTAGCTGTTCATGAGAGGTTTAATATCCATTAATTATTTTAATTCTAATCTGAATAAGCAAAATACACTTCTCGAAACCTTCAAAAGGTAAAACATACAGACAAGTGAGGTCCACTGCTTCTGGAGAATTTTCTTTCAACTGGAACTGCCGAAGTCTAGAGAAAGTAATGAGCGCCTACTTATTATAGAAAAAGTCAAGGTGATTACTTCTCCAAAATCCAGTTCTTTCATGCAAAATAAGGATGTGCAGTAGATGTACCGACACAATTACATCGTTCTCTATCCATTAACTTCCGAATCGAAGAAACTATTCATTTATCTTATTGAGCTTAAAAATTTTTTCTTGAAAATTTCCTTAAAGCAATTACCAACTGCAAGCAGAAAACTCGTTTTCCAACCAAAGTGAGTTATTTTGACTACTTGTGCATTATCGTATCCTTTCATTACCATGTTTTCAAATCTTATTTTTTCAGCATAACAAGGAACTTTTTCAGTCTAATCCGCACCATCATTAGACGGTCAGAAGACAACACTGTCTTTCAATTATTTTTTTTTCTTTTCAGCTGGTCGCGATGCTGTATTTCAGTTAGCAAACAGCACTGACAAAAAATACTTTTATTTGCTTATCTGTAAACAAATAAATTAGTGGGACTAAATGCAACCAAACGCATACAGTCAAAGCTACCAATAGAATGAATATACGTGACTTCCATTAAATGATGTCGCATTTAATGAAACAAACATTTCCTAGTTTCAACAAACATATAAAAAGTTTGTAAAACAATTATTTATTCCTTGTTAGCAGCACACTGTCACCATCATCATATGTTAGCAGCACAACTGTCCCCATTATCACCATTATTGCAGTCTTCCTCATCATGATTAGTATCATTATCTCCGTCGTCATGATTAACATCATCGTCACCGTCATCATGGCTGACCTTACTGTCCTCGTGACCGTAATTAACATCATCGTTTTCATAGTAATGATTGAAGGTATCACTATCTCCGTCGTCACCAGATTCTTCATGGTCATTTATATTTTTGAGGTCTCCGTCTTTATTATTTCTGCAGTGAAAACACAAAAGTTAAAACCAAAATAAACACCACGAAACTTTTCTATTATCGAATTTATCTTACTGATTAAATTTGCCTGTCTTCTCGACATCGTCACGACTGCGAAATGCACGAGTCTGACGAGCATATACATATTTTCGTGCTGTAAAAAAAAAGTTTTATATATCTAAAGTTGATAAAAAGATGTAAATTATTCGTAACAAAGTGGGACGTAAGTAGATTTTACCTGAAATGCTGAACTCCTTTGTTTCACTGATTGGATAGCTACATTTCGGGCATGGTAAGTTTTTATTATCTTTATCATATTTAAAACCTTTTCGGCGAACGTGCTCATTACAACAACAGATCTTACATCGCAGACATGTATATAGGCCAAAACGATTGCATGACATACCTAAAAAGTATCTGTTTCATGTTTCATATTTCGAAAAATTATCTTTGAAATATTAATGTTTTTACTCTGTGGAAACTTCATTCAAACAGTAATAAATTCTTATTTATGTTATCACAAAATGAATTTAAGTCTCTATACTTACATTTGAAATTTTCATTCTCAAGACGTTGACAGCTCGCCTGGTGTTCAAATTGATCATCTTCACACAAAAAATTTTGACAAAAAGCACACTGATATATCCGCCCACCTTAAACTTATCAAGCCTGAAGCAGAAAACGAAAAAGCGAAGAAAATCGAAACGTCATGCACAGGTCTCGTTGCATGTCTTTCCATCCGTCTTTTCTCTCTAACCTTATTTCTGAAATAGCACCATGGATATCATTTAGAATAAAGTTTTTCAAAAAGGGAAAATAATAACCGTGTTCGCACACGTTTCGTTTGCATTCCGTACACTGAGCACCGCGCAATGGACATTTACATGGATGAGTTGTAAGACATTTTTTACTATGGCATATGAATGCATCACAATAATCACATAGTGCGCCCACCATTTGCAAACCTGAACATCAGATTTGCTTTCACAGATGTCAGTACGACAATAATGTGTAATAGATTACCTGATTTACTTATTCTTCCTATACTATTACTACATTAGCCGAAATACAACTACCTACAGTACAACGCACAATTATCCCATTTTCGCATTTCACTGCTTTTCATCCATTTATTTCTCGCTGTAATTAGATTAAGACTGACAACATAGAGAATTTGACGACCCTCACAGTATGTTCACATAAATCACTCAGTCCTTTGCCTCAGATTGTCTGATTTGCATCTGGTATCTATCCAGGTCAGTGTACTCGAGTGTCTCATGTGCATCTGTATTCAGTACGATTACACAAACAACTTTGGTAATCTTTCATATCAATTATCACACATAAATACGTTACTTTATAGCAAACCATCCTAAGAAGAATAATTTAAACAAAAGCTAAATCAAACCCATTACACATCTCCCGGCATGTTTGGTAATACAATCTCCCCCCTTCATAAAACATTTCTGTTTACCACAAGCTGCACATATTGGTGCTTTATTTACTGAATTACAGAAATAACAAAATGCTCGAGTCTTCTGGTTTCGAGAACATTTATCGCACTGCTGAAAAATTATGCAAATTTAAACTACTAATAAGTAAAACAGCTATTGGAAAAGTTGATTCGTGATCCAATACCGTTTATTGGGAATTCCTGCGTTTCAGATAGGAAAAGCACTGCTTCATAGTATCTAATACAAAAAAAAACCGGTTATCATTTTAGAAGTTTGTTGAAATCTCTCAACCGGAACATGCCACCCGATTAGATTTAATCTGCTCCGCATTCAACAATTATTTTCTCAAATAAGTTCACGGAATACAAGAAAAGCAAACCTCGGCATTTTTTTCTAATTGCAAGCTATCTACACAATTATAACTCAATTTTCCGTAAAGCCTAATCGATGAAAAGACGGAAAGTATTAGTAAAATGAGAACATGCCATCAGTTCATTGCATGGATGACGTGTAATATCTTTTACAATATTATTCTGGATTTCTTTTCGAAGTTCCCGTTGCTTTTCAGCCTTCTTCCGTGCACCTGACTTCTTTTTCGGCATATTGCACTGGACGCTTAGGGGGAAATAACAAGACGGCGAAGAATGAGAATGGTTCTATGTATGCCGACAATCACACCGCTCACCACCTGTAGAAGCTGGAAAATGTAACAGTAACTCCTGCCCCACCGTTTAAATACTCATTCTAAAATCTAAAACTTAAATTTGTTTCTGTCAAAAAGACCGCACCCAAGTTTCAAAAGCATTTACAATACAAGCAAGTGGAACCCTACCAATAAACGGAGTGAAATTTTTTTTTTCTCGAAATCTGCAGTTCAAAATTGAGCAAAAATAGGAATAAGCTTTATTTTAGAAATACGACAGAATCGAAAATTAAACAGTCATTTGCACTGAAATAGTCCGCATTATGCTGCTTCAAAGTCATTTTGATCACATTAAGTTTTAGGTAAAACAATGTGAAAAATACAAAATTATAGCTACAAGAAATTAGCTGGTGCAAAAACTGTGTTGCACACTAAACCGTCTTTCTTATTCCAAAATCTCGACGACTACTGTGTTATGAAATTCTTTGAATTCAACTTTCATAGTATGAAAAACCTACAACACTTATGAATGCAATTATAGCAGCTCCGCATATTTCATACAAATTCCTTTTAATTGAGAACAGCAGTACAGTGTTTACTAATCATCACTAAGCGATAATATCACAAGAGTAGGCAGTGAATGGCAATATGGTGGTAGTTACTGCAAAGCGATAATTGTAATAAAAATTTTCATAAAATTTTCCATACTACAAGTATATCCAATAATTGATCCACAAAAAATTTTCACTGAAAATTTATAACTACCATTAAAAGGTGGAATTCTGCAGTTGATGGAGAAAATCACTGAGGCTTTCAAGTGTAATACAAGTCTGATCAAACTGGGTACTTGAAGCAATTACTTGCGCGCCTAGGTACGCTGCGTTGTACCTCCACGGTGAAAGATGGACCTGAAGGATATTGATAAACGATCTGTGAAATTTTAATTTGAGGAAAACCTACTGCTACAGTATGCTACATGCTAAAGTCTAAATTTGATGAACACAAAACAGGGATGGAACAGGCAAAAATAATTTATGGAAAGCTGCTGCACTGACAATGGAAAAAAAAACTGATCTGAACTCAGTTATGGAAGTCTCACGATTATATTTTATAAATGGAAAGTTAAAAGGAAAATCATCTTAAATACAATGGAGAAAAGAAGTGAACACTGTGTACGATCAACCAATATTCCGCAGTGAAGAAGTCATCCTCACAGTTCCTTTTATAAGCAGAGAAAACTTAAATTCAGACGAAGTATGATAGAGCACCAACTGTGACAGACCACAAGTAATATTTGAACGTTTTGATAATGACAACAAAGTGTAAAAGTACTACCTGGGTGTGTATAATTGGTGCCACGAGTGATGCTACTTCTATTTCCAATCTTTCAGCTAAACCAGGAAGTAGAGAGACACCACCAGCCAAGTAAATATTCCTAAAAAACAAAGTCGAAATTCAAATCACGAAATGAAAATGTTTTCAGACTAATCTGTGTCAGAAGATAGTGAAGAATCCAAGAACAAGTATGAGTTTACCTGAACAGTGTTTTCCTACTATCAATAGGTGATAACTGCACAGCTTCAAATACTAGCTGATGGAGCGCTTTTGTATCAAGACCCCACCTTTTTGGTTTGAATAAACCCTCAGTTGTAGTGAAGCGAGCAGAATTTATCTGGAATGAAGCTTTATTTCACATAAAAGATGAAAATATTTCAATTAATAACTAGTCGCAAGTCAAAAGTATATAATAACCACATACTTTGAGCGAAGATATCATTTCACTGGTTGGTTCGAACTGTTCAATCGAAATGACTGCATCTATATCGCAAATGTTATTCGCACATTTTTTAACTTCTTCCTCATAGTCAGTAGCAACGAAACATGCCTTCAAATACAAAACCTCACATAATTACGCGTACCAAATATTAAAACAGTTAGCTACTTATGGAAAAACAAGGAATAAATATACCTGCTCCATAACAAATCGCGAAATGAGCATTTCAATTGATGATTGAAAAGTGTAACTGCCGTTTGATTCTATAAGTTTTGCTTGTAAAGCATTAATAATTTGAGTCGCGCCACATGGTAATGATATAATAGCACTATCGACAACATAACCTTTAAAAATGCATGACTTTTACCAATAATCTCGGTAAATATGGGTTGTGTTATTACGCTTTTTGTACAAAAACGATACCAATAAAGATGCATACAATTCTGAATGTTAAACATTTCTTATTTCACATTTTACAACTATGTTTAGAAAATCTCTCCATTATTGCAAAGTGAAATTATATGCATCTTTGTCACTTTTCTGTGTTTTGGAATTTCTTTTACTTTTGACTAGTAAATACTGGCAGCCTCCTCATTTGCGCATTATAACCACGATGGATGTCAACCATTTAAAAATAGAACAAACCACCATCAAGAAGATACCAATTACTGGATAAGAAACAATTTTATTCCAAGAAATTAGGAATTAATACGCAAAAAAGTCAAAGAACGTGATTATGAACATACCATCGACTACTGGGACAATATTGACACAATCGCCGATATCAACGACGACACCAGTAGCAACGTCGTAGGCATATAGTACAAGGCTTGGCTGACGTGATATCGCTGCACCCTTGAAAAAAAAACGGATTTTAAGACACTTAAAATTATTAAAAAACGAACTTTATCTATATATGTTGGTCTAAAGAAGTACATAAAAGTATTAACAAAAACAATATCGTGAAAAATAAATACTGACGAACCTGGAAACACATTTCTTCCAAAACAAATTTCAACAAATCCGCAATGAGAGCAATAGGAATATTTTGCGGAATTGAAAGCAAAACCTAAAAAATGTTTTATTAAGTGCCTATTAACCGTTATCCAAACAAAAAAAAATAATAAAACTAATAACAATAAAAATAATAAGTATGTATAGAAAAGATAAAACGTATACCTGTTTCTACAATTAAGCTATCCGAATCTGTGACAATTTATTTCTATCTTTAACACACCTTCTTTCTTTCGCTAAGGAGAAAAATTACATAATTACCCGATACTTAGTCGGATCCACTTTCAAATCATCGACACATTTCTGCAAGCAAGCTTTCAAAGCTGGTGGATGAAATACATACCGATCCAGTGAAATGTCCGTTGCGCGCAGTGGTCTTATCAGTTCACCCTTACGACGATTCTGAAATCATATTGTTCTGTTTGAATTCTATTGAAATCCTAAAGTTACATGACGTAAAAACACATCACAATTTGGAGTTTTATTTCATAAAATGTGAGATATTCTTCAGCCTGCCAACAGTGATATCACATACATGATATAGCAGCACTATTTCGAACTGAATCTTAAAGCATCTTTAAAATACTTCATCCCACAAAAAATAAAACCGAACCTCAGGTAGTAGTGCATCACGACCAACAATGAATTTACCATCATCTTTAACAAGGACTATTGTTGGAAAAAATGACTGTGGTAGTGAAGGTTCCATTGTTAATACACCAGCACGCATTGAGCACGACCCAAGCTCAATAATAGCGACTTTCTGCAGTGTAAATACATGTTACATAAAGTACAGAAATGGAATAGGAAGTCCCCTCATAAAAGTTGGTTCATATCATTTATAGAATTGGACAAACAAACAATGGATCAGAAACACTACTCCTTAGAGAATACTGATAAAGAATTTCCGGAGTGAAACAGAATACTATTATTCCTGATCTAATGTCCACTATTATTATTCCTGACCTAATGTTCACTGCTTGAGTCCTTTCCTTTGCATGAAATAAAAATAGAAGCATGGACATTAAGTAGACTTAGGAAGCTAATATAAGTTGTAATTCTCAATTCTCTCTGCTTTATGCACAAAGAAGTGGAATTTAGAGTTCACTTAGTACGCATACGAATTTAATGCCTTAAGACATTCCAAACATTCATATATGAACTGTGAAATATTTTTGAGT
Source organism: Wuchereria bancrofti (assembly GCA_005281725.1). NCBI lineage: Eukaryota > Metazoa > Nematoda > Chromadorea > Rhabditida > Onchocercidae > Wuchereria > Wuchereria bancrofti. The sequence goes on from SSBO01000012.1 coordinate 2,920,952, forward strand.
AAACAGGAAAAAATGGAAAAATTATGGAAGTGGGAAAAAAAGTAGGGAACAAAAAATGTACTTGGTTGTAGGATCGCAGTTTTTTATTTTCTATAGCTCACGTTAAATGTATAATCAGCTCTAAATATTTTAACAACCTTGGTGATATGTGGCAGTGGAGGATAAACAGGATTAACGAATGTATCAAGATACGATGAAGCTGCATGACTGCTCATAGCCTTCCTCCATTTATCAAATACATTGGCTCCTGGCGGAATTCTAAACAACCACATATATTGAACAGATGACCATAAACATTCCAAAATATGATACAATCGAAGTGCTGGAGAGGAATTCTACACTTCACTAATACCAAATAATTATTACTGAAAAACGAAGCAACTTCTTTTTGAGAGTGAATAATACATATTTTTTTGTCATAAAATATACATATTTTTTGTCATAAATTAGCACAGAAGCTACTTACAAACGGCACATTGCATCTGTGAGTAATATGAACTGAGAGCAAAAAAAAGTCTTGACGGAAACATATGGAAATATACTCCTTAGAATCAACTTTAATTCATAAGTATTACTGATATGAAAGTGACCTCAACACCATTCTGATATGACTCTTCCCGCCGTGTATATAAAGTGCATTTTCATCCCTGTTGGCATCTACTTCACAGCCAGAAAGCAACACTTCCCCTACTGGAGTATCATCTGCGAAATGTGACTGAAAATTCAAAGAATGTACTCATTATTCATTCCCGTCAAACAAAAGGTAACTACGACTGCAGAACACTCTTGATTTGAAAAAAGTTCCCTCCTTCCCCGTTGAACAACACTCGGAAAAATTATTCTTCAACAATGCAAGCATTTCCATCGATGAACTACACACAACAGAACGGGACTACACCTAAAAAAGCTAGAAATTACAAATATTTTTTGATGTTGAAATAAATAATTCTTCGCGGATGTTATGCTACAATTCAAACGGTGCCTGTTGTGAAACTGACTCAATATCATTTTAATATAACTCATCCCTGACCTAACCTATTATCTTATTTCTTGATATACTGAAAGAAATAACTCACAGCAAACCACTGCAAGCGCCCATCTCTAGTTCGAAAATATTTTTGCACCCAATTTTTTTGCAATTCGGCGTATATGCTTTCGTCATCCACGGGAACTTCAAGATGTCCTTCCATATTAGTGAAACGATTAAGCTTTGATTCCTTGCGCGGTTCATAACTGACCTGTAATTTCGCTAAACTTATGGGGACGAAGTGCAATCTAATTGGTGAAACGATATATAAATCAATATATGTAAATCAAAGACATATTTCTCACTCGCGTTCATTATTTCGAGCTATCAAACAACTGTAGAATAATTGATCAAGAAGCGTTACAGTTTTATGAACATTTAACCGGAAAACTCTCTGACAGTTAATTTTGCACGATGAAAAAAACCAAAAAGACATGCAACCCAGTGTAATTTCAAATTTCCTGAACTTATAATCTTTGCCTGGCATGACTAGCTTCATCCCAGAAATAATTTTATTTACTTAAAATCATTCCATTCATTATGAATTTAATCATATGAAAGTCCAAAATTTTTAAACGTCACCTCGTACAGCTTATTTAGGAGAAGTGTTGGATCCCAATTACCAGTTGCCATGCTTTCGTTACTGACATATTTCTCCATTAAATCCTTACTTGTGCATAATTCTGGTGAAGTACGCTCAACTGCCGGCATTATTTTATAAGTTACTGAAGTTCACATCAATATCCGATGTACTGTTATCAACTAGAACTGAAAGAGTCTTCAACGACTTACACCGTCGTCCACAGTTATTGACTAATTGATAGCTGATAACCAAATTTTCAACAGCTTCTGCTTCTTTGTCAAAACTATCGGTGGAAAAAATGAGTTAAGTGTTATTTTTCTCACAATTTTTTTAATGATCTTCCCAAAATCTTTTGATTTTCGACAGGCATAAATTGTTGAGAGTCTATGGAGATCACTATGCTAAAGTTATCATACTCTTTATCCGATGAATTTAGCACCAGTTTTGAAACGGTTCGAAAATGGGAACCAACTCGATATAACGTAGCATTAGAATCAATATGAGGTTCTTCCGCACAACCGACAGATCTTTTTCGAAAAAAGGCCGCGATATCAAGGATGATGTATGCCTTTCGTTCCTCCTACATAACCATTTTGAGGAGGGTGAAAAGATGTTGTAGTAAATACAGTCCTTAGTAGTTGTTTACAATTTGACACGATCGCTGCTAACTCTAGTGTCCACCTGTTGCTCACAAACCGTCTGAAGTGAAGTATTCGCAGCAACTTTATCAGCAACTGACACTGTTGACTCTTTTGTTCCCCAATATCTGAAACTGTTCATCTTTAAAGCAAACTAACATCGATGGAATAATCACTAAAAGCTTTTCTTGAATCACCTGAATACGAAGTGCTGAGGAAAAATATAAATATGCATGAATAATCCTCATATGTAGAACAACTAATATCTTGAAAGGTTATTTGAACGCCTGAGCTAACATATGAGCTATTGAAACAGGAAAGAGGAAGGAGAAGAGGAAATAATGCAAGAAAAGGATGAACGATGCAGCTACTGAGGAAATAAATATTCACATTCAAAAGTAAGTCTAAATTACAAAATAGTGGAGAGAACTTTAGAACTTCACAGAAGATTCTCAGTTCCGCAAATATTCCATTTTTCTTAGAAGTATTCCAAAGCCATAACAAAAACATAACAGTCGGCACTAACGTTGTTTTTCTAAGTTACTCGGGAGTGTTTTTAGACATTATATGAACTTTAAATTGACACTATACTATACTGATAAGAAAGGATGTTTAAAATGTTTTTTTTTTGTTGACAAAGAAAAATTTAAATATCCTTTTACAACACATGTGAGAGAGAATTAAGTAAAAAAAAAGAGTTATATTCGGAAATCAAAGGTATGTGGTAACTTCATGAGAAAACACTATCATTATCCCTATCATGCATCGTAAAAGCATATATAATATAAGAAAACATAATATAATGACTTTTTGGTGAAATGATAAATTTATAATTTGTAAAGCGACAATCGAAGATGAAAACATAAAAACAACAGTAATTTAAGTCCTGAGACGTAAGCCAATTTTGTAAGTACATTTCATAGTTGCAACTATTCCACCAGCGCTCATATGCTTATTTTATTGAACTTTATTCATCCGCCTATTATTCAGAAACATACTAAAAATATTTATTTATTGAGAAAGGACAGAAAAATCTTTCTTCGACCGATGCAGAAATTAGTGGAGAAATCATTAATTCAAATAAACGATACATCTGTCATTTTATAACATGGCGTTAAGCAGGTTCGTTTGTCAGAAACAGCATATTAATAGTAATTAATGATTTGACCAAGAAAATGAACTTTAGTGATTTTTAAGACGATTTTATGTTGTTAAAAATGTGTCTTATACAAGTGACCGAATCCAATTTTGAAATTCATTTAAGCTGGAATTTTGACAATCTCGATGATGATGATGATGACAATCTCTAATCAAAAAGATCAATTTGGATCTTAGGAACACAAAATCATGAGGATTAATAGCATAATTGATGTTAATGCTTTCTTTTTAAACGTTCGTTATCCTGCGACTTAAAAAATGAGCTGTAAAAGAAATCACAAAAAGAAAGCATTTCAAAAGAGAGTTAATCATGTGAAATGAAGATCAATGATTATCATTAAAGATGAATCAGTGAGGCTTACTGCTCGACCGTCCAATTCAACGAAGAATAGACAACAAACAGCCAATGACGTCAACATGTCATATTTTCGCATTTTTTAGAAATCGGTGTATCTTCATCATCTAAGTACCTCGTATACTGCTATTAAAAAAATATATGATTGCTCTAAAATGGGGAAATGTTCTTCTAAACTACTTCTAAATGAACTGTTTCATTTGCCTTTAAAAGTATGGAAAGCTCTACACACTAAAGTTAACTAGCTTTACTTTCGATATTGGAAGTGATGCCACAACAACTCCTAAATAGGATTTTTAGCAGGGAAGGCCATCGTTTAGACAAGTTTGATTTGTTGATCCAGCACTGCCTGTAGCACAGAAAAAATTCACTGTGCTTCTAATAGTTCCTTTTTAAACACGAAAAAGGACCGGAAGGAATCACTAACACTCAATTTAATTTCTGAAACTGTTTCGCATATGTAAAATTCATTAGTTTCTTTCTGTATTCATTAAACGATGATTCACCTTTCATTCAAAACGACAAAATAAGATAAAAAAATTACAAAACGAAAGGAAGTTTCAACTGTAACAAAGTTCTCGAAATATGAACAATGAGGACGTGTAACTAATTGACGAACATGTTTTATGAGTTTCTGACACAGAGGTAGAGGTAGGTAACGTTGCATTATGTATTATTTGTAGCAATCTTGTCCTTAATAGCAGAGGGCGGGAAAATAATTACGAGAAATGTTTCTAAAGTAGCATAGCTGGACTGATTATTTACCATCGTTCAGCATTACATAGGTGAGTGAGAGAAGTGCTTACGAGTGGCATCACAAAGGTTGAAATCAATAAATCACAATTTAACGACATAGGATACATGAAGGGATAATGAGCGTTGTCAAGCGTTAATCAATTTCAAAGTTATCTGAAAATGGCATCACATTGTCACCAGCACTGTCTCCTCCATTCCAGTCCGCAACTCATTGACATCTATACTCATCTCTCTCAACTCAACGCGCTATTTACTGCTAACTACACTATAACTAGCCATCATGGATCAATAACCAGCGGTTTACACACGTCGATATTGGACGACTGCTTACTGCTTACCAGTAATACTATTAATCAACAGCTAATACCACTACTACTACTACTACTACCACTACTACTACTACTGCTACTGCTACTGCTACTGCTACTACTGCTACTGCTACTACCACAATTACAGCGTCTATTATAATGATTGCTGCTAAAGCTGGAAATGGAGAAAGAGGAAGGCATTGGTGCTGCAGGCTAAAGGAGCAAAACCAAGAATGAAGTCGATACCAAAGGAGGAGGGCACGTTTGCGGTTGACAGATGATAGCAGGAAACATTGCCAAGAAGAAATTTGAGCCGTGGAGGAAGTCAATCTCCTATTACTTTGCCCCGTCCTGAAAGAAGCTCTCATCCATCGGTAACAATTTCTTATCCTTACTTTCCTCCTTCTTCCTTCTCACTCCTTTTTAACTTTAGTGTACTCATACAACATGTCAGATAGAACTCTCAGAAATATTGCATTGCTCAATTATAACCTCGGTTCTTTACCCTTCTTTCCCAAGGCAAAATTCACTGAAAATCATACTGTTTGGTACATTTTTTTTACCAAATTTATAGTGGAGGATCTTGACATATCTCTATTTTTTGGATCGGGATTGTTAAGTTCTAGAGTAAAGCAGGCTACTTGCGTAATTAGTCTCTTTATGTTAGAAGTTGGAACTCTTTCGTCAACCTTAGTCATTACTAATGCTCAAATACATTTCGAACACTCACCTGTTAAACATTTCGTTGCTTCATGATTGATCTGCACTGTATATAATGCCATACATTGAATACTGATTTGAGAAACAAGGTGACATACCATTCCTAAGTTGTTTTCGTTTAGCTGTTGCTAATCAGTGGTCATGAAGCCGTATTCGAGAATGGATATATTGAACATAAGTTTTGGTTTTCAAAAAGTTTTGGAAGTGATTTTCGACATCAAAAATTCAATTTTCAGTATAATACAAATTTTTGGTGGCAAGAAAAAAAACGTTCAAAAGTGATAATATGTATAAACGAAAAGGAAAAACAGCAAATATATATGAAAGTAGAACAAAAGAGGAGTGACAATAAAATTTCCTAACCTGGATATCAAAGGTCTTTTGTAAGATAGTTAGTGAGAGAAGAAAGCCTTGCTGGAAATATTATCTTTTTTGTATTGCTAAAGAGAAATTTGTGTGTTAAGGAGGTGGTGATCAGATTTTTGTGGTGATAATCGTGAAGTGTGACGTCAACAGGTCTGCACGCTTCCTGCCATCTATACTTTGGTCAGATTGGTTTCAAACGCTTTTGTCCTATCACTGAAATTCACATATAAGTGGTGAAATATTTTTAATACTATGACATATAATACTCAAGAAATTCATGACTGTTTCTGGGGGAAACATTACCACATTACACTTTTCTGACAGGTTTTAATGTTTAATTTCAACATCATAAAAACAGGAGCTTTTGACCGGATGAGCGCAATACTCTTAAATAGTTTGCTCGAAAGAGGGCCAGCAAGGGATCAGTGTTACGATTCTTTGTTTAAGTGGGGGATAGTCGATCACTTCCGAATGTCATAATCAACCAGTTGTTGAGTGCAGTAATGTATTGGATATATAGTATGAAGAGAATGTTGTAACATCAAAAAGAAGTTTGTTGAGTAGCAATCTCGTTAAAATGGTAGGCTTAATTATGCAATATGCTTTTCACTACTGGTGTTTCATTTTCCTTTTAAAGTCATCCATACATTGATTCCGGCATTCCATTAACGAATTTTTTACATATAACCTTGTATTACTTAATAATATACCTGATTGTATTTGTAGAATATATAGCTCGTTAAGTTACAAGATAAGGAATGGAAAATAACAAAACTTCTCGCAGAGGGGAACCATAAAGATCCTCTAGTTATTTTCATTGGATGATATTAGATATGGAAAGCGTAAAATTACTTCACTTCAATTTTTATATTTCATTTATTAGTTCGAATCATTGTTGAAACAGACTATTGATTTATAATTCCTTTTCATCTGTTATTGGCTCATCTTGACTCGCACACACGTTCGACTCTAAAAATATGACCAGAAAAGCTATAGCTTAGCTGAAATACTTCATAATGAAATGCGAAAGTTGGATTTGATAATCAAAGGTAGCATACACGAATAATTAGTAATCATGGTTATTAACATTCATTTTAATTATAACATAAAATAGTGACTGTTTATTGGAAAGAACTTGAAATAACTAACTGCAGTTTCAAATTCACTACTTTTGAGATAACATTGAAAGCATAAACTTCCAGTTGAAGTACAATTTATATCTTTTATAATTCGGCGCTCCTTCATTCCACTGTAGAAGTTACAAAGATGGATTATTTATACCTGGACGATTGCTTATTTTTTGATCACTGTCTTCTTTTATCGTTATTGATTTTTCACCCATTTCCTTCATCGATGAATTTAATTCATAAATCTTTCAGAATTCAGTTATTTTAGACAGATTACATTTTGTATGCATTATATACTTTTAGTTGATAAAATTTGTTTTTGTTGTATATTTTAACAAGTCGAAAAAAGTTAAATTTTAAAGTAGATGCGTACATTTTTTAGTAATTTTTCGGTCATAAGCATTGTTGATAAATTATGTTGTTAAATTATTTACATTATTAGACTGATCCAGTTTTCCTTTCTTTAATTTTTTCTCTTTCACAAATATTTCCTCCATATTTCTGATATTTTCTCAACAAATAAAATTCACTGGATGAAAATGAAAGAGAAGAGGGAGATATTATGAGGAGCGGAAAGTTTCAAAAACAAATATAAAAACAGGAAAATTATCCTCGATCTTATGTAACTTTGAACCCAATGTGCAATTTTGTTTTTTTTTCATACACCTTTACTCAAAATATACTATTTGTAGCAGTGGTCATCACAACTGACTCGCTATCGGCTGCTGGTTACTTCCGTCAGCTTTTCTGGTTTGTCTCTTCTACTGTATTGCCGTTTTGTGTTACGGGATGTTAACCAGTCAATCAATGAATAAGAAAGGAAAAGATAAGTATGACTCGACTGAATGAAACTAAGTTATCTTGCTTAAAAATAAATTCTAACTAACAATTATACTGAACTTTGCATTATTATTGTCTGTTTTAACTCCAATTCCGGTACACAAAAGGAATGAAAGGATTCGTACACGAGAGTACAATTTAATAAGCTTTTTGGCAATACGCGTTGTATTATCAAAAAATTTATAAATAAAATTTTGCAACAAATAAAAGCAGTGAAAAAGAAACAATTGAGTTGTTGCAGTGAAATTCGTTTATTTCCAATTAGTTTCAAAGCCAATAAATACTATTTTATGTAAATTGGATGGTTGTTCAAGGAAGCTAAATATTTGGCAATATGGATTCAGTGATAAAAATCATAACAGAGAAGTGGGAAAATACCTGGTTCGATTATTTAATTTTCGATTCATCACAGCAGTACAATGATTTTTTAAGAAGCAATGAAAGGATGAATCTTTTCTTTACATTATGAGTAGTTTAACTGATAAGAGCCGTCAGCAATAAATAATGTTGCTATAATTCGAGCTTTCACTTCAACCGTTATCATCACAACCTTTATGACCTCATTATTAGCAAATCCCTCATAATTTTTCAACAGTTGAAGCATTATTTCAGTCATTCATCTTTCAACGTTTTCTAAATGTTAGAAGTCTTACTATTGGATTCACTTTAAAAATGAACTGAATTCCAGTACTCCATAAATACTGATAAACATATGTGATGCTTTCAATTTGTTTCTGACCCTATAATCTTATTTTATTCTTAAAAAGTTTAAAAATTTCTGAAGTTCATAAAATTCTATTAAGAAATCGATGAAATTCATGCAAGTCATTTCTGAATTTCACGAAGTTTCAAATCATTATCGTAACGAATTTTCACTTTCAATAAATATATCTTCAAGAATTTATATAAATGATGTCCAACAGTGGGATTCGATGGAAACTTCTTTTACTAGATGTTCTGTTGAATCTATGTGCCTACAAGGTTGGTAATATTTCAATTGGTCCCTTCTTTAATCAAATAAGATCTAAATTTTCGAATGTTTTCAAAAAGAGTGGTCAAAAATATTTGCTCCAGTATTACAAGCACAGCCTTCATTTAATGAACCTCAGCAAAATTTTCCCATGAAGATTTCACATCTTGTTCCATTCAGAATAATTTAAATGATTTCTTACACGATAACTCGAAAGAAATTCGTTAACTCCAGTAAAAGTAACAATAAATTTAAAAATTCAAAATTTTGGATTGGCAAGAAGTTTTTTTCAGAAATAAAAAGGAGACAAAAATGGTAAAAATAGCTGCTATACAATAAGAAAAATAAAATTGAAAATAAGAGAAATGGGAAGGTTAAAAGAGCAAATGTTTGCTTAAGAAAGCCATAAAAGATGAAGAAATTTATTTTACATCGGAAAAACCATAAGAAAAAAACTTGCGAACAATCAAGAAATTTAAAGATAATCGATTGAAAGATTCTAAGTTTCGTTTATTTAGCAACAAATATGTCTGAAATCTGTTTCAAAAAGAAACTTAAAGAAATGGTTTAACGCTAACATCACAACCTTTTTTGAAGGCCTTAAGATACGTTAGTACTAGACATGTGACTGCTTTACTATTCAATGTACAGGTAGTGGAGATTATCCAAAATCCTCCAGAATGCCATTTATTTTCATTTCTATTATTCCTTTTCAAAACTGCATGATATCATCACTCAGCACATTACAAATAAATTGATTTATCAATGTGATATTCAAGTGACTGCGAAATAAAATTATTTTTTCGGAAGAGTCACAGTCATCTTTCCAAATAAATGTCAAAATATATTTTATGGACTGAATAAAATGATAATCGTGTTACTATGTTTAGCAGAGATAGAGAAAAAGATGAAGATGAGGAATTGAGATATTCGGAACACCATTTTTAATTGAGCAAATTCAACAGGATCATTAAATCTACCCGATTATCGAATTGAACTCTTATTCCCAGTTACGCCAACGCACAGCAATTTTTTTTGGCTCTAACTGAAACTTCGAAAACATATACTTGGTGTCTGTTGTCTCTCGTTACTGCCCAGTCAGAAAGTGTCGGGATAAGCTTTTATGAGAAATATTATTCCTGTAGTAAATTCGCTAGTCTATTTCAGCAATTTGTTTAAGATAACTGAAATATAAACAAAAATTAGAATCCTGAAAACCTGCACAAAAATAGGTAATTTTTTATACGGATTTTCCAGGTTTATTACTACATAGGAAGTTATCATTCTGAGATAAATTCTGATAGTGTTAGGGGACAAGAGATAACAATAATTAAACGATAAATCAAAGAAGCAATTTTATTAAGATATTAACTATGTAGGTAGAATAAGTTCTAATGCCAGGTGAACTCTTCAAAGATGAAGAATAAGTTGTTGGAACTGTTTGTGTTGATAGAGCAAGTTTTGTGAGAAGTGCATGTGATATGAATTAATAAAAGTTTTCAACTTTACATTTTGCACTTCACATGTAAACCATGTTTATTTATTAAATTGAAGTGAATTTCAATGCTGATGGATGGTTAATGGAAACCTACTTTGAGTATTGCAAAATAAAATTCCCTGAGGTGCACTGTTGACATCATTTGTTTTTCGTAGAGTAAATGCCATGATGTTATCTCAGTTTCTTAAAAATACTGCAATTTCGTTAGTAGCTAATAGAATTTGGTTAGCGATAAGATTTCTTTCGAGATATTTTATGATTTGTATGTGAATAAGTTTTTATTAATAAGTAGAAAGTAGACGTCCTTTCGGTTATATAAGTTCTTCCATTTCAATATGTTTATCAGTGCAATTCCTCTAATTTTATGATCTTAAAAATGGGCATTAAAATTATTTTTATTAATGGAGTATTTTCATTTACTTGATTGTTTATCATTTTCGTTCTTTCTAATTAATTAACTAGTTTGTTCAGCTAGACAGTGATTAAATTTGTTCTTATAAATTACAATGCTGCATTATTTACTCAACGGATTTTCAAAACAAGCAACGGTACTTGTCTATTTGCTTTTATAACAGAATAAATTCCGCTGTGTGCTGTCTACTGGTCTTAAAATTTTATTATACTTACCAGAGTTAAAGGTCTTAAAATTACTTTATAGAAATAGTATATTAATAGACTCTTCAAAATCTTTTCAATCATTACCCGGATACTGAAAACTTTAAATCTGGTAAGTATAAGTGAAATAAGTGAAGCCTTGTTGATATGGAACTAAGATGTTTAGTTTATCAAACATATTAATTTCACTCGTTTCATCTCCCAATAATCACATCCGGAAGTGCGAAAAACAATTCTAAAGAGGGACAGGCTTCGCTTCCTATTTTTGCCAATTTTTACTTTAAATAAGTTATTAAATGAAAAGCAGTGGTGTGCATTACGTTTTGAATTTTAAAATTTTGCGCATTACTGCGAAAAGTTTCCAAAGATGAATCACATCACGGAACAACAACGATGTTATTTGAACCTGGTTGAAATACCACCATTCTGTATACCTTGAGCAAACCTATTCTTTAGTATGTCAATAACCAAAAATAAATATCTAAAAATCGTATGATTTAATTTTCTTAAATGGTTTAAGCAAAGGAGTAGTTATTAAGAAATCTGACTAAAAGTTTTGATTTTTTTCAATGAAAAAAAAAAAAAAAACAGAGAAGGACTTCGGTAATGATAGTTACCATTTTAAATAAGATCAGTTGGCTTCTTGATTGTTGTTTATTGGGTAATAACGGGATACTACTAGAGTTTATTTCTACTAAATGTCTCTCTTTTTCCTTATGAATCATTTATTGAAAAGTGCATCGTTGGTTATCGCTAAATGTTTCTTTTTCCGCTATGTTATTCGAAATAAAATGGTAGTATGCAAAGTGCTCCCCACCCAAAATATATCCATCGCATAAATTAGATTTGTAATTTGCTTGCAGATTTTATTTGTAGAATTTAGAGTATTTTCCAGACTTGAAAATGTCTAGCCTGGCAAAACTTGAAAATCGTATCTCTTGTCTTTTATGCATTTGGCAAATCCGTAGGGAAAGCATGGATTGCTATTGTAGAGAGTGAAAACTGAGCACTTCATAAGCAGCTGTGCAAACGAAGCGGCTGTGTAGTGCTACACGACGTATCGTCATCTTCTACTTTCCCTTTCTATCATGCAAAATTGCATTTTGCTGTCGCGTTCGAAAACTGCCGAACTTTTTATGATAATAAAGGTGTAAACATCTTTTGCGCTTATTCATCTATCCCTGGACAGATGTTTTTATCAATAAAAGCACTCGTTTTGTTGGTCTGAAAGGCCATGAAACTGAGGTTCCTTATCATAGAACGAAATTTAAAACGAATTAGAAAAAAAAACGAATAGATGTTTCTGTCTTTGAGCGACAGGCGGTCATACCAAACTTTTAGCATATGATATATTCATTGTTAACTACTATATGTGACTGACTGACTGCCTGAATTTCATTTTCCAAAACATTAATTCAAGTTCCAAATCAAATATATTGAGTGTTAAATTCAGTTTTCACCTGAATATCAGGGTCGTTAAAAGATGGAAATCAGACTCCTTGAACTATCCAGAAAATATTTTCACTACTCCAACTCTAGAAAGCAGTCAAATTTTCCCGACTTCCTGCTCCTCTGATAGTCTGGTTAACAACTAGATGCACCATTGTTGAGATGAATTGATAGTCTGAAACTCTGCATTGTCTCTGGAATACCCTACTCTCATGCCAAAAGCAACGGCAAAAATCTGTTAGAAGTTTGCTACTTTCTCTTCTAATATCTTCTCTTAGTTTTTCCATGAGGAATTTATCTTTGGTCGTAAACTTTCGAGACATAGATAAATTTTATTGTTTTACAGTGGATGACTCGGCTTCCCTGTTTTTAATTTTTGTATTGATAAAGGACTAATGCGAGTGATTGCTAATCAAGCATTAGAGTAAGGGCGGTACGGGATAATTTCCAGAAAAGCAGTTGTGAAATGGATGCAGTTGTTCATACAATACAGAAGTGTTTTTGAAGAACATCCTCACTCGTCATCCTGACAATCCGTCATCGATATCTATCTAGTTAGATCAGTGTTATCCCAGCTATTCTATATTTATCTCTCCCTCAAAATCTTTCAGTCAAACCACGTAAGTTTTCTCTTTTTGTATTCTCCAGCATAAAATTTTTTATTTTTAGCCCACCCATTCATTTTGAATTACAGTTGATAACAGCAGTTAAGCTAGTCAGTTCAACTAACAACCAGTTTGCCGACCGGTTAATTGCTCGGATTTTATCCCTAGTAGAATCATGTAAATACATGGATTTGAGTGAAAGTCAGTATCGTTATGACAATGCTTGTTCATCTTGGTCATATTTATAAATTTAGTATTTTAAAAGTCAACCTTTCCCTTTGCCTACTTCAGTTTCTTAAGTAGCTGACCTTTTGAAATTACCCATACGATTATAAATCAATCCCGATTTTATTCTAATCACCTGAACAAAATTGATATCAACAAAAATCACGCTTTAAACATTATGAAAAGATGATACAACAAGTGAAGCATATCATCATTTTCAAAATTGCAATCTTACAATTTTACGATCTCACAATCGAACTCAATTACTAGGTTCGGTTTAAAAGAATAACTAGCTTATCCTAAAAACAATCCTCAAGGATAAGTCATTCTAAGTAGTAGTGCCGCAGGTAACAACAATTGAGTTTACCTGTTCCCTGCTACTTAACATGACCATCCATACTTGAACACTTAATTCGCCTTATCCGTAGAAACTTAATTCATTTCAGGAATCATTCCTTAGGAATACTATCCATGCATTCATTACTTTCAATCATAACAGTAATAAAAATTGAAAAAAAAAAGAAAAAAGCTCGGGAAAAATAATCAGCAATGCTGAAAATGCATCTATGTAATTTCCCATCTGGACAGTTCCGAAGCGTTGAGAAAACCTCAAGATCTCAGAACTACCCTGTAGAAATGTGGAGAACCAATACATGCAACTCTAAATAATGTCCTTCCCCACTGGCTTTCTTTGCCACTCCTTGGGCATTCTTACTTTTTGTTTAACTTTTGTGATTTTTTAAATCATAAATTTTGCTCCAGTACGCTGTCTAATTAAAATTCAAACTTCGAATGAGTTTACTGGAAGACATTTGAGAAAATTATCGTAAGATTCATTCAAATGCTATGTTTTCAAAAATCCATGTATATATAAATTCATTTGTTAGAACATACCAACTCTCTTTATTTCTACAGATGTAAATGTCTCCAGTTCATTAGCAGTGTTCATTTCGTTCACAGAAATGGTTCAGAGTTGAAATGCTAATACATACACTCATGTATCACTCAAGAAATTATAATAGGTGAACTAGACAGCCACTAGTAAACTAAGTAAAGGTGAACCAAGTTCAGTAAACTTCGCGAATAAAAATGCTATTCATCAGTAATATGGTATGGGTCGAGACATACGATATGAATAAATTTTTTATTATTGATAAAAGAAATTATAATAGGTCAACTAGACAGCCACTAATAAACTAAGTAAAGGTGAACCAAAATGATAAGACGGAGATGAGAAATACAAAGTACATAGCCAAACTGTTCTTTGGTTATTGTCAATTAGTTCCATATTATTTTTGTAACCTTTTTTAATATGACGAATTCTTATAATATAAAACACAATAAAAAAAGCTTTGAAAACATTACTGGAATCTGTGTCTAGAAATCTTCTGTCAGAGTTTAATTTCTACCAGGATCTAATGAAGGAGTAAAACTTTCACTGTTTCAACCGGCTAATACTTCCCATCTAATGAGCAAAATTCAGCGGCTCACACCCACCTGAATTATTTTGCTGTTTCTTTGTAACTATTCCTTGTTACTTCTTTCAACGCTAATTGGCAGGCTTTTTAACAAAAAGAAAATTTAAATTTGTTGATTTACTTCAGAATGATGCATACGAAGTTTTTCTATAGTTCAAACAATTGGTAGCAAGTCGTGTAGAAACATTTCATATTTTTGTAACCCTCTTTAATATAACTAATTCTTATAGTATAAAACACATTTTTTTTACCAATTTAATTTCAAGCTGGAAAATATGAAAATGTTGCCCATTACTCCATTCTCGCTTACTCTAACAGCTGGGACAACTTTTTCCGATGACCAGGACAATCACGCTTATTATTCATACGAAAAGCTGTAGTGGTAAAAAGCTAGCTTCTTGACTTTTTTCGAATTCTCTGGATTAATATTGCTAGAAAGTCAAAAATGACCCAAAACGCAGGAGGAATATTAACTTTAACATTTCAACCTGCTACCAAAAACCCACTGGAAAAAAGCAAGAATAACTTGTATATTTCGGACAAAGTTGACAGTATCCTATAAAGGTAATTTTGTATCAAAATCAATGCTGCCGACTCACTGAAATTTGAGGATATTAAAAAGATGAATACTTGTTTTCTACTACATTCATAGCTAAGACATGGAATACGCTAACATAGTGAATAAGTTTCCAAGCAAATATATTGTCACTTGAAATTTTTGGTTGGCATTCATCCTATTCTGCTGGAGTGTCTCATAGTTGTTTCAATTTATTTTTTCTAGGAACTGATATGAAATACAAATGAGACTTAAGCAGAATATAAAATTTCCCGATTGATTCTATACAAATGAACAATACAGAGCGGATATATTTCAAAAGATATCTTTTGTCGCTTCTCGTTTTTTTCTTCTTGGGATCAGGATCAAAATAATGTCGAGTTGGACTAAAAGCTAATCGAATTGTGGTGGCATTGTGACCACTTTGGGTTATAAATAATTCTAAGATAATCTGAAGGTATCAAGTACAGGAACTATGAAAGTAATTACTCGTAAAGCACAATTCACACAATGACAAAATTTGTGACACAGCGGATGAGACGACAAAATAACAATGTTCATGAACAACACAGAGCGGATAGTCAAATCTTTTATTATGTTTCGGAAAAAAATACTATTCAGTTATGGAAACTTGAAATTATTTTTTAGAGAAGGCTGTTACCGGTAAATTATTACGATGTTCAACTGGTAGAATGTTCATTTGCTGAAGAGAATGAAAAGGTTATATAGAAGTAACAAACCGTGTAATGAACCTTTTCGCCTCCTCCGAAGCACTTTGCATGATGACGGATTCTTCACCACTACAAAGCTTCTTCACTTCAAACCAGAAGCTCTCAACATAGTAAAATCTTACCTAGCACAGACTGCGTAAACACAAACGTATCAACATCTCTCCCGATGAGTATTTCACGGCGGCCGCCCCTTAATTGTGGCATACAAGAGGTCCTTTTTCCGTCTTGGCTTGACCTTGTCTGTCGGTTGTTTCTAAGCGGTTAGGGGAGGGTGGAAGGGATGGCAATTTGATCATATCCGGTTTTACAAATTTCGAATAAGCGATTCGTATCTTGTTTGAATGTTTCTCGAAGTGTATGTCGTCTAACTGTAGGCTATACCGGATATCAATTCGATATTTTGTTGGTTCAGGAGGGAGACTGATCAGAAAATCTGTCGTTTTCATCAAATTGATATTTTTCATATGAGAAATTCTCTATCTATACACTGTGGGAAATATCAGAAATAATAGTTTTTTGTAAGTCTGTAAAGTAGGACATACGATAAATAGTGTTTCGGTCCTACGAGAGCTTTAAATATATCAGTATTATTTAATTAATTTTAAGGAGACTTTGGCAATCATGTCGGGTGGTGATCCTACACACGATACTATGGTGACTGGAGGGGTGAAAAAGGAAGAGCATGAAAACAAGGATGGCGATGTAAAAGATATTCGATGTGAAGTGGTTGGCCGAAGGCAAAGATTGCTTTCACTTTCTGTGCCTCGTAAGTTCGCTTGCAACCATTGTTGTATAATTAACATAGTTTGGCATTAGCAATCTTCCAGAACTTCTTTGTTGAAAAAAATACAGGCTTAAGTTTTAGTTATCTCCCACCACCTTGTTTTTTTTTGATTGTGACAGGTCGTCATATGCTTAAAACTCTGCTTTCTGCCACTCTTAGTGCTGTAAAGTTAAAGCAGTTGACAGCTGTTTTTTATAGCATATTCGTATGGGTTTTTATGGATGAAATATTGTTTTTTCACCTTTTTACAAGTGGAACTTGTTCTTGTCTTTTTAATAGTTTACGAAGTTGGTAATGTGATGAAATGTATGTATTTTCTTGGAATTCTTAATGAAGTCATATGTTGATCCGTGGAATTTGGAAAGGTTTTATCTTGCTGGTAGTTTTAGTTATGAGCCTCAAATTAGTCACATGCCATTTGAAATTTATCTCTTCTTGCGTTCTACACCGTTTTTAGTTCTTGTAGTATATATTTTATTTATCAGATATCTCTTTTTTCTTGTTTATATTAGATTGCAGCTCAGTCTGTCGCAGTCTTTATTCTGTAATTGAAATTTGCTCTTTTGTCAGCATAAAAGCGCATTGCTATATGATTTTTAATTTTCACGTACATGTTTTTACGTTTTGCTGAAGTTTTGTAAGATCAGAGTCGAACTAACACAGTGATACTGGTTGAGAGGATTCTATAAGGTTCTTGCGTGGAATCCTTGCCATTGCTTTTGATGGATTTCGTGAGTATTTTTGTTGCTAATTTTTGGTCTTTGTTTTTTTCTCGAGTTGAATTACATATCTATGATGAAATTTTTTCGCTTTTGCCACCTAACTAACGTGCTTAATACACACCAAGTGCGTTCTATATCGTCGCTTAATTTATTCGTAACTATATTAGAAAATACTTTGACTGGATCTAGAACCACTGAAGGAAAACAGAATCTTCTATTACATATTAATAATTTAATCTGCCTTTAAATAATTTATTAAATATTGTGTAATCTATTAAATAATCAATCTTTGTGTTTGAATCAATGATGGGAGCGATATGACGAAGTGTAAAAAAATTTGTTGGAAATATTTTTTGACTATTTTCGTATTTTGTTCCCGAAATATGCTAATAGCAATAGGATAAAATGTTACTGAGATGTTGAGATTCAGCTTTTTGCGTCTTTCCTGTTTTTTCCATCCTTTTTTTTTTTTTTTTTTAAATATTTTCAGCAATGCCATGGTTTGGTATTGATATAGGAGGCACACTGGTGAAACTTGTCTACTTCGAACCGGAAGATCATGCAAGTTTTTGGACGATTCAGAAATTATGTAGAATCGTGAAACATGGCAATCAGTATTTTTCAGAGCTAGTTTTTGTTAATATCAGTGTTTTCACTACTATAACTCATCACGGCATTACAGAATGATTTTATTGAAAGTGAAGAAGAAATTTTACGGCGTAGGAAAATTCAACGTTATCTTGTAACAGGCAAAGCCTATGGAGGTACTGGTGTAAGAGATGATCACCTACGTCTCTGTAATGTCGGAATCAATGTTGGTTCCAGTTATCGTTAAAATTTTTTTATCGTTTGTTTTCCTATGTTGAGATGAAGATCTTAATAATGTTAGGATGAGAGGTTTCAAAAGCTTCACAGCAGAATAAGTTTATTAAGGAAATAATTTTAGGGAACATGGTTGGTGCTTAAAATATTTCAAGTTGTTGTAATACCAAAGTAAAATTAATTATTTCCATTTATCATAAATTCATTTGGATATGGAAAAATAATTGAGAATGTGGTAACAGACATTTAAATACGTGCATTTTATCCACTTTTGATTTTTTATGCTATTTGTTCAGGGCAGAGTTGGCACTATACATTTTATTCGATTTCCAACAGATAGAATGCTTGATTTTGTAAATTTGGTTAAGAGGAAGGGGTTCGCCGAAATGAGCAGTACAGTATGTGCTACTGGAGGCGGCTCTTTAAAATATGCTAGGGAAGCAGCGGTTTGTCTTTTTTTTTATCTATGGAATTCTTTTAGAAACAAGTTCATTTAAAATCAGTTGAATAGAAAATTTGTTTCGTTTCTACCATGTTATTAAAGTTCGTTACAGTTAGGTAATATTCATTAAAAATCTCCATTACCAGTTGTTTTTATCAGAGAAAGATAAAATTATTCTTTTAGGATTTGGGTTTGCAGTTGCACAAAACTGATGAACTGGAATCGTTGATTAAGGGTATTGAATTTATTGCTGCAACAAATCCTGACGAATGCTATTATTATGAGAATCCCTTGAATGACACTTTGTGTAGGAAAGTAATTTGGTATGTTATTTATGATCAGTAATCGTTTTTTGATTTGATTTTCACATGATTCTCTAAGATCATGGAATTTGCAGGCGGTGGTCGCACGGACGCTGCTCAACATCCGATTCTGTTCCTGAAAGTGACAAGAAGGATGGTTTGCAGTATCCATACATCGTTTGCAATATTGGTAGTGGTGTATCCGTGTTAGCTGTACGTGGCCACAATCAATTTAAGCGGATTGGAGGCAGTAGGTAGTAATTTTTACGATTACATAATAGCTCTCGAATTTATATATTTGTTCAATTACTAGACACATGATTTCAGCATTGGAGGTGGTTTCTTTCAAGGTATATGCGCAATTATGTGTGGGTGTGAAACGTTTGAAGAGGCGATTGAGTTAGCATCACGAGGGGACAATAAGAACGTTGATAAGCTTGTGAAAGATATTTATGGCTCAGGATATGATCAAATGGGACTTCCAGGAGATGTTATTGCCGCCAGGTGATTCCTACCTACATTTCTAGGAGTGCCGTCATTTTATGTCTGTTTTATTTTACTTAATTACAGCTTTGGAAAAATATATAACAAGGTGGATCGCGATAAGGCACGTATTGAAGACCTTGCGCGTTCGGCACTGGTAACTACAACAAACAATATTGGTTCAATTGCATTTAATGGAGCGAATACTTGCGGGATTGACCGGATTGTTTTTGTTGGTAATTTTTTTTAATGAGAGATATTGAATGTTATGTATGATAATAATTTAATAGTCTTAATTTTGATTATATCTTTCTTAAGCACCCCCGCATTTTCATTTGTAAATAACATTTCAGGAAATTTTCTGAGAGTAAATCCTATTGCTGCAAGACTGTTGAGTAATGCTATGAATTTTTGGTCAAAGGGAACGAAAAAAGCACTATTTTTGATACATGAAGTAAGATTGCTTCATTAATGGATACTCGTTTTACAGCATTTTTTTTTAGACGTCCCTTTATCAATAAAATATTTTTCTTTGAAATTCATTATAAGCGTTCTCAGTATATAGGGTTATTTTGGAGCGGTTGGATGCTTGGATAAATTGGTCGATGTTACGGAGACAAGAAGGCGAATACGTGCTGAAAATCAACAGCAGGAAGACAACAGTTATATCAAGAATTTGAAAGGATCGGAGTTATCAGTAGAGTAAAAAATAAATCACTACTTTCTTTGGAACTTGGGCATCATTTTCCCGTTTTTGGATCACGGAACGAAAAAAGCATTATTTCTGATAAATGAAGTGAGAGTTACTTTATCTAATTCTTATTTCGCAAATTTTTGTAGACGTCCCTTTTTCGGTTTTTTGATTCGTATCGCTTTTGAAAATTCGTATCGATTTAATTTACACTATTGGGAAAAATAACATTTAAAATTTCATTTCATATTCCGTTTGTTGACATTAGGTCATAGCTAATTTCCTCTGCTATCATTACTCATTTACATGATGGTCCATGTGTTGGTCTGATAAAAGATCACTACTGATTATAGTCTCAAGGATTCATTTTCTTCTTTTTTTAAAGTATGCGCATTCGCAGCTTTGTTTTTTAATACAGATTTTTAGTCTTTTCTTTAAAAGTGATGTTATTTCTGTTCGACCATTTCTGTTGTACAGATGGTTTGAATTTGTTGTTGAATCTCTTGTTAAGTAAGCTTTGTAAGCATTAGTGTAGGCTGTAACTATTTTTCCTGCTAGATATATTATTATTTGGCTAGACTTGTTTCTGCTATTCAAATCAGAATTGAAAATAGTTATAGTGCCTTCAAAATAGATATGTTGCTCATCTTTTGTTTCATTCATCTTATTGTGAGGAACAATCTTTTTTCATACTGAATTATTTTCAAGTAATTTATTATTGATCCTTTCGATGTTTTCGTTTTTTTTTTACATTTTTTTTCGGGGAAATTTCATTCTCCACGTAAACTCTCCACGTGTTTTGTTATCTTTTTTCTCATTTCATAGTTAATACTTTAAAATTTTTAAAGCAGTAATTTACCGTACAGGACTCAAGATTCGATTCTTATTTTGTTAATCATTGTAATTAAATTAACATTTTCCTTCACCAACCTTTTCTTAATAGTATATATGCAATCATTGTTATATAACTGCTTGGTTTAACAATTTGTTTGGATATGGAGGAATCAGATTATGATGACTTTCTGTACTACTAATACCTTGCTGCTAGTTTCTTGTTAAAATCTGAGAGGTGTGTCATTAACAGTCAATATTTTGGGGAAATATGCAGTAACCTCATTGTTGCCTTTCAGAATTGTTTGTTCCTTTTATATGTGAAATATTGGAACCTGAGCATTACGAATAGATTATTTGATGATTCGAATTTTTTTCTGTTTTTGCCTTACCTGTTAAATTAATAATTCACTTAATTGTACCAGTATAACTTGCTTTCTAATTTCACTTTGACCAATTTTGCATCTATCATTCTGCAAACATTCTTAATTTTAATATTTTGATACATAGTTGTGTAAATTTATATTTTTGGTGTTTTGGGAATTGATGTTAATTCCTAATTGTAAGCTGTACAACACTTATTTTCCATGTAATTATCTACAAAAATGAACTGTTTTTCGGGCCATTTGTTTGTTTTTCTGTTTCACAGGTCTTTTGAATGTTTATCTTGATGTGTAGCTAGTCTTTGGGTTGTTCTATCATTTTTCCAGAATTATATTGTAATTCACTTGGTCAGGCGCACATACATACCTGGACATCTTTTTGTTATTTCTCATTTTAATAGTAATTTCACTCATTTCATTATTCTGTTCAGTAATAAAAAAGATGGACTGAAATAATTGACAGTATCCGTTACTCTGCAGTGGTGGTTTGTGCACTTCCAAGTACCGTATTTGGATAATATGTGATAGTTTTGGGCAAGCTTTTATTCCAAAGAATACTTGACATGAAGTGTGTCAGCACGCATGCAAATGCCGCTGTACTGCGAGAAAATCCGTGCAGTTAGGGGAACCCTGAATATTTAAGAGTTACCGGAAAAATCGTGATGAAATAAAAGCAAAAGACTTTTCATAACTTGAAAAAATGGCAAGACGAAATGCCTAACGAAGTGCTACTCGCTACGGTGATGCATTAATTGAAGTAAGACAAATGTGACAATTATGGAATGAGTGGTGGAGTGACGTTGATGAATGTTATCGAAGTTAGGCTCACTGAAACGGAGACATGTGGTGATAGTGTATAGTTTCTCTTAGGTTGACTTAGTAGTGGTATGCTGAAGTGTTGCACGGACTTGTTGTTGTGATGGATTATTCTGGAAGTTTTCGGACCACTGTTTCGTCATTAATTAGAAAAAATCAACTTACAATTCAATTCGACGGAGGTTTTTATTTCCAGTTGGCAGTAATTAGGAGTTCACATTCATTTTGCATTCCATATAATACAATTTATGGGTATAAGGAAACTGCCGCTTGATAACTATAAAGGCGATATTTTGTAAGTCGAATGATCCGTCCATCATTTGTTAGAAACTATCTAAATTATTTAAATTGCAGTTTCCACATCGGTAATTTCGCGTGTCTAATTTCGATTCTTGCTGCTTTATTAGCTTACTACTGATTTTGCACTTATGCGTAAATTATTTCATAGTTGATTGGTTCATTTCAGTATGTTTGTAAAAAAGCGCGGGATGTGTCTGTAATATTAAAAGCTTGTGGTGGCATTATATTTTCATACTTTTTTCCATCTTAATATGGATGCTAATATTCATTTTGTATTCAGTTCCACTTTCGCTATTTAACAGGAAAATTCGGAGCGCGATGATAGATTTCACAGCAGAATATTTATTTGTTTTCTTTTGTGCTGTATTCCTTCCCACTGTTTTATTAATCGTCCTAATGGTTGTAACTCTTTCTTTATTTGGTCAATCTGTTGGTTTTAACCATTACTATGTGAGCTGTTTGCTCAAGATTTTTGAGGTAATATTTTTATTCTAACGGGATAAAAAATGCTTCATATTTGAACAGAAAGAATCATACTGTTTATGCTCTGATACTCACCCATTAAAAAGAAATAGTTTACAGTGGAGCGCTCGACAAATACATTTATCAGCTAAGGAGAAAAGTCAGAGCTCACTAACTTTGTGCATGGAAGAAGATGACAGTGGCGATATGGACAATTCAGATCTGGAGCTAGAACATTTGACCGCTTCCGATGATGACTTTGTTGGTGAGAAAATAATAAAAGGTTGCAAAAGAAGGCATTCTGGACCAAGTGAGTCGATTTTTTTGCTGAAGGTTTTCTTTAAGACTCGTTACTGTCACAACTTTAGAGATAAAGTTAGAGATATTTTGTTTAGGGATAATATTTCGAGAGACATCGGTGCATTTTGATGATGAAAGTGGACAACAAGTTACGAATATTCGGGGTTGGGCTGTTGTACGCGACAGTATGCATCTTGTCAAGGTCTTTTTAAACCAAGTATCACAGCAGATAGAAAGTATCATAGGAATGAGCAATTAGGTATTATTTTAGTTAAAAGAAGTCTGCAATTCGTGCTTTTATGGCAAACAATTCTTTTCCTAAAACCGATTGTACGGAAAATTAGTTCACTATTCTATAGAAGTGTTTGTTTTTACTTATGAACTCGTTTGTTATAAAGATATCTTCCCTTTATATTCCTATCATGATTTTTTTCTGTAAACTTAAAAATAATTTCAGGCAGGCATCGAGGCGGTTATCCAGGATGATGTAACCAGTCGGTTTGAAGCTGAACAGCTTGTCTCATGGAACATGCTTACACGAACTAGTTTATCTTTCAATCAGTTTATCAAGTACATTTTGGAACTTTCGTCAATCTTATTTGGTCTAACTGAAATTAACATATTCTTATCACATTTTTTGCAGTTGGAAGTTGTCGGTTATTTGGGCGCTAGGTTTTTTGTTTCGATATACAGTTTTACTTCCGATGCGTTTGGTTCTGTTACTCACTGGTGTTAGCTTCATGGTTGTTAGTACAGCCGTGATTGGCTTATTGCCAGAGGGATCCCAGAAACGATGGTTCAATGAGCGCTGTATGTTATGTGGTCATCAGATATTATCCAGTTGTGTGTCTGCCGTCATCACGTTCAATAATCGTGAAAATCGGGCTCGAAATGGAGGTAAATATTCTTACGTTAATTAGATTATTATCTATATAATTTTCTATTTGTGATTGCCAAGATTTTTTAAGGAATCTGTGTTGCAAACCATACATCACCGATAGATGTAATGATACTTAGTACGGACTGTGCATATGATTTAGTTGG
Organism: Wuchereria bancrofti; assembly: GCA_005281725.1. Classification (NCBI taxonomy): domain Eukaryota; kingdom Metazoa; phylum Nematoda; class Chromadorea; order Rhabditida; family Onchocercidae; genus Wuchereria; species Wuchereria bancrofti. The sequence continues at coordinate 2,945,339 of SSBO01000012.1, forward strand.
ACAACGTCATAGTGGTTGTCTTGGAATTTTGCAGCGCGCCCTTAGTAGAGCAAGTTCCCATATATGGTTTGAACGAGGTGAAGCTCGAGATCGTTCGTTTGTTGCAGAAAAGTAAACTATTTAAAGATTTTTCATGATCTTTTTGGGCTAAACCAATACATTACGTGTAAAATAAGTTCATGAACAGATTATGATCACAAAAAAATATTCGTAACAGTTTGAGAAGAAAATTTTAGGACTTTTGTTTAGTGGCTAATCTTATTCGCGCTGCTGAACACTTTTTAATTCTAGATTGAGAGAACATGTCGACAATAAGAATTTACTTCCAATTTTGATTTTTCCTGAAGGCACATGCATCAATAATACGTCAGTGATGATGTTCAAGAAAGGATCATTTGAGGTGTGCTATATATATTGCGTGTTTTGCCGCTAATTAATGCATTTCTCAAACAGCTTTATATTAACAGGTTAACAGTTAAGGTTGGGACAACAATCTATCCAATTGCAATGAAATACGATTCTCGTTTTGGTGATCCATTTTGGAATAGCAGCCAACATGGATGGTTTGAAAATTGCTTTCGCATGTTTACTTCGTGGGCTATTATATGTGATGTTTGGTATCTGGAACCTATGAAGAAATTTGTAAGTATTTTCTCTATCATGTAACCAAAAAGATAAAATGACCTATACTGGTAAATTTTTTTTAATCCTACATATAAAGCAAATCATATTAATCTTACGAAGAAATAAGATACAAAACAGGAAAAGTTTTTCTGTCTCAGGAATATATTTCGGCGAGTTAACAAATTTTTATATATTAAAAATTCATCAGCTTAAAATCGCTTGATGGTAACACGTTGTAGAAAGAGATTTTTTTTTATTTATAGTTATAACATAGTTAATGTTTAAGGAATATGATGAATTTTTGTTCTCAGTCGTCAAAACTTTTTTAGCCCAATGAAAATGCTATTGATTTCGCTAATCGCGTGAAAAAGGAAATAGCTATGCGTGGTGGCCTCGTTGATCTTCAGTGGGATGGGGAGCTAAAACGAAGTCGTGTGCCAACCAAATTAATTTTGCATCAGCAAAAAAAGTTTGTTTGGCTTATTGTAATTTTATGACCTTCGTATTTCTTATAATTCATATTTAAAGTCCGAAATTTGAACGTGTGTTTTCTAGATACTTCCGCCGTCTCGCGCGATATTTTTCAGATGATATGAAGAAGTGTATCTCCATTCCGAAAATGAGAACAGTTGGATGTGAGCTTTGGGTTTTAATTGCTTTTCAAGTGTTTCAAACGAGCTTTAGTCAAAATTTTCATTAATATTTTTACCCTTTTATTAAACTTGTTGTTCTATTTTTAGCAGATGTTTCTACAACTGATGATCTGGCAAACGAAAAATCCGAATCTCATGTTGATACTGAGTTTACCGACGATTTGAAATTCAGAGACATTTCGTCCAGTAGGTAATCAGTTTCTTTTATTTTACTCGAGAAGCAATACAAGTGAATAATAGTTCTTTCAGCTTTCTTTTATCCACATAAATGCCATAGTTCTGTATGTGGTTTCCAGTAAGAAAGGATTATTTAAAATGCGTTGCTGATTTGTGAGGAGTTTGGTTTGCCGATATTAGCTTTACTCAACATGAATATTGTTCAACGTAAACTTCTATGTCTCTTTCTGTATTTTTTAGTTGTGAGTTGGCAGCTGGTGCATGATATCAAGCTGAGAGTCAAGAAACTTGTTCACTTTATATAAGGTTAATGAGCTTCTTGCAGTGACTTGTCAAAAATGAGAGTGGAACCGAAAGGTTCAGAATTCGATCACAACAGTGAATCGAGTTTTCGCTACAATATGCCAATCAATCAGTCACAAGTTATGGATACTTCATCTCCTCTCAAAGCCTTGTAAATTTGTCGCTGTTTTATTCAGTCGAAGTGAAAAACGGTGTTGAAATTATCATAACTACTTATTGAACCGTTGATATTACGAAATTGGGAGTTTTTGCTTTTATACATTATGGGCCCTGAAATAAATTCGATTTAAGTGCGATTGAATGTGTTTTTCGAATATCATTTCAGGATTTTTTTCGTTATATTACACTTAAAATGTTTATCCGTTCATTGTTATTTAGTTTCGGTGGATATTTACGATATAATAGCTTTAGAATTTCACGTGTTCTTTTAGTATTAGCACAATTTACTTTAAGTAAGGTCCATCTCATTTTGTTTCAAGAGTGTAATATTATTAACAGTAAGAAAAGGAATTTTTTTTTCCAGAATCTGTAGGCCTATTCGTCATCTTTACATTGAAGATACAGCTTTATGTTTTTGAAGGCAAAAACATCACGTCTAGTAAAGCTATGGTAGAACGTCACATTTCCTTTTTTTCATTAGATATTGCGTCCATATTGGAATTTAACTAATTGACTTGTAATATTATATCACCATCACCAGATTGAAATGACGCCTCGTGTAACGTATATTTCTGCTTTTAATTGTTAATCCAGTGTAATATCCAACTTCTTCCATATTCTTGCGCTGTATCAGCAACATAATTCAGTTTGGTGAGGTCATTTTCTTCCAGAACCCATAACTCCAATGTTTTCTTTTCCAGGATGTATGCGTCCACAAAAAAGTAACGGTGTATTCATTTTTCAGATGTTTTGTTATATGTTTACTTTAAAATGAAATAAAACTAGTCAGTTTGGTGCCGTTTGTTGGCTCCCACTGGTCTGTTTTCGGATCCGCCCATACCACATTTCTGTACACTTGTTAGGCTAGTCTCGGCAAATGAGGTGTTCGTAGCAGTAAGTAGTTGTCGGGTTTGCTGGTTTCATAGTGACCACCTGACGGGTGGTGCAAACTTATTTATTCAGCGCGAACTGGTTTCATCCATATTAGCTGTTTACGATAATGGGATGAGCTAATTGTGTACGGAATGAAGTGATGCTGTTGTCTTTGTATTTTATATTGTGCGTTTCTCGCTGAGCGTACTGTTGGATCTTGAATGGATCTATTATGAATTGTACAATACGTATGGTTAGTGTGCAGAAAACTTGGATGACCACTTGATTCTTTTTTAATGGGACTTAGAACTGCTTGTGCTATAGTTCCTGCTGTAGTCATTGGCAATTGTTAACAGAATGTATCTTAAGGAGAGTATATGCTCAGCTACTGGAGACGAACACAATCTAGTATGCAAAATACTTTGTCTTTTGAATGAGATAATAAAAGCAAAGCAATTAAGGAGTTTGAAAATTTTGATTTGGCTGCAGTTGACTTCAGCATATGATGATTTCTAAGATGTGTTCTGTCCTAAAATTAAAGCTAGTTTAACACTTGTTTGATAAACGAAAATCACTCACTGATTATGACATTCGACAATTATTCTAGTAGGTTTTAATGACATTTTCAGGACAAGTTCAGAAGAAAATAGCACATATTGAGGATTAAAAAATGTATTCTTGAAATGAGAAAGAAGAACTACATTCTGTAACGATAGAAAGCGAGGTAATGCTGAAGTGGGTAGCGTAAATTTCAAGGCGAATTTGAATTTTGGCTAATTAGTTTAACATTTTATCGTCGAAATAGTGGTGATTAAAAAAACATCTGGTCAAATTTGACGTGAATGGTTTAAAGCAGTGGTGCGAATAAAAAATATCTGGAATAGATGGCTTGGTAGACAGGTTTGCGATGTATTGTTCGTCATTTTGCATTCCCATTTTGTCCTCATTTATATTTGTTATAACGTCAATTAAAAATTTTTACAACTTTGTATGTATTTCAGATGGTTTGATAAAAATGTCTTTGGTAGGCGACGTTGCGGAAGGGTGCTCGGGATATCAAATTTCGCAGTCTTTGTCGCCGCTTGTTAGTCCATCATCACCTGTAAGCATTGTTTTACGTCGAGTGTTTTATTGTTTGCTCTTGGTTGTGCCAAATTCAGTTTCTCTACATTTATTTATAAAAGAAGCGGATTCCATAAATCCGCGTTTTGATGTTAAATAACTTGCATGTTGTCATTTGCAGGATGTTTACAATAGCCGAGGTGGTGGCAGCCCTTCACCATGTACTTCTCCTAAACGGCTAAGCGACTCTCTAATTCTTCTTCATCTTCCTTTCAACCAGCACTCAAAAGTTTGTATTCTGTTTCACTGCGAATGGAACATTTTTAACTTTCCTGATGGACATGGATACTCATCCGAAGTGTTATTTTGCAGGTGGAAGTGAAACCTGGGATTCTTGCACGAGATGCTATTGCTAAAATTTTGGAGAAACGAGCAATATTACCTCAGATGTGCAGAGTGTGTGTTGGCGGTGACCCTTCTAGTCCACGTATCGACCTTAGCATGGATTTAGAAACATTATCCAATGTAAAATAGACTATGAATAATATTTCATTATATTTTCTGAAGTTCCAGCCTTCAATGTATTCATTTTCAATTTATTTTATTAATTCTCCAAATGTATAGTATTGTAGGCTCTCTTTCTGTGTATTTTCGATACATATTTTAGACTTTGGAAAAGAAGGAGCTTTGGGTACACAGTGCATATCTCTCTATATTGGTATCTATCAAACACAGTTTTGTGCGGAAAACTTTTTTATCAGTAGCATTCTGTGACGTTTGTCACAAACAGATATGGCTGCAAGTCGGTTTTTCTAAATGATCCAATCATTTTTGTTGTATCAATTTCAGTAGAACTGAGTTCGAATTCCGGTTTTCTCGGGTTGCGGTTATTCAAACTTAACACTAGACTAAATTTTAATTTTTTAAGATGTTTTATCTTCATTATTTGCGTCATTAGCAGTTGTACAATGAAGATGATATAATTTGAGATGCGAAGTGTTTCTTCGCTTTCAGTGTGCTAAGGTGTACCTACGGGAAAGCTTCTTTGTGTACTCCAACTTATGAGCTAAGTACTCAGTTAAATCATCGCTGGGAAATGAAATCCTTAAAAATTAAAATCACCTTTTTTCTCATTCACAATGTGAGAGAAGCAAAGCTTATGTCTACTCGTAGTCATACAAAAAGGATATTTTTTACGAAAAGATTTTAAACTGTGAAATCTTGTAGCTGTATTCGAAACATAGTATTTATCCAGATTATTTCCAACAGCAGTAACGTTTAGGGATATCGATGTGAGTTGTGCCAGTTCACGTTCCACCAGAAATGTGGTTCTAAAGTCCCAAATTATTGTGATCGTATGCAGCAAATTTCGCATGATGTTCGAATGGCAAATAAATTACGAGATATATGTGATCAGTATGAAGGTCCGAACGCAGCACTTGTTGCCGAAATTATCCAACACTTCCAAAGTCCTACCGCAGGTTTGCTTTACTTTTCTGTTTATTTTTTGCTGTTTCTATTTCTAAAGTAATTCGTTTGTTATGTTTTATCACATTTACTTATGCCTTCAGTGCTTATCAAGTATTCATTTAAAAGTGCATTTGATAATGGCTATAAATCTCAAACCATAAATATCTCAATGTGAGAAATATTCTTCCTTTCAAAATAATGGAAACGCAGAATCACACAGAGTCTTGATATAATTCTGCATTCTACTTTGTATTGCTTTTTAGTTTACAGTGATAGTAGTTTGCAGATCCTCTGCCCAACCGTGTGGGTATTTCACGCCAGCAAGCCGTTCGTTTACCAGGTCGACCCGAAATTGCAGTTGGAATAAATGAATCATCCCGGGATCGTTCGTCATCAGCTCCCAATATTTATGAAATAACAAAAAATGAAGCACTACGTGAAACGGTTTACCTCAGAATTGTGAAATATTTATTGTTTCGCTTAGAGTAAGAACTTCAAGAACATGCTTTCTAGTACACTTTATTTTCAGAAAGTGTTAGACGCATTGAACAGCAATGTCCATGTGTTTGTTCAACCATCAGGTATTTCCGCACATCTAATAATTTCTGGTCATAGATTGGTTTATTAAAATGGGTGTAACGTCTTTGAAATGATCTGGTGTGCTCTTTTGCTTAGTAATATTAGGAAACAATTCATTCTACTATTACGCCAAACTGATTTTATTTAATTTGCTACCTGTTTATATAGGAGCAGCAAGAACAGCAAAACCGATAAATTTTTCCGGTCTTCGAGACTGGCAATTGGCTAGTAATCGAAGGCCAAATCGTTTGCATCCATCAACTATAGCCGGAATGGTATCACCATGTTTCACCACTTCACCTTCCTCTACGAGTTCTTCGCCTCCACCTCCTTATTCTGGAGCCACATATGATCCTAATTCAGGATTACCCCCTACACCACCACAATCCGCACCTCCTCAGAAGACATTTGGTTTTCGTTTTCGCAGCAAAAGTATGGCTTCTGTAATTTATTTGACTCTATTATATTCAACCAACTCTAGTTAGACACAGTTTAACGTTTTATCTAGCAATTCTATTTTGCTGTTTTATTTTCATTACTCATAATTCGATATCATTTGCTCAATTTTCGCTGTTTTATTTCAGGTCCAAACGACAAAATTCCGATTAAAGGACCAGGCAGTCGGTCGTCTGTCTCTTCAGATCGGCTAGGTGAACCTCATGAAGTAAGCTAAACAATTTTTCCAACTGTCTAATGGTTAACTAATTAAAAATTGTGTTTTACAAGTTGCCGATTCAGGGTGATTACAAGGAAAAATTAAAGCAGCGAATTTTGATGGAAGGTTGGGAAATCGATCGAGCCCTGGTAACATATTACAAAAAAATTGGTAGTGGTTCCTTTGGTACTGTGTATTTGGGCAGTTATTTTGGTAAGTTTATTAACTGAAGTAGTTTTATCATTTTTGATTTGATTTCTTCAGTTTCACTGTTTTTAATAATGGCTCTTTTGCTAAATGCCGTAATCAACACTACGGGTTGAAATGAAAAGCGTAGCATCATGAACTTGAAATAATTTCCAAATGTAGTTGACATATGCTGTCTATATGTATACGTTAAATCTTTAGGGAAAGTGGCAATTAAAAAATTAAATGTGGGTGAACCAAGTCCTGCTCAGCTTCAAGCCTTCAAAAATGAAGTTGGTGTATTGAAGAAAACTAGACATGCAAATGTTTTGCTTTTCATGGGTTGGTTGCGTGAACCAGATCTTGCAATTGTCACTCAGGTAATGAATGGACCCCAAGTTTCATCTTCTCTATTCCTTTTTTTCTTCTTGCTTTTCATTAGCAGTGGCAGTTTCAGTGGTGTGAAGGATCTTCTTTATATAGACAAATACACGTGAATGAACCTCGAGTAGACTTCGAAATATCGTCAGTTATTGATATTTGCAAGCAAATCGCTCAAGGAATGAATTATTTACACTCTCGTCATATCATTCATAGGTTTTCATCAATTTCTTATTTTTCTTGTGTGTCTTGACTGATAATTGCTGTATAATTTTCACACTTCGTAAAAGTCTTTAGTTATATTTATTTTGATCAAGTTCGCGGGGCTTTGGACGATGCTTTCGGTTGCAGGAAGTGAACTTACAATTAGTTCAAGAGTTATCTCCAACCACTGTTTAAAATTTCCTCTTCTCAAATACGTGGAATATTTGAGTTGGTTACTAAAGCATATCATTTTTTAAGCCATGTCGGTTTCTGTAATGGTTACTTCGGTCTTTCGACTTTTCCAGTATCTCATATCGAAAAAACATTCGTTTAAAATCGCTTTTAAAGTGTTTTAAATGTTTCTGTAGCTCGCTAATACACCAGTAAATCTGAGGACATCGTTGTTTTTGAACCGTCATGATTTTTCTTTTAATTTAAGAGATCTTAAAACGAACAACATTTTCTTAACTGATGATGGCACAGTTAAAATTGGCGATTTTGGTTTGGCCACTGTCAAGACACGATGGAGTGGTGGACAACAAAATCAGCAGCCAACTGGAAGTATCCTTTGGATGGTATAATTTATCGTTTAATTTTATTGTTTTACTTGTAAAATAGTATGAATGTTCATTTGCCTATACGATGTTCAAAGTAATAATGCAATTAAACGTGAAAGGGTTTAGGCTCCGGAAGTGATAAGAATGCAGGATGCAAACCCATACACAACTCTTTCTGATGTATACTCATTTGGCATTTGTTTATTCGAATTGCTGTCAGGAGTTTTACCGTATTCACATATCAACAGCAGAGATCAGGTGTGCTTCTTTGAACACTTCAGTGTCTGTTGTTGTCATGGTTTGAGACTTGTTTACATTTCCAAAAATCCAGATTTTGTTCATGGTTGGACGCGGTTATTTGAAGCCAGATTTAACTAAAGTACGGCGCGACACACCTAAGGGCTTGTTAACATCGCTTGAGAAATGTATTAAGTTTTGTCGAGACGAGCGTCCGGAATTTGAACAGGTTGATTTTTATTTAATTTTACAGTTAAGTTGTAATCATATGGGAATTCTTGTAAAAGATTTAATTTTCAGATTTAATTTTTCCAGGTTCTCATTTATCTTGAGCGAGCCTCAGCTGGTCTTCCACGACTAAAGCGTTCTGTGTCAGAACCACAAATATATAGAAGTTATTATGATCAACAAGATTTTTTGTTACCAGTTCAGACACCGAATTCTCCGAAAACAAATACAGTTGCAAATTTTTCGCTTTTTACTACATATAGCTGGACCGATCAGTTGTAATATTTTCTAATCCCTCATTTCTTTGCTTATTTACATTTTTTGTTCAATTGGTAACTGATGGTAAGTTTATAAGAAAGCGCAAAGAAACTATAATTTATTGCAGTATGCCTAGCGATTATGAGTAGCTTAGTTAATTCTTGCATCAACCTTACCGTTTAAGATCTAAATCGAAATATGTTGCAGAAAAGTTGGTTTTGTAAATGCTGAGTAATTGTCGGAGAAGTGAGGACGAAAATTTTATAACGCTGTTCTGCTAAAATGGTGTTATGCTGAATTAGGAATCTGGTAGTCCGTTTCACAATTTTAAGCTTTAAGCAACAATTTCGCATTTGAACTTTTTGAAAATTTTCTTGGTGTCGTTACTAATTACTAATGTTAAAGCCGATGGAACGTGAATAGTGTCTGTAAATTTTTTTCTTCAGGACGTATTTTATCAGCTTTCTGTTTCAAAACTTAACTGGACACTAGTCACTTTCTAGTTCTGACCGGCATCCTTGCATCTAATCCCTCGCCTCACAAGTCTCCCATTGTCAGTTAAAATATATATTATAGGCAAAAAGACGGTCGACATGCTCATAGGCGTGAATCGCTAAAATAGTTTAATTTAGCTATTATCTATTCAGTTCTCTATTAGTTAAGTATTGTAATTGCTTTAACAGTGCATTTTTTCTTCTAGCATCTCTGCATGTCATTCATTGCTTCTAAATGATGGATGCTTCTTAAAATTTATTATATATGATAATTTTAGTTAATCAAAACGTTGTTTTTTAAACATAGGATTATGTGTTTTTTGTGTTCATAAATTTGATCGTGAACTGATGTACTAAACATTTTTGCTGACATATAATTTTGCAGAAGAGTACTAAGCCGTTTACCTGAAAAAATTTTTGTTGAAAATAAAACAAAAATTGATTACGAAATCAACGAAACATTTGCCCTACCTTATATTGGTCTCCGATTATATTTCTTTAGTTGCTATGATTATTGTTGTTCAACTGTTCAGGGCAGAAAGAAGTGTAACCTTAATAGCCTGTGATAAATTCCTTAAGTATTTATACCTTGCACTATTGTGAGAATTAGTAGACAAAGCTAGAAATACTAGTTTTGATGTTGCAGAATTATCCTGGTCTATGCTGTAATCTGTATTGTTCTCTCAATTTTTTGCTGCAACTTAATTTCAGACTTTGCTTTTTACATGACCTCAACAGCGGTATTTCATACGAGTGCAGTATTGAGATTGTTTTTATAAACACTTTTCTAATTTGACATATAAGTATGAAGAGCTGGAAAATTGTATATTTCATGAATTATTTTATTTCACTTGTCATATGAAAGAAGTTTGGGTCAATTTGAAATATGTTATCTTAAACTCCGGGAAATTGAGAGCAGTGTTTTATAAAAGACTTCGTAATGCATCGCGTCTGTGATTGCTTCCGCATGAATTCACTGTGAGATGCTTCAATTTTGAGTAATTACGATTTTTATTTTCAGTGTCGAATATTGAAGTAAGCTATTGATAAACACAAATGCCTTTACATGCTGCTGAATTTTTTTAATTGGTGTATATGAATTGCTCTACAACTTCGGGTTGTTTATAGTGTTCCCTAATTTGTGCTTATTTTCTATGAAAAATAAGTATTGCATTTATTTTATTGATGCTTAAGTGCAAGCAATTAAAATGTTTAATATCCGCCTTCTCTCAGTTCTTGACATTTTTCAGTGAAGTTCATTGGTACTTATGTTCATAGCTAAACATTAATCTCATCAACTTCGAGATCAATAATCTTGCCTTACAGGAATGTTTGCATAGAACTGTGAAGCAAAAAGGAGACCATTTTCGGTTAACTTGAGAAAAAGGAAATTTAGCGTATCGGTTTCAGGATTTCAGGTAAGCTAGTTGATCTGGAAAAATGGTATTTCCGTTCAAGGTTATTAGTTGCCAAATTTGATCTTAGTTTGGAATTGTATTCCCGATCTCCATTTTGATGTTAGGGGTATTGCCGGCATCTTCGAATTAAGTAAGGGGATGGTAAGAATCACGTATGAGATATTACTGGCTGTTGGACCGGGTTGGGATTTTCTCTAATTAGGAAGGAAAAGAAGTCTCTTGGTGTGCTCATTAACTAAAGATCATTCAGAGTAGTGGAGTCGCATAAGTAGATTTGATTACTCCTAAGGAAAAAAGATTGTTACTGTTATGAATAACCAAATTATCTTGCACTGATTGTAAGTATAGTTGCAGGAAAATTTTTCCTCCAGATCAATATTCCGAGCATTTTTCTTTGTTTCCTCGCCACTGTTTTTCTCGTTTTTTTCCATAATGTCTTAATTGCTACTGAACACCATGTCACTTGAGTTCCTATGCCGACTTCATTTCTGTCGCTTCTTAATCACAATGATAAAATTTCCTAAAATCGCTGGTTAATACCACCTTTCATTTCTTTGTTCCCTTCGAAGTCTTCTAGTTGATGTGGATCCTGATACTTCCAAGTAACTTGGTTCGCTATATGTCATTTATTCCATGCTAATTTTGTTCAGTTACTGGTTCAAATGATACTGGCAGGAAGTTGCCTAACAGAAAAACTACAAGTAATTAAATAGAGCCACCATGATTTGCCACGTATGATATCTCAAGAATTGCTAGACAAGGAAAGAGGATATTGGAAAAGGCTCGATATATTTATTGGCCTAACTAGTTTTTTAATTTCATGTCGCCAAACCAAATCTACAATATGGTATCAGCATTCTATGCAATGCCCACAAAGGTTGGTTTTATAATAACTGGAAATGGATACACCTAATTATGACAAAGACCAAATCAAATCTGATATCACGTCTGTTCAGAAATAAACCAATTCGGGAAATTAGAACTCATAGGCATTCAGGAACAACCCAATACTCATAATGACGAACAGGCGCTGAAGCATTTCAAAGGAATTATTACTAAACAAAGTGGAAAATATCAAGTATCTTAATCTAGGAAAGATTCAAATGTTAACCTAAATAAATATAATTATGGTTTTTGTCTTGAGAGATTGAAAACATTAACAACTTCAAACCGACAAACTGCTACTTAATCGATGTAATAAAATAGTTCAAGAACAAGTGAAATCCAATATCATTGAAGAAGTAACCTTAGACAATCGCAAATGATTCAGGTTGGCGTTATACAGCACCAAATGGACAATAAAATTAAGAATCGTTTATGATGTTTCTGCCCACCTCAAAGAAATGAGAAGTTTGGACGATGTTCTATACCACGGTCTATTACATTCAATGATTTAGCAGGTGGTGCATTGTTGTTTCGATTCAGAATGATGGAATGCAACTGGTATTATTTCTATCAGAGCGAAATTACTACACTCGGTTAAGGGATATCCAAAAACAAGTGACCAAGGACAATATAGTATACTATTGTTTTCGAAGAGTTCCATTCGAGGTGATATCATCTCTCTTTTTACTATCAGACAACTTTCAACTATCATCTAGGAACTTATGGAAGCAAAATTGTTTTGGGAATCTGGAAGAATCTCTATGTTGATAATGTTATTACTAACTAAAGAAACCCAAGAAGCACTCAAAAATTATAAAGAAAAGCCTTAATGAAGGTAAGGGAATTTCTTTCAAATGATAATGAGCAAAATTATTCCCAAGTAGAATTGAGCAGAAGTAAACCGATTTAAAAAAATTCTTGGTGTTAATACGAATCCCAAAAAGGATGTCATCCAGGTCATCTTAAAACCTTGGGAAAATTATATATATATTTAAGAAAAAAGTTTTCTCAATTAATATTTGGCTTCGCAAAAATTACTCGAAGTTGTTTAAACGGAAAAATATTGAAAATTAGCAGAATTTATTAGCTGTTATGGTGTTGGTTAAAAAAATCATAGCTTAGACTCAATCGATGCTTAATAATGTCACTTGAATACCAAAAACTCTGGATATATCACTCAGACTATATTTCTGTCGCTTACATTACTTCATTCTTTGAAATTTGAAGTACTGGTATTTGCCTAATTACTATGAGAGATTTATAAATTCTTATGTTCACTTTAAAAGTGTTCAGAGGCAGTCTTTTTTAACTGTTAGAAAGATAGAAATAATGTATTTTTGTGCCTTATGTTGAGAATAAACCAGAAACATATGTGCGGAAGTATTATTAGCTGGTAAAGCGCATAATTGTGCTAGATTTAAGTTAATACGGAATTAATTCACTAGAGCACTGACTTGAAGAATAAGTTTTGGAAGTATTTTGAAAACGATTCGGTATGTCTAATTTCATTAGAAAGAGAATGTAGTGAGTACAGATAGCATTTTAATTAAGTATATGTATAGTCTTTTTTCATCCTCAAAGTAGAGGTTTTTGATTGTAATTCACGGGCTACCTTGCTGTTTTTATTTAATCATCCCATTTAGATTTGCTTTTTGTGCAAAATATATTGACGAACTATTAATGTATTTTGCATAACTTTTTATCCATCAGATTAGACAAAAATTTTGTTTGCGCTAAAATTATACTTGTCTCTTTAACGGAATGTCAATTTGAGCCTGGCATATTTGGTGATCACTCATACTTCATTTTTTCCTTGCAGATCAGCGTATTTTGTAAAAGATATTAGCAAAAAAGTTAAAAGTAGTACGGAGAGAATATAGATGAGGAAGTGTTAAGTTACTGGCAGTTGACCGGTTTTGTTAGAAAGTAAGAAAGTAGGGGATGAATATAATATTTCAGAGTAGGCTCCAAAAATAATTTGAGAAAATAGCTAATTTGGTGAATGTTTCGTTTGAATAACTCAACAAGAGAAAGTCAGCAGGGGATGAATCTAATGAGGATGCTTAGCTACTGCCACGATAACATTGTTACAATTAGTATCATAACTGAATCATTATGTTTCCATGAGTCTCTTAAAATTATTAGTTTTTGCTATACCTCAAATCAACTCCAAGCAATCTTTATAAACAACGCAAGGAAGGCTCTAATTTGCTTGTGTTAGTTTATTTAACTAAAAAAGAAATAAAGTTGATTTTCCCCTATTTCAAAAAAGATATAACTGTAGTTCTTAGACAAAAAATACTTCTGCCAGTCGTCGTTCTGAGAAAAAAAAAAAAACAGAAGTGTTCAGCATTACAAAACTCTCAAACAGCGTCTCTTCCAAAATTGTTTGGTAATCCGAGTTGATTAATTCGACTATTGAATAACTTCATTTTCTCAGTTTATCATTGTACATCACATTTCCCATTAAAAAATCAAACTTATGTTCGATTTTGTGTAAATGAAGTTGAAATTCACCGAATACTCATATTGTACCTGAAGACAAAGCGATGTTTTTCACAGAAATAACATTCAGTCGTTCCTCATCTCTTTCCGTAAATTCAAGAATTTTACATATCAAATTATTCAAATGCCTTTTTATTATTCGATGAACAAGAAGGCACTAACCATGAAACGAATTCCTCGTCTCAGTCACACTAAAGACTTCATTTTAAAGATATCAATCAAACATTGAGCAATTTATGCCATTCACTATATAATCGTTTTATTGACCATTCCAGTATTCCGAATTATAAAGCACAAGAAAGGATCTGAATGTCAACCAAATTCTCCTGGAACCATTGATAGTATTATTTTTCAAATATAGGATTTGAATATTAAAACGAACCAAAAATGAAATTCTGAACTTTGACTTTGCCATAATACAATATTAGGAACACGACACATGACATTTATAAACCGTACAGATGATCCACTTCAACAGATAGTAACGTGTTCCTAAAGGTATCAAGCAGCTCTGATTTTTTATTCGAAATACTTCGCTTAAAAGGCATCATAGCAAATTTTTTTCTCTTACGTTCGAAATTACCGGAATTCATCAGCTTTCTACGTATTACAACAGTTTTTGAATAAAAATTGACTTCAATTACGTTACAACTAATCAAATTAGAAAAATATGAGAATTAACAAAGTTTAAGTCTGTTATAAAATAATCTATATCTAGCTTCTGACCGAAAACTTTAATCCATTCATTCCAATAGTCTTTCGATAAATAAATGCATAGAAGCTGAAAAGTAAACAAATGAGCTAGAAACTACTTACGACTACCACTCACCAACTTCCCAAAACAAATCAACGATATCAAAGAGAATTAGTTTGAAGAAAAGGAACTTATAACAATGAGGAAAAAAGCAGAGAAATTTTTGGAACTGAAAATAAAGCCAAAACTAAATGTTATTTCACAGTGTCACACGCAAACAGTTTTTTTATGAGAAGCTATGAAAGATACTGAAATAACGTTACGTAAAAACATAACTTGTCCTAAACTAAACTTAATCGAATTGACAATAAGACTGTTATGCTGATATAAAATTCTGATAATACTCAAAATGAATAAAATGTTGATAATACTTGTATACCACATATTCCGTCCTATCAAAACTATACCCCATTTGGGTACAGTTGAAAAATTGAAAAATTAATATATCAAAAACGAGTTATAATTAACAACATTAAGCATGAAAACATATGAATAAAATTAACATGTTACAACCAAAAGGACAAAAGACAGTAACAATGTACAGTAAGTTACCTTTTGCTACTTCAATATTTCTCTCTTAGTATCGCCTAAAACGTTCCCTGCACAGATTCAAAAAATAGTATAATTCCCAATTCTCAATTTCCATCATAATTGGTTTAATCACGAATAACATTGACAAATATAAATAAAGAACAAAATTTTAAATACCAAAGATTGTTCTAAAGAACATTTGAACAGTTTTTCTTTTTCTATCAAACAGAAATTAAAAAGCTTTTAATTCCGAAAGCTTAAAATCGAACTCAGTTTGTCCCGACTTACTTATTTCTCGTAAATGTTTCTCTTTTCTGCAATTGAACGAACGCCACCAATCCAGAACTTTTGTCTACATATAATATTAGATTAAACAATTTGTAATGAAAAACCTTTATTTACATGATGGTTCCACAGAAAACTTTGTAATGTAAAGCTCACTTCATGTAAGAAGTAGCAGCCACTCTTTTGAACTTCTATCCATGAGATAGCACTAAAGGAACTCGTTCAATCTTACATGAAATATTACACAGAGCTTTCAGAATAGACTTTGAGCAACACGCCCAATTACTGAATTTTATTAACTTGATTCAATCATCTTGTTCCAAAATCTTGTTTTTGTCAAAATACATTTGTTAAAATATATTTGAGAGTTGAATGTCTAGGAACGCAAACCATGCGTAATATGAAATGTAGAACGAATTACATGATAAATTAGATAGCAATTGGTTCAATACTGCTATAGCTATCGTTGGTGATTCTGTAACACACTTCGAATGCTTGTCCCAATGTTACTATTATTTCAGTTGCTACATCCTAAAAAGTGTTTCAGAGATACATGTGATTTCACAGCATAAAGAAAATAGAAACTTCTTTGTATACTATCTCCAAATTAGTTTTCGATTAAAAATGGATAAATTTTGAGACTAAATATGTTTCGAACTTAGGAAATTTGCTACTAAGATTCTGCATGGGATCAGAAAGTGTTACAACTTACGGCAGTTAAGACGCAAAATACATGACAGAAATGACGATCACCATCTTGCGATATATACGCGAAACAATTCAGATCTCTTTCGTCCTGACAGACTATCTGTATCTGGGCTATTTCATGCTCGACAGTAAGTTGCTGAAAGCATAACTAATCATGAAACTAACTAATCAGTCTTCTGTTTTAAAAGAGCTAACTGATAAATCCGTTTGTAACGATCAAAAACCTTTGTGACAGCATCAAGCACTCGAACACCCGATACTGAGATTTCCAGCAAAACATGAGGGACTTTGGCTATTTCGCGAATACCTCTCTGAAAAAATATACCTTACCAAAAAACAAACTGCTGAAAAAAAGTGAAATTTTCTTTTTAATATTAATATTCAAGAAAACACATTACATGAGTATACCTTACTTTCAATTTGATCATAGCTCTTCGAGAATCCTCTGTCTCCTCAACATTTGATATTTCCATTGATCCAAGGTAATGAGCTGAATATGAAATGCAACTCTCAATAAGTGTACTAGATGAATGCTGCCATTCAGTAGGATGACCCCCAACAACCACTGAATGCGGCATTTGGGTACTTGATGATGACTGCATCGTACTCCTAAATTTTCACTAGATTGATTCACTGGATTCATGTTTTTCAAATTCAATTCATCAAGTTTTTCATAAAGTGGAAATAAGATTTCTATAATCTCAGAAAATTAGTTTATAAGAAATCACCTGCTCTCCTGACCACTGTCTACTTCTTCCTGTGCTGCCGCTGCTCGTTCTGCCGCCCTTTGACGTCGCTCTTCCTTCGCTTTCTTCAAAGAATTTAAAATTCGCTTTTGGTGACCAAGTTTTGTGACACCAAGAATCTGAAAATAATGTTTATTAGGAACGAGAAAAAATAAAGCGTACAAAAACGCCGTATTAAAATTTGACAGTAAGTAAACCGTTTACTTTCAAATGTTTCCGCGTTGAATCAACTGCAAAAACGATCAGCATTGACGTCAACCCACCACTTACAAAATGACCCAGATAATCTTCCAAATCCAATGAATGCAACCAATCCGAAACATATGTAAAAGAATCTAAAGAAATTAAAAAAATTCAAGGATTACTATCTCTTCGAGGACAAATTTAGGGGTGAGTAGCTCCGAAACTTTAAAACTAACTTGCACTTGGAACAGAAACATTTGGATAATTTTCTAGATACATTCCGATTTGGTGTTGAGTTGACTTATCAAGCCCGATTTCTTGCATAGAAATACGATCGAGTGTTGACTGCTGCAAATAACAATCGTCGATGCAAACTGCGCAACACAAATTTCCTAGAAAATTTTGTAGTTCCAAAAACGAATTCCTTAAATATAATACTCGCCTTGCTTATCAGAGCAAAAACATACCATATGGTTAATACTGTCAAAGCCATTGATTTCAAGAATTTCCGCTATTTCATTTGCTCTGGGATTAGGTATCCCAACACACACATTTAGCCATTCAGCAACAGCATTTACCCCTCGCTGCAAGAAAAAGTGCTATGTAATCTCGTAAAAGCCGTAAGTCCTCCTTAAAAAGTTACGGTTCAATTTCTTACAAATCTCTAGACTTTAATCACAGAAGCTCAGGCTGTTTCATGAGATAGAATGCAACGTCATATTCAGTCTCACGATTTCATACTTTTGGCTTGCATTACAACACTGCTTTATTCTAGGGCACCACCACAACTTCAGCCGACTCTTAAGATATGGAATCTTATGACTGAATTTTACCAGTTAATCATAAGTTAACCTTCCATAATTTAAAATCACAATAAAACATCTACGTAGTCTTCTCAAAGTTTAAGTAGTGATAACTGATTCAGAATCAGTGACCTTCAGTACTAACCGGCTGCTTATATCTTCTGTCAGCATCAAATCCAAAGGACTGCCTATTTTGCACTGTCTGTGGTCCATTTAACTGCAGCATTAATGCCTGAGATCTCCGGTCTCTAAGATAAACGGCCACTTTTGGTTCGTAATGAGCTGCAAACACCGATTCCCGACAAATTGCGCCACCAAATGACTCCATTATTTCACTGATCTGACAATATATTTTCTTAAACAAGACTTATAACATCTCTATTTTTTCCAGTTGTTTTTCGACAACCCACATCTAGCATAGATTTCTAGGAAATAAGGGTAAGGCTGTCATAAGTTGAATTTGGTAACTGAATTGTAACTGGAAAATCCACCTTCTTCCATTCAATGCTTTCATCCAAGGAACTACGCCGGGTTGAAATTTTATCACTTTGCGCAAATGATGTCTGTATAGTGCTGTTTATTTCGTCCTTTTGGTGACCGCCATCGCTCGATATAGATAATCCACACATCTCTACAAAAAAAAGTTGAAAAATAGAAAGGATAGCAAAGTTGCTTTTAATCTTTGCAGTTACAGAGATACACATCCATTTCTTCCTGCAATTTTGTTAAGAACCAAATTTGATTATGAATGCTCACCCTTATTTATGCTACCACGTGCCGGGACAGAAGACGCAGTTCGAAAGCGTACCTCCGCAGAAGAAAATGATTGATCATCCATGCTGGAATAGTTTAAATTATGGAAACATTCCGGCGGTAAAAAAATTCAGTTGAAAATGAAATCTCACCTGGATTGTTTATAAGGATGACTGTATTCCTGCGACGGAGAAATTACTGACGGTGGTGTCGAAGAAACATGCGAGATGATTGGTAGGGAACACGAAGACGCTAAAGTGCAGTCTGATTCCACTGAAATTAGATTTTGCTCAGGTAAATAACGAAAATTTCCAAAATGACAAGCTTCGTTAAAAAGCATACGAACCTGTTGACGATGGCGATATTGTGTCCTTCTGCGTATGCTGTGATCTTTTGCTTACAGAGGGAGATTGAGACAACCGCTGCTTAACGTTATCCTAAAACTGGAAATTTTTCTAATTGGAAAATACTAAACACTATGAATCCATACAAAACAAGCTTTGTTACAAGAATATTTCAAACCTGACTACAAAGGAAATGATGAATGCGGGACTCGGTAGTTTCAGGACTCGGAAGATGGTCAAGTTCAGACCGTCCATTATCAGTATTTGCTCCATTTTCATTTTCTGTTGTTATGCTTTCAGCACAATTCGCCGATGTAGTCTAGGGTTACTAGATGTCAGCGCAAAGGAAGTTTTGAATGGAAAGAAAAAAGAAACTAGAAAAAAAATTATGATGCAAATTTTGGAAATATCTCGCACTCATTAAAAATTACCTTCATTGAATAACCTGAATTAAGAATAGCCGTAATAGGGCTATGATCCAGTACAGAATAATCGTCATTCAAGAAACGTGAATGTCTTCTCCGTTTAGTCTAAAATAAGATTCATTTCACAATCCTGACTGAATTTTCTGCATTTACTGCTTACAAAGGATGATATAAATCAGAAAAATGTTTTCAGCCGATCCTAAAATTGAAACCTGGTTTAAAGGATTATTTGCATTCTTAAACTTACTTCCTCCATAAAATACCTTTCCGGAGAATTTTGCATTGACAGAATGCTGGCTGAAGCTGACATAGAAACCTCTTCAGGGAGTGCTAGTGGTGCACGGCCTTGAGTTAACGAAGCTGTCCCAGATGGAACACTACTGCTTTGTTCTCCAGGAGACAGTGCTAAAAATCACATCATTCGATGTAATTTTTTACATCGAATGAAACAACTTACTGATAAGACTTGCATGAATTCTTGATGATTAAAGAAATAAATAAACTAATCTAGTCCCATTCTAGTGGGTTAAAACTTCAAAAATGAACAATTGCCCTTAAACAAAAGAATAAAAAAAAAAAGCATACAACGTTCGAGAGTTGAGCAAGCGAAAGTGATGATGGATGCTGGACTTTCCGTTCTAAGTGAAGAAGAGCTTGGTGGGCGACACTTAACACGACCACTGTTCTTAATTGTACTAGTTTCATGTGCTTTACTTTTCCGAGGAGTCGGTTCGGGCTTCAATGTTTTCTCTAGCAGGGACAAACATTGACGGCTGGGTTTCACTAAAGTAAGTGAATGATGAATTACAGCGTAATCTCATTCGTAATGAACCGTAGACTTCTAAAATTAATTACACATGGATGGCAAGGATATTAAATATGTCTTACCAGGTGGAATAGTCTGTGTACCACTACTTCTAATACTACAAAACGGTGCGTCAACATTTTCACAACCAGCTTTATGTATGGATTTCAATTCGCAGACATGCCGCCAACATCGATGTCCTGAGCATAGATTTCAGTATCAATCTTTGAACACAATGTTAGATCAACACAGGATGCATTTCTGCTTTCTATCCAAAAACCATTGGTACACTGTGAGGGGATATGAAAAACCATTGCATATTGGCGTTAAATTTTTGCTTTGAAAAATTCGTGAAATACGAAAAAATGCAAGATGGTGAAGATTACCGGGTGGTGGAGCATTATCATAAACAACAAGATTTTGTGGTACATTGTCATAACCTAGAAGGGGATGTCGTGGACTTATCACATTGTCATATGGATCAGCATGCTGTGATCGCCAAGCATCATACGAAAGTGGAGATGGACATACTACTACTGAATCTGAAATAAAACAATCTTTGTAAAGAACTGCAGAAGCAAAAGATCACCATACTCAACAAAGTGAAGAAAGAGGCTGAGATATTCCATCAAAACTGATCAGCCGATATAGCTACATTTAAGTCATTTTTCCACATAGTTTCACTACAAAATTTATTCCTTTCAGTGTACGGGGAAAACCCTGCTATTTCTAATCCGAAATATTTTTTTACGTTTTGGTTCTCCAACTGCTAACACTTTTTTTACCTGAATTAAGTGATGTTCGACCAACTCCCATTCTTGGTAAAAGAATACTATTTTTTTGAAGTGTATGTCGATACCTATAACTCGGCAGTACGACAGTAAACCGAGGTACGCGATTTTCTACACCAAAATCTTCAACTTGACCTGATGATGGTTGTGAACTGAAATACACTTTGCAGAATACAAGCAAACAAGCATACAAAGTATACAGGAACACATGATGTAAATACACGGAAAACAAATAAACAACCAGAACAAAAATATTTTAAGAGAAAAAAGCTTTACCCAGACTCACTTCCAGATGATTCTACGTGAACGGCTGACAAAGGAAGGATTGAAATATCATCCTGATTGTGTTCGGCACTAACTAATGTAACCATGTTAGTCTGAAAAATGGTTAAAGAATTGTAAATTTTTGGGTCCTAGAATATATTTTAAAAAACAGTGAAGAAAAAACCAAGCAAACATACTAAAAAAATAATAAAAATATTCCATAACATTAAAAAAAATACCGCTATCGATGGTGGTGGACAACACGTGGAAATGTCCGAAGTGGCATCAGGCCCATAAGTTGAACTATGCTGCACGTGATTTCGAGATGATTGAAGCCTAGCTGAAGCAGAGGAATATATTTCTTCAAAAAAGATTTTGGCTTGAAAAAAATCATTTGCCACTTCAATTTTACTTCCAAACATTTCTAAGCACCTGTGGACAATTTCGGTATCGGTTTCCATATAACATCTTTAGGAATGGCACCATATTTCGAACAGAAGGGTAAATTCAAGTAAATTGAATGATTCGCTGCACTGATTCTGTCACTTTGATGATCCTTATATTTCTGTATGTAAGCTATAAAAACAGTAGTAAATGCGTGTTAGTTTAATAAGTCATGGAAAAGCACCTAGAAAACATAGAACTAAACCTTCAATGAGCTTTCGACATTCTGACCACCCTTCTCGGCTCTGTATCACCTGTGTAAGATCTGAAGCTTTTTCATTTTCATGCTCTGCTAAAGTTTCCAATACAGTACGTCCTTGTCCATCACGGGTATCAACATTGATGCCTACATCCAAGAAAATTGTAAAATAGATGAAATTATTACCATTATTCGAATAAACTTTATCAGACAAAAAGCACCATAAAAATTAGAATTATTTTCATTTAAAAGCCTTTAAACAAAAAAAAAAAAAAAAAAGGAAGAGAATAAACCATGTATGATTAACCTTGTTCAAGAAGCAATTTAACAGCTTCAACTTTCCCAAACAGTGCTGCGACATGTAATGCACTACCTTCTTCAGTAACATAGTCAAGATCGAAACCAGAATGACACAATATTTGAAGACAATCAATGTGACCATGACGAGCAGCTGCATGCAATGGATACACTACTTGAGCTAAATGTCGTGACCTTCCTGGATCTGTGGTAATGCACTCTGATGCACTCTAAAGAGAGTTCACTTAAAACAACCAGAACTTGTTAGTGGACATAATTTATAGTAATACCTGCAGTGCTAATTCCGGACAATTACAGATGAGTAAGCGACACACATTAGCTTTGCCAAATCGTGCAGCTACATCTAAAGCTGTTTCAGCACGTGCGTTTCTCATCCTGGCGTCTGCATGTTTCTGCAAAGTGTCGTTATAATATGGGTTTTTACTTCACTTAATTTTCAATAAGAATTTTAGAACCTAAGAGAAGATTCACTTATTGTAATTCTTTAATTTAAACTAATGAACTTCAAATTGAAACACACAGCAAGCAAAACAGCGACGACTTTGCCATGACCATGTTGTGCAGATAGATGCAGAGGTGATTCTTTGGCGTTGTTCACTGCATCAACAGTATTTGGTTCAGCATTAATTAAAGTCTGGAATATATATAAGTGCGAGGTCCGAGTTTAAATTTTATGGGACTAATAAAACTTCCAAATGTCTAACAAGTTGCAATACCGTTAATGCTAATTACCTGTATAACTTCAACGTGACCATTCCATGCTGCTAAATGTATTGGAAAACATCCGCGCCGATCTTTTATTCGTGCCATTTGCGAATCAACATTCAGCAAAATTTTGACTACCTTGAAAAAATTAAATTTGCAAAAGACATGACTGTACTGAATTACGATTACATAGAAGGAATTAAGAAATGGATTAGTTGTACCTCTTTATGACCTAGTAAAGCAGCAAGATGTAGCACTGTATAACCATTCGATGGATCCACAATCGAACATAACCATGCTGAATGTGACGTCGATGTACGCAAAAAGCTAAAATATTTTTGAGGATTTATTACTACGTTTGAAATCTTTTACTGTCGAATCTTTCCTTTACAATATACTTTTTCCGACTTTATGGAATTAGTAATAAGATTTCCAACCATATTACAAAATCATCACTGAACTACAACGGTTGAAAATCTGTTTTAAAATATTTCAGAAGAAAAAAAAGAAGATAATTTACTTCAGTGGTGTCCGTGGACGCCTGTTGCGTCTGCTTAACAGCCATGTCTGCACCTTCTTCGTATCTCCACGTCTCACCGCTTCAAAAAGTTCCTACAAACATCCAATCAAAAATAATGATACACACTGTGCGTTTCTTCATATTTGAATATTGAAGTGTACATAATACTAGAAATGGAACTACGTTGTCTCTCCAAATTTTCGTTAGTAAAATTGCTGTACACAATTCTTTCATCATGTTTTCTTTAATGAAAAAGGAACATACCTGTTGAACAGAATTAAGTTCTTTTGGTCCCATCGTTGCATGACGACAGAACTCCCGAGAACTATCAGAAAAATACACTTTTATGACTCATCTTAACACAATCACGTCATCGTAACACTGCTTCCATTAATATGTAAATTTTAAAAAAATATGGACAAAAAATTCCCAATTCCACAACGCATCTACTAGTTCTGATTTATACAGATATTTATATTCAGTTGTGAAACAAAATCTCATTAATCCGTCAGCAGCTAAATTTTGTCGATAAAGCACAAACACATATGAAGTTACGATACCGTCACTAAAAATTTCTATAACTTTTTTTGCATGTCCTGTTGAAGATCCTAGTAGTGTATTAAACTGCTTTATAACAAAAAAAAAATCGGAAATTAGATAAAAAATAAGTATAAAATTTTCAAGGACTCGTGAAAGGAATATCAGTATCAAGAACAAAAACGATAAGACGGAAAAACTAAAAAGCAATTTTAAATGAAATATAAATTGTACAGGAGAAATAATATTGAAATACTGGAAGTATTGTTTGTGATAAAAAACTTGAATAAAATAACGCCTTTTCCATAGTAGATGCATAGTTGTGTCTCTTAACTGAATGGAATAAAGATCTCCAGGAAGCAACCGATTAGTTTAGAATCCAGAAATTCATTTTCAAAAAGGAAGTTAACAAGTAAAAAGAGCTACAGAAATGTACTGAGATTGTGATGCGATGTGTGATTAACCATATAACCCGGTGGTTCAACAAACAATTTTTAAACACCATTGGAAAACCACTCGGTGAAAATAAAATTGTATAGTTGTGGGCGGAGATTTCAATGGCCTGAAATAATCCTAAGGAAAAAACACTTCTGCCTGGTCTACCCGAAAATAGGAGGGGAGAGGATATGAGTATGGAGGGATCGAGAAAGAATAAATCAAGATAACTCAAGAAGCAAGAGGTAGACGAAGGAAAGATTGAGGGCAGTCTACGTTCGGCGCATTTAAAAATAAAACAAACACTGAAGTACTAAGAAATAATCGATCCTGTAGTAGTGGAAAAAGGAATTACTTTTATGTCAAAGAAGCATGTCGAATTTTACGAAATTCTGCATACTGGAATCAAAAATTCTTTCACCATAATTAGTAATGAATTGTAATTGCAAAGCTTATTAATAATTCTCGTTTAAATACCAACAATGACGTGAACACCGAAAAAGCATGAAAACAACGCAGCCAAAATTTGTGAGACACATTTTCGAAATCCCAAGCAAAGTAGTAATGAATTCTGGATTTTAGATGTGCCAAACGTCAAGCAAAGTTATTCCTTGTTCCACTTTGTGAATTTGAATTTTTGCTAGATTCAGTTAAATCTGATTCATTCAATTATCTTCCTCTGGAAAATGTACACTCGGTGGGTTGTTGACTGCTCGATTGTATAAAATTGTCAAGTTTAAGCTTCATAAGACACACCAGTTGGTCCACCATTCAGTTTCACTTATGTCAATTACCGTCTAACCTTGAAATTGGTGACACACAATACAACAACTAGACACCCTGCACTTCTATCTCCAATCCCTAAATTTGTTACAAAACTGCTCGAAAACGGAAACAATACCAATCGATTGGAAAAGGTTGTCCGTGGCAGCTGTCTGTGTGCATATGTTAGTGTATGTGTTTGGTATGTGTGTGTATGTGTGTGTCTGTCTGTCTGTCTTCTCGTGTTATTGTATCGTGCCGACAGTAGGATCATTTAATTTAAACAGACGATACACTGTTGGTTGGTGGGACGTAGTGTTGGTGAAGTGGTGTCCGCAGATTACTGAACTGTCGTGTCGAGTCGGCTATCAGAATTCAGGTAAGCGTATACAAAGGTAAGTGATATGGAACGAAGTGCAAGTTCACGTCTTGCAATTCGATTGTAATTACTTGAAGTTTCAGTAATTCCAAGTATCAAGAATTGGAAATGACCAGAGTACTATGAGCAGTTCCTGTGAGGTATTTGTTCAAATGCAGAAGTTTAAAGGGACTAAAGGAATCGAAATAGTGGGAGACAAGCAGAGACTGGGCGAGCAGGCGGAAATTCGGTGGGAGAGTGCGCCTGCTTCAAAATATCTACATGGAAAGGCGAACCTCCCATACTCATCCATATTTCCTAATGTTTTTCCTCTTCATTGAAAAACTAGGACCAAACTTCAGCTTAACTATAGCACTCTTCACTGGCTTAAATAAGCTTGGCAGATGTGCTTTCACAGAAAACACAATATTACTTAGCTAACCATCAGACATACAACGCCGGTTTTTCTTTATGAACTGCCTCAATGGATCTTTCGATGATTATTTTTCATTCACTGTATCCTCAAGAACAGGATTCAATTAATGGGACTCTGTGAAGTGCGACAAATATGTAACTTGAGCTAAGGGAACAAAACAAACCATTGGCTTACTACTGCTAGCTAGACGGCTTGGGTAATTAAATCTAAAACTATGGTAGGGAAATACGAGGTTTTGTTAAAATTCAATTTAGAATTGACTAAGAAATAACACTGACTGAAAATGATAAAGCGGATCAAATTTCTAAAATCTCTTGGACCCAATGTAAAATTCATGCAGGTGGCGTTGTTTACAGTTTTATTGCATAGTGATAGCATGCAAAGAATCTATTCATAAAATACCAAACAAAAAGTGGGAAAAAGTCGACAAGTCAGTAAACTAAATAACGCTAGTTGAAAATGATGGATGACATGAATGAAAACTGAAAACATGGAAATGCCAATTGCAACTGGAATTGGAATTGCGCTACAGCTTCGTTTATCTCTGAGTGTAATTCAGAATTTGCTGGCAACGGCTACGCACGGCTTTATTACCAAGGAAAAAGTTGAGAATGTTAGCTGCTTCAAGCGAATTTTAAGTAATATTATGCCTTTCGGCAAATAAGCTTGTGCAACTTTGGCTGCAAACAAATTGTTGATTCTACTTTATTAAGAAAAGAAAACATAAGACAGTGTTTCCCTTTTTTTCTTTTGTTTGCATTTTATCAATTAGATGTAGTCGACGAAAAAAAACAGAAAATAATATTCATATTTTCCACTTTGACACTATTAAGAAACATTTCATTTTGTTTTAATATTACTTTTGGTAAGGAATATTTTCGAACTTTTTGCTGTTTTCCGAAAATTAAAATCTTAGAAAATAATATTCAAAATCTTTTTATTAATAGCTGTAAGATTATATGGTGAAATGTTTAGTTATAATAAATATCTGTCAGGAAAAAAAGCATTGCTAATCACATAAGAGTATGATATAAAGGATGAAATTTGAAAACTTTCAAGAAACACATTTGCAGAAATGTAGAAATGTGTTTTCGCTTGAATGATGAATGAAATCACAGCATCCCAGAATGAAAACCCCTTGCCATTTAAGAATTCTAAACTTCCTCTTTGAAATAGATATTCTATAGGGTATGCATAACAGCACATAAATAACTTCAGACCAAACAACCATTGTTCAAGTCAACAAATGCTAGTAAAAAAAGAAGGCATCATACATAAAAAACAGCAAGGCGCTTTCTCACTTTCACTTGAAATTTGAGCTTTTTTTGCACTTCTATGTGGTCTTTCTTAAATGTCACCTTGATTCATTCATGATGACACCTGTAATTTTCAGAATAAATTATTACTAATCTTTCAACTTATTATTTACTTTCAAGAACAACTACTTTTTGTTGTAATATTGATTTTTCATTTAATCAAAAAGCTTAAAGCCACTGATTTCATTGTCCAATGGGACTTAACAAGTTAATCCAAACTGAATTCAAATAAGTAAGAGCAGCCTTGTCTAGTAAACCATCAGGTCTGCATAACAGATTCAGACAGCATGAGCATGAAAGGCTGATAGATTTGACGAAATCAAGGTTTGATTTACAGGAAAAGGAAATTAGATTTGTCGCGTCTAGTGTTGAGTTATGAAGATTTTGGGTTATATTCTTGAAATCTGTCAGACATTTTAGTAGCAGCAGTTATCCGATAAGCTACCTGATGAGAAGAAAAAGAGATGATTAGACGGAAGAACTTACATAATTACATTCAACGCTATAACTGGTTTTAAATAAAACTAATTAAAACGAAGATAAAAAGTGGTTGGTGCTACTAGCATAAATTATACAGTAGAAAAAAGCATTTGGAAGATATTGAAAATGTACTGGTCCTTTTATCCATTGCTGCTACTGTCAGTTCGTTTTACCCCAGAACTTCCCCACTCTCTAATAGTAACTTCTAGAAATCGGAGAATGGCAGCTTGTAATGAAGAGAAAAATTGACGACATTACAAAATAATAGGGTCGGGATTATGAATGAGAGAGAAATGAAAGAAGGAAATTCTTATCCTCAACTACATCATCTTCCGTCTTCTATTTATTTTTAATTGAATGAGTGCATCTTGAAAATTTTAGCTCTCACTAAATTTGTCCTTATTGTTTTTTTTCCTTCCTTTCGAACCAAATATTACGACGACTGCAAGACTGAGGTATTTGTTACTTGTTGTTCCAATTCTCTAGAAGATCACAGATGCAATTTATAGCCATTCCACTTATTTTAAAAAAAGCAAAAGCAAAAACAAAAATTTTTCCAATATTCCGATTGCTTCATCTCGAATAACACATTGGTGTAGACGAAAACATTGTTAAGCATAAAAAAAAATATGGCAAAATTTTAAATTAAAAGCGTAGAAGCATTTTAAGTGAAAAATAACGCAGTACACAAATAGTTAAATATCAAAGATATGCTTAACTTTCTGTTTTAAATTCAGTAGAAAGGGGTGAGATATATCTGCAAAGCTTTTTTTTTTTTGGTTCTTAGAGTTTTCGCTGTTGTAAAGCCTACAATACAGAAATTGCATAGTTTTAAGCAAAAGTAAAGTATTTACATCAGCTGACAACTTATGAAAATGAAATTTGTATTTTAATCCTGATAGAATTAGTTACAGAAGAGATGGCCTTCCAAGATGGTAAGAATGGACAGTTGCTTAATCGAGTATGTTCATCATTTTATGAGTTTCATATCTTTGCATAAACATTCTCAAATTATCCGTTAAAGTTTTGCTTCCAAATGGTTGAATACTGAATAAAATTCATTTTGCTACAAATTTCATTGCTTTTTAAAATTGGGACTCTGACTTCTCATGCAGTTGTATCATATCGCCGATCGGCTCTGATAATCTTTATACTGACTCTTTTTGGTAAAAGTTGGAAGGTTTAAACAATTAAAAAATTAAGTAATAAAATCAAAGTTAAACTTTAGTTAATTAAGGGAAGTTTCACATCACTTTATAAAAACTAGAATCAGAAATATGTTAATGAAGGTAAGAAAGATTTGTGCAGGAAGTGAAGCAGAAGAGAATTAGTCATAGCAAAAATAACCTCAAGTAAAGAACGAGGAAGAAGAAAAAGGAGTTGTCTTGAGGAACAAGTAATAAATTGTAAGGCAAACCTATTTTTGTAAACTACAGTTTTCGATCTTCAGTTTGTTTCAATAAAAAATGAAACAGGCGCTTATGACGCTTTACCAATACAAACAATTCACAGATTCCTTGGAATCAATTGTGTTAAGCACATTTAAAACTTTTTTTTTTGCAACATTCCTCCATATAATCTGTTAAACACTGTATTTTTTTTTTCTTTATTTTGATCGTAGATGAATGGCTGTCACTGATATTTTAGTCGATTATATGTCATCTTTTTTTTATACTTCAAACATTCTATTGGATACTACATTGATCTGATTCTGCAGATTTTGAAAACAAGTTTATGTGAGGCATGAAAACGATCTGATAAGTTGGGCATTGTGAACTTTATAAATTGCAAAATAAGAGCAATATGTGAAATAAATTATTATCTAGTTATCATAAAAATTTTATTCGGAATTTTTGTTTCTAATTTCTATGTAGATAAATTTTATTTAAAACTTTCAAATCACATAACAATGGAATCAAAGAAGTTGTTTTCAAATAATATTTTTTGTTAAAGTGTTGTAAAGAAAATGAATATGGAATACAGTTGGTTATAATAAAAATTTAGTATGGAGAAACACTGATTCCAGCAAGCTGAGATTCGCCTCTCTGATGACATTTTATTTCACAGTATTAAATTTAAGCCAATTAAATAGCTACAAAGCTTTTTTTTTTCATTTACAAAATTCAGTTTAATTGAACTGTGTGCTATAAATTGATTTTCTTATTCAAATTCTATTTTTATAAAAAACTACAAAGCTTTCAATTGCTTTAATTAAGCTAGAAATACAAATAAAGTTTTCAGAAATTCACTTGTTCATTTTTGAATTTATTTCATTTTCTTTCTGCTTGGTTTATTAAAATCAGTCACATCTTTTTCATGATTCTGATAACTTAGATTTACTTATCAGTTAAATATTCATTTCTGCTGAATACATTTCTCCATACTTTAATATTCAAGATTAGCCAAGTTAAATACTAAAATCATTCGGACAGTGTGCTTGGATAAT
Source organism: Wuchereria bancrofti (assembly GCA_005281725.1). Lineage (NCBI taxonomy): Eukaryota > Metazoa > Nematoda > Chromadorea > Rhabditida > Onchocercidae > Wuchereria > Wuchereria bancrofti. The sequence goes on from SSBO01000012.1 coordinate 2,975,595, forward strand.
TGTGCTGTTGAAGTTTGAGGCAAAGAAATGGGTGGTTATAGCGAACGGAATCAAAATTATTAAACTTTAACTTCAGGTTCACTTACCATTACATTCTCATTTATGCCATTAGAAAAAGATTCTGATATAAACATTTCACACATATTGTGAAAGGTCATCAGATCTCGTATATTTTGCAGAAAAGAACAATGATATTCTTTTTTTTTTTCTTTGTTTAAAGAAATCTTTGACGAGTATGTACTGCCTAAGATTCTTAAAGGTCTTCCTAAGCACAACTTAACATTTATAAAGGTTAAAATCTAATGTGGAAGAAGTACTTTTTATAATTTTCGGCAAAAATTTTGAACGATCAAAAATTATGGTATCCGAAAGTGGAAATGTTAAGAATATAGATCTCTTATGACTTTTGGGTGCATTATATCTTATCCGAAGCATAATTAGCAGTAAACAGAGAATATTTCAACCTGATTACGCATAAGCAGCATAAGCATGGCAGATACAAAAACAGTAGTTGATATACTAAACGGTAGTATAAAATATATATTGACGAAACTTTTTACGGACATTTTATATGCTAACAAGAAGCATAAAGATTTTTTGTAAATTCATTCTCCACTTTCTGAGCGTCATTTTTTCAGGAACGAGAAATTAAAAACAAGTTGTTCACGCTCATTTCTCATTAACTAAATTTGAATAAGAAAAAAATCTAACTACAGAGAAAGTAGGCTTCCGTTTTAATTTTTTCATAAACTTACTTGCTAATTTGTATTTGATACTAAATAAATGCTTCTTAATAATCGGAACTTCTCAAATTCACTGCATACTACAAATTCCAATTCACTTTTTGGCTTTTTTTTTTGCTTCCAGTTCAATTTACTTTGTATAATTTTATTATTAAAAACTATACTAAATAATGCTTCGGTGAAAGTAAACTGGAACCGTTGCTTCATTGAATTTGGGGAGTGAAATCATTTAGAAACTATATTCCATTTGCTTGAACAATATTTTCCATAAAGAACGGATCATACTTCGTTCATTAAGTTGAAATATGTCTTACTGAGAAACATGAACGTAAAACAAGTGATCAAAGAGGCGAAGTTGACGATTTTACTGCTTTGAAGTTTAAGGACAAGCAACTGATTGTGATTAGATGAAGGCACTGCTGTAATTAAAATGAAAATGGGATAACCAGGTAAAGATAAATCTTTCAAAGTTATTTAAGAACTGAAACAGGATAGAATGATTACCAAGGTGGACTTCTGACAATTGTCGAAAAGTCTTGTGAACATTCTGACTTTAACTTCATCCATTCTAAATTTTAATCATAAAATAGTGTTTAAAAAGTTATGGAAGTATAAATTACGGTCATTTGGTAATTAATGTAAAAATTATTCTGCTAGAAAATATTCTGCTATTATTTCAACAAAGTTGCTAATAAAGACACATAAATTCGCAGTTGACAAGGAATATAATTTAGATGCAAAGCAAAGAAAATGAATATTGAAAAAAACAGTGAAGATTTTTAATTTTTTTTGATGAAGGTGTGAGCAAATTGAAAGGAAGAGAACAGTCGCCTCTCACACAATTAATTAAATTATTGAGAGCCATTTCTGGAGATTAGTGTGTATTTCTAATGTTATAAAGTGAGATAATGTAGGGTGTTAAAATTTTAAACATAAAATGTTGCCAAGATTAAGAAAAGTGCTTACTTGATGTAGTATTAAGAGGTGTAGTTTTAAGAATTAGAAAAGAGACGAGGGGGAAGGAAGAGAGTGTCCTTCCCCACTCATCTAATCATGATAGAAAGTTAAAAGTCTGTGTGTGAAGTGTTTTGACGTGAATTTGTGTAAGTTACAAACGGTTTTCAAAATCGATTTTCATTGTGTGGCTAAAATTGAATTCATTTATGATCAATATTTAAGGATCATCAATTTTTCTTCGTTCTAAGCTACATATATTTGACTCAAAATTTGAAAAAAAACGGTGGGAACAGTGAGACTATTTTAATAGTTTAATTTGAAGTTGTTCAACTTACTTTCTTTTGATTATTGAAAATGCTTACTTTAGAAAATTTCGTTTCCCTACATTTTAAAGAAATTCGGTAAATTCACCTTTAATTTACTATATCTCCCATACAGTCCTGCAGTTTTAAGCCAATTTGAAAATATTAAAAGTGAGGAGAAAAAATTTTTTTCCAAGTACTCCTTTTAATTTTCTTTCAAAGTGCTTCTTTAAAAAAAGTTTATCCCAGTGAGGAAACCTCACTAATTAGGTAGGAAATGTTAAAATCACAAAACATTTTAAGAACATTAAATTTTTTAAATAAAAAAATTGCATAATCTGAGAACAAATTTATACGCATTATTTTTACTATAGGAATAATTTTTTAGAATCCGAAAAATACGCGGTTTTATCAAATCATTTGTAAAAATCTTAATTTGTTTAGCAGGTCGAAATATTATAATTAAATGACTAGATTGTTGATAGTGGTGATGAAAAATGTTTCCACGATCTAGTTCGAATTACTGACACCCTCTCTAAAGTTATTTTATCTAAAGAAAAGAAAGTTGTTTTATAAACTTACTTGCTCATTTGCATCTGATATTAACTGAGGAAGTTATTTTATCCAAAGAAAAGATATTTGAATGCAACAAAGATAATAATAATGCGAAGGAACTATGTTACAAAGATTATTTTGTACTAAAAATATCCAGTATTTCTATTTATAAATTTCTGAAAATAGAAATGATTTTTTTTCGTAAGATTTCTGGAAAAATTTTAGAACAGATAAAAAATTGAAACCTTAATTCATTAATTCATTATGTTCCTTGGAAAAAGAGCTGCCTAAGATAAAGGGAAGGATTTCGCTGTATATTCAAATAGAATTAAAGTTAGGAAACAATATTTTCTCAGTAACATATCTCGAAAATCAAAGCCAGGAAGAAATTCAGAATATATTAAATTATTTCTGATATCAAAATCACCAGTGTAGCACGACCATCAATTGCCTCACTGATATCATTATTGCTGGTAGTGCGATATTACAGACAGTCTGCTGAACATGACTCAAATATCGGCCGTTTAACCACCATATACTTTTACTGACTCAGTTACCGGTTTCATTTCTGATATTTTTACATCTAAATTATTTTGAATTGTAGTTTGATCATCAATTTTATCACTGTATCAAATTAAAAACATCAAAATATCTCTAAAAATATGTTCTGATGCTATGATTATTTGAAACTCCCATCATTGCTATGCAACCATTTAAATTACGCTGCATTTTTGGATGCCATTGCTACAATAGGAAATACTCTTGACCAATATTAATGAAAAGAAGAGGATTAAATCCCTTGTGATATTCATTAAGTTAAACATTTTAAATGGTTCTTCGTTAAGCTAGTGTGGCTTCCTCTAGTCTTAACTTGATGAAACTATTGTTACTCATTTCGATTTCATTCTGTAAATGAAGTTCATATATTTGGGACATCTGATCTCCAGAATTACATGGGAAACCACTGAATCATTTTATTTACTTTGCTTATTATAGAGTGAGCGATTAGTGAAAGGAACAAACATTACGGTAAGTCATTTTTATTCTGGACATACTGATGAACAAAATTTTTTTTGTGTTTCGATAATTTATGCATTTTACTACTTGATTTGTCCATTTATCACTTTGAAGCTAAAATTTATTAGTTCTTTGGGAGATACCAAATATTAAAACTGACATTATAAATAGTCATTTTTTCATTGGTATTAATTTATGGCTATTATCATTATTATCCTCACGACTGTATCATGGTAATGATTGATCAACAGACATAAAATAGCTCTTCTTTCAAAACTGATTAAATCTTAATTAAGTTCTAGTGATTTTCAGTTATAACAATGACTATTGCTTAAACAGTGATATGGTTACACTAAATATAGGAATATAAATAAGTGACAAGACACTACCGTAGCCATATGGCTTCAGATTAGCTAATTAGTTTCAAACAAAAGCAAGAAATTTTGGTTAAGAGGGAAGAAGAGGAGGTAGATGGTGGGTGGGGTTGGAAAGAATTGAATTGAATTCATTCGGTAACGGTCTTCTCACTTCGTCTTCTCCTTCCATCATAGCGCCAACCAGAAACTGTGAATTGCCACGCCCATCCGATCCTTTTCCGCATACTTTCTGGTGGATGCTGTTGCATTTTTCATAGTTTTCTGTCAAATTCCAGAAAACTTAGCTTATTATTACTCTTCCACTTAAGAATTCATTCATAGAAACCCCGAAGTTCACGTTGTGATCATACTGTCGTCAAAAATGTTACCTTAATTATTGCATTGTTAATCAATCCAATTAAAATTGGCAAGAAGTAATACGCAAGTTGTATGCAATTGTGGCTTGCATGCAATTAATAACCTTTATGCTGAAATGTATTCTCTATTAACTTTCACACTTGTTCTCTTATTGCGGATATATCATATTTGGGCTGCTTATTTCTCACAATTTTCACTTCGGGAACCGGAACATGATCCCTGTTATGATAATGCTGGACGCCCTATACGTTGTGTTCCGGATTTCATCAATGCTGCATTTGGCAAACCAGTTACTGCATCCAACACTTGTGGACAATACGGACCATCGAGGTGAGCCGTGTATTTTTGTTTAATTTTCAGAAAACAAAATATTTATCACGATTTGCGGTCTTCAGAAGTTCATTAATATTTTAGTTCCAAAGGCAAAATCGAGTAGAAGGTAGTAATATAAATTCAATTTATTGTCATCATAATTGATTCAACTTAGTTTTATCAGTTTTATTGATATTTCTTCTTTCATGGAAACTTATTTCGGTCTTGAACGATTCTTGAAACAGTGTGTGTGAGGAATGAGAATTCAATTTACACTTGATATTATATATCATTAATAAACAACAACAGATTTCAAAGGATCCGTAACTTGATCTCAGCAATTTTATACAGGTGTTTATAGGCTGGAAATTATCGTTACACACTTTGTTTTTCTCTCCAATCTATCAGTTTTATATCAGAGCTTCGGAATATTATGAGACTCTTAAATTTTTGATTAGTTTCGAGCCAAGTGACTCTTTCGGGAAACTTTTGTGCTTATTTAGAAATGATTATTTATAAACGAAGATTTAATGTAGGAGAATTTTAGAATTTAGATGTTAACAAAAAATATTTTGACCATAATTGTGGACATAAAGCAAAACCGGTGGAGCGTTTAGTACTGATTTTTCATGGAATTACGTTTTGTGGAGGATATTTTTGGATTTGCTCGAAATGTAATTCCCACCCTTTCAGGATACTTTATTAACATTTAAAGTTGCACTGAAGGAGGCATTAGAAAATTAATTCAAATACAAGTTTTCATATGTTTTTAAGTATTATATCGTTTAAAAATATAATCTGTGATCCAATTTTTCAGTCCGAATCTTGGAATACTTATGCAAATAGTTTCAGCAATAGCTGTTAATCCCGAAAAGCTATTGCGGAAATAAAATTTTAAAAATCACATTTTTGAGATGTGTAAATAAATTTGGCATCTCATTTGTATTCAGGAGTCAGCTATATATAACTTTATGCTTCAGAAAGGATTTTGTAACCTTTGACCACGATAGCAAAATATTCTGAATAAGTGTGTGACTAGTCAGCGTTCAAGTTCTGAAAAGAATTAAGTTACTCACAAAAATTTAGAGAATTGCCTTTGCTATTGCAATCCATTGAATGCAGGTGTTATTAAAATCCATTACTATGTAATGTAGGCTTACGATGGACAATTTTTTTTTTATGAAAAATTGAAATTTTAGAAGATATGCTAAAATGAGACTCTTTTCTTGAGTCTTCTTAAAAAATTGAAATTTCTAGAAAAAACATTTTTTCACTTTTTCTGTAACTTTTAAGTTTTGCTCAGCAAGTTTTGTTTTGTTTTTTCTTTTTAAAAAATGACTTTTAAAGATGACGAAAATAATGACTTGAGTTGAAAAAAGTTTCTATATAATCTAACTTGTTAAGATTTAGGTATGACTATCAAACTGTAAGAGATTTGTTTAAACTCGATGCAGAAGGATGGAGATATTACGGTGAATGCTAAATGAACCAGCTAATTAGTTTATTTTCCAAAATTACTCATTGAGGACGAATCCTTTTAAAATAAATAGATTAGTAAACTATAGCGGCTTTAAGCAACATCTAATTCTGGAAGATAGTTTAGGCTGCTGGAATTTGTTCATAGCACTACTCAGTATGAGAATAAAACAATAGTATCGCACTTAATTTCCTATCACATAAAAGCAGGAAAGGGATTATTGAGTTGAGGACAGTGATGAGGACAGTTTCCTGATGAAACTTTTATATAAGTATTATAGAAAAGGGATCAGATGTCTGTTGCTCTCCTTTGGCTCTAGATACTTTGATTATACCGATATTAATCTTGGTTTACGTTAATTATCAATTTCACTTCCCATAGCTATTTTTCATATCTTTATTTCTATCTGTAAATTGACCAGAAAATTTTCACTCCTAATAAATTAAAATGTTCAATAATGAATTTGTCCTTTTTAAAAAGTTTACGTCAAAGTATTAGTTTCATAAAATGTTCTTAGTTTCATTACACTGCATAATAAGCAAAAGATACACTTTTCAAAATGAACTGCAGCTGAACTATGAATGCTACTTTTTTTGAAAACGAAATATAATTTCACAAAGTCGAAAAAAAAATGTATATTTGAATGAGTTCCACACTACTGTACAATTAAATGATCAAATTATGGTAGATGAGCCCTGTGTCACTGAAGGACATGTTTCTGGTGATAGCAAAATTTCTGTCCGGTTTCTTGATTAAATTCACACTTATTTTTTAAGCCTCAAATGTTCGTAATTGATTAAATTTCTTTCTCATGAAATTCGTAAAATGAGTAGAATAAATGGTAATAAGGTTGTTCAGATACTGTTCACTCCGTGAGAATGCAATGGGAGTGATGGAAGAAGTATGTAATATTTGCGATGCATCCAGCAAAACTCGGTCTCATCCTGCTTCGCATTTAACAGATTTGAATAATTTGCAAAATGTGACCTGTTGGATGTCAGAACCAAGCACCGAATATCCACATAATGTGACATTGACTTTATCACTGGGCAAGAAATACGAGCTAACTTATATATCAATACAATTTTGCAATCGTCTCGCTGATTCAATGGCCTTTTATAAATCAATGGATTTCGGGAAAACTTGGATACCATTCCAGTTTTATTCAACAGAGTGTCAAAAGATCTACGATCGCAATCCAAGCATTAAAATTGGCAAACACAATGAACAGGTACTATGTAAAATTTCAATATACATATAAAAATATAATGTTTAATATTTGCACTATCCAGTACTATTGCTCTTAGTCTTGCTGATTTTAATTGTCACGGTCGTTTCATTTGATCATCTACTGAAGTATTTACTTATTTAATTATACAGGAAGCATTATGTACCAATACTCATGCATTGACCTCAATGCCGAATCGAGTAGCGTTTGCAACATTGGAAGGTCGTCCATCAGCATTTGAATTTGAACACTCACCCGTACTGCAAGACTGGGTTACCGCTACTGATATTCGTGTCATTTTCAATCGACTTAGTCCTGATCAGGTAACAACAACTTTCATTTCCTTTATGATAATATGCGAATATTTTTTGCATGCTCAGTTGTTAATAAAATGTATATTCTTAAATGCTACATATAAGTCTTCTTTCTGTGTTCAATAAATACATCAAATAAGCTAAAAAACAACGAGTTAATATTACGTTTAAATACTTATTATCTTTGCTGCTCTCGAAAGATTTGGTTTATTATTGCCACAAATTTCCGGCTAGAATTCTTCATTCACAGTTGATCATTGTAAAATCTAAATTAAGATTTAGCTAAATTCAGATGATTTTTTGACAATAATGTAATTCAGGCTGAATTGTACGGTCTAACGAATGAAATTGGAGTGAATATAACTGATATGGATCAGCTAAAACAACGCTATTACTATTCAGTAGGTGAACTAGCTGTCGGCGGTCGTTGCAAGTGTAACGGTCATGCTTCCAGGTTTGACCAGTGCAAATGATTCAAAAACAAACTGGAATTATTTTATAGCCTGCTGTTTCGGGAAGTGTTAACTGAATTTTAATTCAGTTACACTTCATAATCTTCTAATTAAGGACTTAAATCAAATTCAAACAAAGATCTACATTGTAAGCTGTTTTCAAGGTGCATATTGGATAAAACGGGCAATTACATTTGTGACTGCAAGCACAACACAGCTGGTGCTGATTGCGAGCACTGCAAGACATTTCATTTGGACCGCCCGTGGGGCCGTGCTACCTCTGAAAATGCCAACCACTGCGTCGGTAAATCATTTCTTTAGTTTTTTAAAGGAAGCAGCAACTGACACTTCTTTGACAAAATTTTGTGAGACGTTTGGAGACGGCGAAGATACGAATATTTTTTAGTTTAATTTGAACAAAACTAAAATTGAAAAAAATTCCGATTCATGAAAAAGATTCCCAAGTTGCATGCATTTTTTATCTACAATTAACCAAAATAACATCAGTCTTCTCTGTAATCAAAATTTTCGAGTTTTCATAAACAAAAAAAAATCTCATATCATCCTTATCTAACTGATTGTTTATTCTCTGCAGATAGAGTCTGTGATTGAAAGACTTGTTCGATTAAAAATTTCAAGTACTAACGATATGCTTGTCATCACAGTTACGGATTCTGAAATGTTTTCTGCAATTTATTGATAATATCTTGACATTTGTATTGAGAATAAGTTGAAATCTATTTTTCCTGCTGATTTCTATCTGGGCTGTTAATAAGATTACTCAAACATCGTTACTATAAAATGGAATCTTCAAGTGTCGATTAATTCGTTAGCACACTTATAATTGAATAATTGAGCGGCATTTTTGACGGTTATTGGCGGTCCTTTAGGAAGAGAAGAAACACTGAGCTTAGATGATGCTGATAGAATACTTGTACTAATGCCACTTCACTCCAAGAACAATATCTTTTTGGGGCTGGTCATCGGCGGTACAATCATCATTACCTTTTTTTTCCCCTCCCCTTCCCCTCCTCCATCTGTTTCCTTCGGAAGAATTATGCTCGCAAAAATCTTATCTAACAAATTTGCAATTTTTTTGCGGTCTGTGAAACCGCAAAAAGTTATTGCTAAAGTTTGTGGAATACTTCCAAATGAAAAAAAAAAGAAATAACGAATAAAGCCTGTAATATTATTTTTAAATATTTTTCCATTTTCAAAGCAATCCGAAAAAGTATTTTTTGTTGTATTTTCCTGCAGCAATACAAATGAATGGGTTAAAATTCCATTTTTAGCTATTTCAAAAAATTCCAATTTTTAGGAGGTTTAATGATTACAGCTCTTCATAATTTGGAAGCTCTCTTTCATAGTTATATCATAATAAAATTACCAAATCAGGAAACTCGAAATTGAATGCTACTAACGTCAGAATAAACCAAACTTGTAGAAGTTATCAAACCGTAAAATCACATACAAATATTTTACTATTTTTTTCCTTTTTCTACTTTATATGGAAGTTTGAAATTTACGATAACTTGTCAGATAGTTATGTGAATGTGTGACAAACATGCAGTGTTTCTGCAAGTTAGCAATAGATACTTGAAGAAAAAACCAGATAGATAGAAATAGGAACTTCGACTTCAGTTTAAGAACTGACAAAGGTCGTACAAAAGAACAAAGTGGCTAATACAACTTTATTTTTTGAAAAAAGCCATTCGTTTTCTCATAGTTCTTTTTGAACGTCTGATCATTGATCCTTACTAGTTTTCACAGTTAAAAAGATTAGCATGGTGGGTATCTTAACATATTTTGAAACAAACATCTGCTCTTGCTATTTGCATATTTTGCACGGACCAAATAAATCAAAAAGATATAATTCCCTTTCTCATCCAGACTTCTGATGAATAAGTAACGCATCTTTAAGTTCTTTTTTTTTACTCACAGATTAAGGATTAATGTGATTTTTGGATTCTTCGATATAAATTAGAAGTGAATAAGCTTAAAACTATTTCTCAAGTTTTGTCAGTATCTGAAAAAACTTGAAAATCTTGCAAAAAAAATTTTTTGCTTTTTAGCTATACCCTTTTACTTGCTATTATTTGTTTGTTGCAAATTTAAACTGAGAAGTTCAAATTTCAGCTTGTAACTGTAACTTACATGCGAAGCGATGTCGATTTAACATGGAATTGTACAGGCTGAGTGGTAACAAGAGTGGCGGTGTTTGTATTAACTGTAGGCACAATACAGCCGGTCGTAATTGTCATTATTGTAAACCAGGATATTTTCGAGATCTGACAAAATCAGTAACACATCGAAAAGTTTGTAAAGGTACCTTTAACATTCCTTTTACGGCAACAATTAATTTTGAAGATTGTGATAAAGCTAATGATAGCGATTTTACAAATTCAGATTACTCTATTAAATTTATTTAAATGGAGTAGAAAAATAATCGGTGCTTCCACTTGAATGGTAAATCGATAACCTTCAAGTCTGAAACGAGAAGTTTGCATTATGCGTAGTAAAATCTTCATTTACTTTCTTGTTCTATTGCTCATTCTTATCGAATTAAGGCTTGAAGCATTCCCTTGTATAAATAAATAAAAAAACCATTCATTTTGCCTCCGCCCGTCTACTTTTTGCATTTTATCGAAGCAAGATAATTCAATTTCGTTTTATCTTCGTAAAGAAATGAATGTTCATTAATTCAGCCTTAACACTTAGTAAAAGGAAGATCTTAAATGTTCGGGGATGAAAGGAGATAATAGTACAAGGAATGAAGGAACCATAGAAAGAGATCCGACCAATCACAAACTGCATCTAATTTCCGTATCGGTCGTTCATACCGGAAATGGCTAAAATCGCCATTAGTTAACGTTTTATTATTTTATATGCTATCTTTAAATTCATTTAAATCATGATATTTATTATGTCCTATCAAATAGCTATCTTATCTTCTGCTTTGCAAAATTTAAGTCATCTTTTTTCAAAATTTAATTTTAAAGGAAGTTTATATATTCATTTATAGTGCTTCCATGCATTAATCTAAGATACAAACATTACTTAATTAAGGTAAAGTTTGTTCCTTCTTCTGTCAACACTAAGCGTTGTATTCGAAGAAAGATGAAAATCTTTGTATTTACTGCAAAGAATTGCAGGTGTAAGAACACATTAAAAGGACGAGTTTTGTACTGTTTCATATTGAAATTTGAATGGTTTAACAGAGTGTAAATTTAGAATGAATGAATTGTTATCTCCTTCAATTCTCTTCTTTTCTCATACAGCTATATTTCCTTGATGGGATTTTGAAAAATGAAGCAAAAGATAGTGACAATTTTATTATTCATTTTCGAAATAAGAAACAAACTACGTTTATGTGAAAACAAGTCTTAACAATTAGTAATGCATATGTTATTTTCCAGTATGCAAATCCTCGTTCATTTCTTTCTTACATCCGCAATCGACCTCTAAGTATCTTATTTATGACCAGCCAATATTAGTTAACTGCATTAGTAATTCAGTTTCTCACACATTCTATTTATGGGTTTTTAATTCGAGAACTCTCTTTTACTCTTAATAGGAGCAAACTAATGAATAAAGAAACACTTCGTCACATAGGCTGTATTTGTAATAATGACATGCAAAAAGCGTCAACTTTGTGACGTGTAATATATATTATTTGAAACAATTATGGAAATGTGATGTGCACGTGCGAGTTCTATCCCAATTAATCATCAGAGATAATTTAATTAAATAATAGCAGCTGTCGGATAGTCAGAACTGTTGAGCTGAATGATGTTGGCAGCAAAGCTAGACAAATTGCTTAAGTTGTTGAATGATTACATCTAACCATACAACATTTTATGCTGTAATATCTTCTATTAAACATATGTTGAAATTTGTAATTACATTCAAATTTTGTGCACATTTGGGGGCCACATTGCAGGCTTTACAAATTGTGTTGCTTATCAGTTTTTTGTAAGTTGCAAGTAAAAGATTAAGAGTAAATACAGGTGGGATAGATGGGAATTTGGTATAACCTTAGATTTGAATAACATCGATCATTTAAATGGGAGTAAGTTACTTTAGCTCAATTCAGTCGACATTTAATTAGCAAATGAACTGAGTAAAATAGAAGTGAATTCTAATTTCGGAACTTGCAGCATGTAATTGTCATCCTGTTGGATCGCTTTCACGAAGTTGCAATCAAAGTAGTGGACAATGTATCTGCAAGGATGGTGTGACCGGTTTAACCTGTAATCAATGTTCGAAGGGATACCAACAGAGCCGTTCACCACTTCATCCATGCATTCGTAAGCCAAGCCATATTACTAGCTACTGTAATAGCGATGTTGCTTTATTATGTCTTGAGCTCTCATTTTAAAATCCTCATTACACTGGGGAAAAGTGAAACAAATATTTCATCAGCTATCTTCGGGTTTTCTTTTAAGGAGCTATACAAATGATGGAATGTCGACAAAAAGTTTTCATTTATCAGTTAGCATTCCCACCACTTATATCTTCCAATATTGGTTGCATTTCAAGTGATATTTATTAAAGTAACTGAGAGATAAGAAAATAGTTCGAGAATAAAATAATGCGATACAAGAAGGAGGCAGTGTGTCAGTATTAATTCATTCTGATCAATTGCTATGGTGAGCTGATCAGTTGAAGTATGAATGCATTTTGATCAGTTGAAGGATAAATTTGGAAACAGCGAAGAAAGAGGAATAGGAGAAGGATCAGCTGTTGAAAGGTTAATGTGGAATCGTCTCGCAGAGTATTGTTGTCATAACTAAGAGAAGAAAGGACTGGGATCTCAAAATGCAATTTGTTCCGAACCGATCTAATTCCATGCAGTTGAATATGTCACTCAACACCAAAAACTCATGCAGCGAACCTGATTTATATTCAAAAATGGGGTTCTTTTTGCTTCTCACCCATCATTTTACTTTTTTCCAGCAATACTCCACTGTCTCATCTTTTTCTTTTTATGGCCTGCATTTTATGACAGGATCAAGTACCCTCGGTCCACTTTTGTCCTCCATCATCACCCTATTGAGCTCATCAATATTTCATTTAAGACAAAGCAAAACCAAATGATATTGCTGCATTAAATGAGGGAATTGAACCTTTGCATTCTTTAGCTTTTTCTAACCTCTAAAAGTAGATTCTGAGCAGAGTAACATATCGTCCTTTGCTTTATCACAAAGCCGAACAGATTAATAATATCATCTTAACAGTGTGTAACAGATACTAAGTTTACATTATTGATGAACAGTCTAAAGAATTAGAAGTTGAAATAAGTTAGGTAACATGAACGGCTGTTTTTGATGTTAATGAAAGTTCTTGGTTCTCTAATTAATACGTTTTGTAAATGTTTGGTAATATCTGATTGCGTAATTTATTTTTTAAGTTAATTAAGTTTCCAAACAGTATAAATTTATATTTCCTTTCCTTTTCCGTACTGCTGAATAAACTTCGATAAATTTCAGGTATTCCTGTCAGTGAGTCGGCAATAATTCATGATGGTGAGATTGTCTAAAGCTAATTTTTTAAATTTAATTTTTGATCAACAAAATTATTCTCTCTCGACAACTGCAAATAATTTTTAGCGAAATGTCCGAAATGTAGAGCTGCACCGAAACGATTAACACAGAAAAAGTACTGCAAAAGAGATTACGGTAACTTTTCTAATTTTGTTTATGTTTTTCATTTAATTGATGTGAAGAAAAGCATTTCTCAGGAATTCTGGAATTTTCAACAACCATCTTCTTGCATAACATAAACTTTCAATTCAGCAGTTGAAGTACAAGTAACAAGACGTGAAAGCGTGGATGGTTGGAGTAAATATCAGTTAATAGTGTTGGCAATTTACAAGCGTGATACTGGAATCCGTTTACGGCGCGGTGAGCAGTCATTATGGATATCTGGTAAACGTACTGCTTGCAAATGCCCCAAAATACGAGTTGGGAGAAAATATCTCATACTTGGTGCGTATTTTTTCAAATGCTTGTGAAAGGTCACTTTTGTGTTGATGAATAAAGGGTCAGCGCAAATTATTAACTCAGGTCTTTTGAAACTTTTTCAGGGAAAGATTTTATAAATCATGATTTTCCTTGTCATGATTTTTTAATATTTGTGACGTATTAAGCTGTTTCAAAACTGATTTTTTTCAGGTCGAAATGATACCAATGATATAAGTCGACCAGGAATTGTTTTTGGTGCAAGAACAGTTGTACTAGAATGGAACGATGAAGATTTGGAGAAAATTATGCGTTTTTCCAAAAAAGAAAAGAAAGGTCAATGTCCAGCAAGACGACGATTTTGACGAATTTTTGCATTCAGATTCATCACTTCGCTGAACTGTCATGAAGTATAATGAACACTTTGTAGAGTGAAAAAGCTTTCATTGCCATTTTGATATTTTAATTTGCTTTTTCTGAACTGCTGCAAGGCTTAGAAACCAAGAAACAATGCTGAAGTTGTTTTTACTACATCTTGAGTGGCTGGAGAACAATAATTTACAAACGAATTCATTTTTTAAATTCAGGCTTTAGTTACAAAATTATTTCTTATTTCAAACTTCTTTGGTTTGGCAACTAAAAGTTAATTTAGTTCCATTTTATTTTGAAATAGTAAGTAAATAATTATTTAGTCATCAAGTGTTACTATACAGCACGATGCACACTTATACTGTTGAGTGAAAGAAATTGAGTTTAGTATAACTTTGAGAGATTAGAGAGGAAAAAAGAAACTTTATATCGAATATTTTCTATATGATAATAAGAATGAAGAAATGCTGGCGAAGTGAAACCAATTATTTTTCAAATATTTAAAAGAAATTGCAAGTCGACGAGAACAGTTTAAAATACTTCAAATATTCAATCGCTTGAAATATTTTAGTCGAACTTCTAATTCATTGTATCAGTCATTTGTTTACTGATAAAAATGATGTTAATTTAAGCGAGTTCTTACAGTTTCGTTCTATTTTAAACTGTTACTGTAAATCGCAAGTCGCAATATACCAAACTGCGACCCTATCTCATTGATCTCATCCAGCTGTAAATTTTCCTATACTCCATTGGAAGATTTGTTGTCTTCAATGTCAGCGCCACAAATTCCCATTGCCATGTATTTATTTAATATATATGAGATAAACGTCTTTTGTTGACAAGTTAACCATCAATGTGACAATAATTTCGTCTTTTCTACACAATTATTGAGTGTTTTATCGTTGCTCACCCGTCTTCTAAATTCCTCTCTCATTACAAAATCCCATTTCAGTGGAAAATTTCAATACAAATTCTAATATCTCGTTCCCCAAGAAGGATGAATTACCTCAACTCATGAAAATTTTCATGTTCATGTTTCTCAGAGATCATAAAAAGATTGGACGGATGAACTCGTTTTAATAGATAATAATATAGCAGAGATATACGGAATTAGGCAAGCATGCTTGAAATGTAACTACTTTATTTACAATCTCATTTATACATTATTGTGTTTATCATAACGAAAAAGGTCAACTTTGTCCCTCTTTCACATGAAAAAGATTACCTTTATCCTCTTTTTTGTCCGTTCACCATTGACCTAAAACTTCCGTCAGTTCAAAAAATAAAAAAAAAAATACGACGACTGTAGTTTAGTAAGAAAATTTGATCCCTAGAAGATCTTTCTCTAAAATCACTGAAGAGTCATTTATTCATATTTTGAGAACACTTTAAACAAAAATGCTGCATTTGTACAAAAGACATGAGCGAAATCAACGATCTTTTTACTAACGAATAGGATATCGCTCTTTCCAAAAAGGGTTCCAGCATTTTTCCATTGAAAATGAGAGTAAATCGTGAACCATGTAAGAAATAGCGAATCAGTTGGAAGAATCAGAATTTGAAATTCGGCTTTCCTGTTTGCTTAAGATGTTGCTCTTGCATGGTTTACGATTCACTCTCATTTTGATCGATGAATGTCCAAACATGAAGATAAATTTATGTATTAGACGTTGAACATACTACCTGTAATTTATAAATTGAATTTAAAAAGGGTTCCAGCATCTTTCCATAGAAACTATCGATAGCGCTTACCATCAGTCCCGTCTCATAACCGACCAAAATACCATAAAATTCCCCAAACGGACGTACAAACTATTTCGTACATGCCTGGAACTGAATGCTACGCTACCTTCATAGTGTGAGAGCACTGGATAAACATTT
Organism: Wuchereria bancrofti; assembly: GCA_005281725.1. NCBI lineage: Eukaryota > Metazoa > Nematoda > Chromadorea > Rhabditida > Onchocercidae > Wuchereria > Wuchereria bancrofti. The sequence goes on from SSBO01000012.1 coordinate 2,991,896, forward strand.
TCAGAGCGATCCGTCAAATTGGCATGAAATTGAGATGAAATTGGAAGTCACTTGCTCTTAAATCTGCTTGCTGACCCCCTCATCATTGGTGCTCATTGACCTAGCTACCAGTGGTTAGAGATTGATGTTTGCTGGAATGCTGTGTCGCTAAGCGAGATGACTGTCGCTAAACTGTCTCGGCTTTAAGAGCCAGAGAGGGGCGGAGTTGAAAAAGATATTCCGATGTGTTTTTTATTAAGTCATTATCCGTTTTAGAAGAATGGGTAATCGAAAAAGAATATCACCAAGGAATTCTCCACCTCCTCAAGTGACCAAGACAGTCAAGAAGAAAAAGTCAATAGATCTTGCTATAGGCAAAATGCTTGTTACTGTTGGTGTTGTTGTCACTGTCCTTGCTCTTGGTGCCCAGTATTTATATGTCAACTATTATTACCTCCCAAATCAGATTTCTACGAAGTCTAAGCTCCCCACTGTTAGCAGAAAATCTAATCCGGTTTGTTTCTTTCAAATTTCCAAAAATTTAGCAGATACAGATCTTTTTTCGTAGTTGAATCGCTTTATTACTTCTTCACAGTTAGAAAGGGAAAGTCGGCCATTTTTTGACCACTGTGGGGAATCAGCGTATTACTATATTTCCAAATGTTTTTTAAGCATGTTTACAAATATTTAGCGCATATGGGGTACTTATCGGTCCCACTTATATTTTGGATTACGAGCCCGATACGAGGCGTCACCACTTTTCGGAATGATGTGGTATCGACAACCGGGAATCGAGGGCCAATTCCCGCAACTGCGACACTGGTGTAAGCAGGTGATATTTTTGTTTTATTGATATTAGACGTAACCAGGATTAAAACTTTGTTTTCTCAGAAATAGTGAACTGATTCCAGGGCAGTGGGGTTGCAAAATATGCATGGTTATTAGCAGACGGGCATTCATTTGGACTACAAACGATTCGTGATGAACCGTTGGACATTTTCACAGACTGGATAAATGATGGACCCATGTGGACAGCTCGTGTAACCACCATGTCAAATGTGGATTCTAATTTTGCTATTTTATTCTATTTTGCTCTACAGGTATCGTTTCATGGAGAAAAAGAAATGATAAATGACTAACCTGCTAGTTCTGGATGTGTTTTGCTTTCAGTTTTCGCCGTGAAATTTGCACCTAAGGCTATTTATGCTGCGTTGGATGCCAGTTTTGGATTATCTTTTCTTTTGTATGTGTTTCATTTAGGATGATAGTTCTAAACTGCGAGCGTTTTATCAATATGGTGAATTGGATTATTTCACGGGAGAGTCGGATGTGCTTGGGAATTTCACTGTAAACATAGATACAACAGTAGATCTTGCTTCCAGATCTTTTCTTGCCCTGAAAACAAACGACGTACCGGATGTTAGTACTATGGAGGTTAACATTCAAGTTTTAATATATTTGCTGGGTGTGGTACACATAATACACAAAATCTTTGCACGTTTTGACTTCGAAGGTATTGACTTATGTTAACTTAAGGTTTGATGTTGTTCATGTGTTTCTTTTATTAGTTTTAGAAAAAATAACTGGCTTTAATTACAGTATGTATTACATAGTTATAATCGTAAGTATTTTAGGATTTAATCTTGTCCTCCACCTTAGTTGACCGTCCCAATGGACAACTGCGCCTTCCCAGCGCTTTTGTTTCCAAAGGCAATGTACCCGAAAGCGAACCTCGTCTTATTGTATTGCAATTAAATGTTCCATCTAATTCATCTACGGAAATCTCGTTTTCCGTGGGAGAAAAGAAGCCCATAAAAGGTAGAAACTTTTTACGAGGTTACACATAAATAACTGTTATAAATGTAACTGTTCGAAATTTTTTTTTTTTACCATGAATTGAGAAAATTTCCTGAGGCATTACATTCTCCCGTTTTTCTAGATCCATACCTCTATTTTTATTGCAAAAGCATTCCTTGTATCTGGAACCGCTCATAATTACCTTATTTACATTTCTTTTTCTTGATTGTTCTCGAACTATTCATTTCATTTACTAACGATTCTGCGAAACTATGTATAAAACACACATAATATTGTCACTGCATTTATAGTAGTTAACTTCAGGCAGTGGCTTTTCAAAATTGTTAGAGCAGAGAACAGAAGAATTCAATAATAAATTTGAAGCTGTATACGGTTTGTCAGCTAAGGTGTAATACTATTTCGAAAGTAGATTTTATGTGCATTGTGGTAGAAATGTTTTATATTTGATCCAAACTTTTTTTTAGAAACGTGCTGTCTTTCTTTTGACGTTGGGAAAATTTGGCCATAAAGCTTTTATGTTATAAGGTAAAGCTGATTTCACTGTGTGATTGCAGCTATCTGAAATTTAGGGATATCCGGATTTCTACCAAGAACTTGGAAGAGTTGCATTGTCAAACATGTTAGGTACAATCGGCTATGCACATGGATCAAATCGTGTACAAAGCAGTTATTCATCAAAGCAATCACTCTACGGTCCTCACTCGTTGTTATCTACCTGTCCATCACGTTCTGTATTTCCTCGTGGATTTTTGTGGGATGAAGGATTTCATCAACTACTTCTAATGAAGTTTGATCCCGATTTATCTTTAGAGGTATATTTAATGGTGGTTTATTACATACAAATTTCTTTGTTTCATTGGAAATGATAGATTTTGGAGATTAAGTTTCTTAGCTTCTGATTAGAATGTTTTTCTTTTTTTTTTTCATAATGTTGATTCGGCTTGAAAGAGTTATGTCTTTATTACTAATGGAGTTAGCCATGATGAAAGAATGATGTAATTATCACAAGGAAAGGCGGAAGTTGTAGAATATCTTTGTGATGCTAATTAATGAAGTGGTATGCAGATAATTGCGTCTTGGTTGGATACGATGAATGTTGATGGTTGGATACCAAGGGAAATGATACTGGGGAAAGAAGCAGAATTGCGTGTACCTGTCGAATTTGTCGTCCAACGCGATAGCATTGCAAATCCGCCAATGCTTTTCTATTTAATTGAAAAATATTTGGACCACAGTTATGTAAGCAACTTCTATGCAATTTATGAAATATGCTTTTATTTTACTTATGCTGTCATCAGTTATAATGCGATTTAAAAGAGTTTCAAGTGTTAAATAAGTGATTGAAGTTAGCCTTCTTAAAGCAGGAAGAAGTGCTGAAGAAGTTTTACCCTCGATTAAGGCTCTGGCATAAGTGGTTGAATTCCACGCAGTGGGGAAGAAAGAGTGGCACATATCGATGGCGGGGCAGAAATGCAACAACAATTGACGAGCTGAATCCACGAACACTACCAAGTGGTCTGGACGACTATCCGCGTGCAACACATCCTACTGATGATGTATGTTACAGGAAACTTGGCGATTCATGATTATGTCAGTTGTCATGATTAAAGCTAAAGCTTTCGATTATCTCTGTAATTCTAAAACTTGAAGTTCATATTTGTAGGAATATCACGTTGATTTGAGTTGTTGGATGGCGCTTTCAGCTCGAGTACTTTCAAAGCTCGCCAAACTTGCTGGAGATTCACAGAACGAAGAGCAGTATTTAGCTGACTATAATTACCTTATGGATTTGAGTCGCTTTGATAATCTTCATTGGAGTCAAGCAAAACAAAGGTGTTTGAATCATACGAAGGATTTTGAACTATAATTTGCTGTCTGACTTATTAAAAAGCTAGAAAACGATAATATAGGTGAAAATTTTCTTGGATGCGAATTATCGAATTTCTGATTGCTGTGCGACTGAGTGATTGTTTGTTATGCCATTAATGTTACGACATACAACGTACAATATGCACAGAGAAATTCTCTGCGAAATGTTACGCTTTCGTAAACGAAGACGTGTTTTTTTTTCAGTTGGATTTTAAATCACATTTTGAAGATATGACGTTAAAAAACTTAAAATATCTGTTAAATTGCTTTACAGATATTGTGATTACGGACTGCACAGCAACAGTGTAAAATTAGAAAAGAAATTTGATAGCGAAAAGCTGAAGCGTGATTCGAGCTACAGTGTTGCAAGCGTGTCAATGAAACGTGTAGCTAGAACTTCACCAAAGCTACAACTAGTTGAAGATGCTTTTGGATATGTTTCACTCTTTCCCGTGTTGCTCAAACTTCTTCCTCATGATTCTGATAAATTGCGAATTATTCTCGAAAATATTAAAGCAGAGGTTTTGAATCTTGTGTACTTATGGATTGTATTTCTGTGTGGTTCCAATATCTAAACTTTTTAGCTCTATTTTCCAATGTGTGATAAACAGAGTCGTGTATCGAGAATGTCGATATCAGCTGTCAGACAGCTTTCCTATTTATTATATCCGAAGTAGATTGTCTGTCGTTTGAATTACTTCTTCTTGCTTGTGATAATCCTTCTAGAATCTAAAATATATTTTTAGTTCTTCGGAAATGGTTAGCCTTATTTTGCATAGTGATTTACCTTGTCTAAGTTAATTTCATTATCTTTTCTGAATTTCCGATTGGAATTTAACAGTTCAACATGTAAATTTATAGAGATTATGGTCTGATTTTGGTTTGCGATCAATTGCGCCATCTTCACCATACTATAAAGCTCATAACACGGAACATGATCCTCCTTATTGGCGCGGAAGTGTTTGGATTAACATCAATTACTTGATGCTTGCTGCTTTGAAACACTATTCCTCGGTTGAAGGACCCAATCGTGAACTGGTACTTTTTTTGTCAAAACATTTGTTTTCGTGGTGATTTCAGTTAGTATTTTAAGGAAAGAATATAATAGTCTATCAGGACCGACCAAAGAAGAAAAGATTACACATTTGTTTTGAGGCATTTGGTGTTTATTCGGATTTGCGAAACAATTTGATTACCAACGTTGCGCGAGAATTTCGAAGAACAGGGTTTTTATGGGAAAATTACAATGATGAAACAGGACGGGGCCAAGGTGCTCATCCATTCACTGGATGGTCTTCACTTGTGCTTTCAATTATGGCTGAGCAGTACGATTAGGTTTTCCTTGAGATGTAATGGTTGTTTTTACGAAAATACTTTAATTTCTTATTTGTGCAATGAAATAAGGCCGACAGTTCTAACAGATAATGTAAGTATTGGCTAGGTCATTTTCAACATATGCCATGTTTTGCTCAATGTACCAAAACTCCATAATTATATTGTTCCCACTTATTGTTAATATGTTTATGATATTGTTTTGATTCGAAAATTTACTTTCGATAAAATCAGTTTTGGTGATATTTTCTGATAGACTGTCGTAAAATAGGGTCTGATTGGAGTAGACTGTATAGAGCCGAATAGGTAGAAAGCGATGAACATTGACGAATATTTATTTTATTGAGATAAAGATTATCTTTGGTCGAAGTTATTGAACAGTGTTAGAAAGTTTGAGGAAGTAGTTGTAGGAGAGCAGTGAACGACAGATTGTTATCTAGAGAACTTAATCTCGATAAAGGGTGTAATTCCTTATATAGTAAGCATTAACACAGTTAACTCCTAATAAGACGTATGTTTTACAGTGGAGATCAGCTAAATAAGATGCTATTAACCTCATCAACAATCAGATCTGAGTGATGAGCTGACAAGTCGCAAAATGAAAACCTGTTAACTTTGTCAAATTTGAATAAAATTTGCAGTGAGTGAGGAGTCGACAAATAGCAAAAGAGGTCAACTAAATAAGAAACTGATAATTGTAAACAAGTTATTCTTTGTTAACAAACTTTATGTGAAATTGGGACAATTGTTTAAGGAATGTTTAAATAAGACAACCTTTAGTTCTATGGATTTAATGCACTTTTATTTCTTTTTCCAACATTCTTGACTGAAAGACGGAAACTTTCAAGAGGAAGAATTGGTTGCATTGGTCTGAGTTCGTCGTTTTGTTCGTAGAGCGACAAGTTCTTGTTCATCGACTCCCCGGATTGTCGAACTCCGTTGGTTGCATTTGTTGAATTTTCTTCATCGTGGACTTTTAAGAGGTACAGTTTCATATCCATTGGTCAGTTGAGGAGACTTCTCTACTTCTTTAATTCCATACACCGCGAGGAACTTGAGTAATACAATTTTCTCCTTATGAGGTGTTTTTGCTGCTACATTTCTTAGAGATCTCTTTTAGGTCACTCTCGAAGGCTGGTTAAATACTCATTTCTCCATATATCTCAAAATGTATCCAAGACCTTGAGGTTGTTTGACCAATAGTTAATAAGTTTTTCTTTGGTACCTAGTTTGTAAGGAGAAAATTCTTCCTGATCATTGTCATTAGCAACTGGGTCGAGCGTATGATTACGCAATCTTCAAAGTTTACGTAAGTCAGTGGCCGAGTGTTTAATATACCTTCTATTTCTACTATTAGTGTTGTTAATTCCCTCTCCCATAATAACTTCCTGCTACTGTCTCTTTTCATTGCCCACTTGGTTATTTCTCTTATAATCTCCTCCATTCCATGGGGCTCTTAGCATGATGTTCTTCCAGATCATTCTTTGTTTGCCAGGAAATTTGTGAATTGTGTATTTCGTTTCATAATGATGGCGATGAATCTTTTTTAATATGTGTAGAAAACTTTTGACAGATGAATTTTCTACCGGCTCTAAATGTACCTCTCTTGTTGTGAAACATGTGAAGAGAGCTACCCCTCTTTTAGCTATGCCGGTATGAGTTTTGATAAAAAGAGGAACCATGCGATGCAGTCCAACATATGTGAATATTTGGGGGCGCATGACTCGAGCTTCTGGAAGGTTAGGCATGACCGGGTTTTTGTTTCCCATCTTTTACAAAAGACAAAAGATGTTTTCCATTTTTCAATTTTATATCTCAAGTGAGAAATTATTTATCCAACATACATCTTCCAGATGTACTTATGCTTATTATGTGCATTGTCTGGAATGTTACAGCCTGTTAGAAGAATATGTTGTTAATTACTCTCAATTTTATTGTTGAAATGTCCCAGTCTGACAGTGGTGCTTGAATTCGATTATTAACATTAGTTGTATGAAAAGTATGATTATGTCACGAAAAGTAAATTGGATATAAACTGTCTTCATTCAATTCGGAATTTCCAATCGACTTTTGGATTTCCAACAGCAGTTTTCTTTATTGTAGTGTGGATTCCATTTATTTATTTCTTCTTCAGTTATTCGCTCTGACTGCGCTTACCTAATCAATCAATACCTTCATTGCTAATTTGCAATCATTAACCATGGTATTTGTCTTCTTGCTGTAAATTTATGAATTTAAGAGTTCATGCAATAGTCCTTATTAATTTTAACACTGACTAAAACGACTCGCATCTATAAGTTTAAGACTTTTTTTTATAATTTTCTTTGTTGCCTTTACGATAAGGATTTCATTTTCTTCATTTGCAAAGTCTCCATCGAAGTTATATTCCTATTATGGCCAGTTGGTTTCCTCCTTTTTGAGCAACGATGGTCCTTTCCACTATATTTCATAGTTTGGGAACGGTCCTGGATCCAGTGTAATACACACTTCGAGTCTGACCATAAAGTTACTGGTGTATTTTCGAGACCTAACTGATTTATTACAAAATAGACTGCTCGTACTTCAATAAGTATTGCTAATAACTCCAGTCAGAATATACTGATACCTTTAATTAGTGCTATTCGGGATTAAGTAAATATCAAGGACGTTTTAATTCCTTGGCTACACGTGTATATAGCCGCAGTTGTATCTGTGATGACATGGAGTTGCGTTTGTTCTGAGTAGTGTGTCACGAATTGTGGTGGTAGCTCCTTTATATTTGTTGACGATTCGTTTTATCAGAGATTCCCACGTTTCTTCTTTACTTATAGATTGATCCTAAGCATTATTCTTTTTTCATAAAATTTGAAGAAATAATTTGAATTATATGATAGTCGGAACGAGGAATCCCATTGGGTCGTATTGAGACGCTATGAATTGTAAAATTGTTCTTTTGTTAGATTCCTTTCATTCCAAGGTTTTAAGATGACTTGGATGACATCCTTTTTGGGATTCCTATTAACACCAAGAATTTTTTTTAAATCGGTTTACTTCTGCTCAATTCTACTTGGGAATAATTTTGCTCATTATCATTTGAAAGAAATTCCCTTACCTTCATTAAGGCTTTTCTTTATAATTTTTGAGTGCTTCTTGAGTTTCTTTAGTTAGTAATAACATTATCAACATAGAGATTCTTCCAGATTCCCAAAACAATTTTGCTTCCATAAGTTCCTAGATGATAGTTGAAAGTTGTCTGATAGTAAAAAGAGAGATGATATCACCTCGAATGGAACTCTTCGAAAACAATAGTATACTATATTGTCCTTGGTCACTTGTTTTTGGATATCCCTTAACCGAGTGTAGTAATTTCGCTCTGATAGAAATAATACCAGTTGCATTCCATCATTCTGAATCGAAACAACAATGCACCACCTGCTAAATCATTGAATGTAATAGACCGTGGTATAGAACATCGTCCAAACTTCTCATTTCTTTGAGGTGGGCAGAAACATCATAAACGATTCTTAATTTTATTGTCCATTTGGTGCTGTATAACGCCAACCTGAATCATTTGCGATTGTCTAAGGTTACTTCTTCAATGATATTGGATTTCACTTGTTCTTGAACTATTTTATTACATCGATTAAGTAGCAGTTTGTCGGTTTGAAGTTGTTAATGTTTTCAATCTCTCAAGACAAAAACCATAATTATATTTATTTAGGTTAACATTTGAATCTTTCCTAGATTAAGATACTTGATATTTTCCACTTTGTTTAGTAATAATTCCTTTGAAATGCTTCAGCGCCTGTTCGTCATTATGAGTATTGGGTTGTTCCTGAATGCCTATGAGTTCTAATTTCCCGAATTGGTTTATTTCTGAACAGACGTGATATCAGATTTGATTTGGTCTTTGTCATAATTAGGTGTATCCATTTCCAGTTATTATAAAACCAACCTTTGTGGGCATTGCATAGAATGCTGATACCATATTGTAGATTTGGTTTGGCGACATGAAATTAAAAAACTAGTTAGGCCAATAAATATATCGAGCCTTTTCCAATATCCTCTTTCCTTGTCTAGCAATTCTTGAGATATCATACGTGGCAAATCATGGTGGCTCTATTTAATTACTTGTAATTTTTCTGTTAGGTAATCTAACACGTAAGCATTAATAGGAATACTTTTAGATTCCAAAGTTCTTACTCTTTTTTCCACTTTTGTATTTTGTTATCAAATGGGAAGAATTTGAAATCAAGATTTTCTTTACTGGAACCTACTAATTCCTTATATTTGAGAGGATACAATGTCGTACTATGAGGAACTCTATGGTGGGAACAAGAAAGTTTCCCTTTTTTGCAATCACTTATTGCAGTTCTTTCGAAAACATTTGAAACATGTGACAATTCCCCTCAAACGTTCCATACGGAGCTTGAGTGTGGGATAAATGTTACATTCATTATTTGAATGGTCCTTGTTGCTGTTAGTTTTTCCCTTCAGATGAATTTCCTTTAATTCTGGGATTTCAATTTGGATGATTTGATTGGTGAAGAATTCCAGAAAAAAATTTCATCCTTAACATTATGTTTGATTAGTTTCTTCTATGAATCGACCATCTTGTTAATTCCGACTTTAATTGGTACACCTTGTCCAAATCCAAGCCAGTAGTGTATTTTCAATTGCAATTTCAATACTTTGATGCTTTAACTTCTCACCGATGGCTTCCAGTTATCGAAATAATCTTTCCATTGCTTCAGTAATTGCTTTCCAGTCACGATCATTTCTTGTGATGGAATACAATTCATTGTAAATTGATTCTTTATAATGAAAGGTTTACTATACTTCTTTGCAAATAATTATCTTATGACTTCGTAGTAATACTTTAAGACAAAACATCAGATAGTTTAGTTTCTGAATATTTGGGGATGTTTTGATTCCCAAATATTCAGTGCAGCAGCTCATGATGCTATTAGTGATAGGTTTATTGTTACGTTATTGATGGAGACCACTTTTCCATTTGAGATTGACTGCCCGGTATCTTCTTTACTTAATCATTGGTGTACTACTTCATAATCCTCCCTATATTTTCATTTTCAAAGTAATGATAGCTTCTCTTGTATTAGCTATTAAATTCTTTTGCATTAGCTAACAATAGTTTAATTTCTGAATGTCTGGGATCTTGCATTAGCTATTAAATTTAAGTTCGAGCGTAGCAGCATAACAATCAAGACGTCCAATAATTTTTTTAATGATTCGCAATTTGATTTTGCATTACTGTTTAAGTTCTGTTGGAAGCGTTCGATCCAGTGAAGTTGCATTGAGTTTGTTTACTTACTCAAAAGTTTTCGGGTCTTTTTAGTATTTCGGCTCCTTTCATCAAAACCAAATAATTGTCGTCGTCTGATTCGAGTAGATTGTAGCTTCGAATAGTTATTGCTTTGCAGAAAAGACGACATTTAACCAATCTTTATTTCACTGATGTAAAAATTATCATTGACCATAGTTATAGAACAATATTAGAAAGTTTAAGGAAGTAGTTGTAGGAGAGCAGTGAATGACAGATTGTTGTCTAGAGAACTTAACCTCGATAAAGGATATCATTCCTTGTATAGTAAGCATTAACTCATAACAAAACGCATTATTTGAAATATCTAAGAGGAGGTCAGCTGAACTATGCCAAATTCGAGTATAATTTACAGTTAGTAAGGGACCGACAAACAAAAGAGGTCAACTAAATGAGGAACTGATCCAGCACGTGTTCTTTGTTAATAAACAATGTAAGTAAGTAACAAGGTAAATAAGCTCAGCTACATGGATGATCAATATTGGATAAATGATTTCTTATGTGACATTGGAACATTTGTCTAAGGAATGTTCAGACAAGACAGTCTTTAATTCTAAGATTTAATCCTTAAATTCTTTAATTCTAAGGAGTAATTTTATTTATACATATTATAATTGGTTTTTCCACCATCACAGATGTAAATTCACATTCAAAATTTACAATCATTAACTTGCTTTCATGAAGGTGTATCCACAATTCTAGAACTATTCTGTTTTTGGGACTTATTTCTGATTCTGTTTGATTCTACAAGTCTTCTTATTATCAAACTAAATTTTTGTTTTTTATATGTAGTCATTTGCTATATTTACGTGCTTGTAAATTTTATATTCCATGCTAAAATTGTATTGTACAGAGTTGCAGAATAGGCTGGAATAAGAAAAAAAGAAGTATGATTTGCTACAAATTTTTCATCAAACAATTTTAGGAAGGAGAAGGATGTTCGAACAAAATGATAGCGACAAAACTTTTCATCTCTTTCGTAGCTTTTGTCACAGCATCGTACGTGATAAGCCATTAATTCCGCTTAACTGCTACTTGTTTATTGCTGTTCTTCGATTCTATTTTCTCAGTCCACTCCTTTTTTTAAATGTTAATGCTTGTATCTTTTATATAGTTTTTCGAATCGTGAAGAGCCCATTACGTTTGAGTGACACATTTCTCCTCACAGTGTTCTACTCACATCACATAATGTTGTAAAAGTTGAGCGAATTAGGATAAGTTTTGCTTCATCTATCATGTTTAATTAACCTCTTACCAACTCACTATCACTTTTTCAATTAGCTCGAGGACTTTGAAGGGGAGGTGCTTTCACATACAGTAAGACGTAGAAAATGCCTTCAAACAGTTCGAGTCCCGGAACAGACCTTTAATTGACCTATCGTCAACGAAAATGCATTGATTATCGTGATTGTGATTAATAATATGCTTGATTTTCTTCCTCACCATCCCTAAGCAAGGTGATCTAATATACGACATTTTAAAGCCAGTGTTGAGTGAATGGATGGCATATACTGGAAATCCACGATAATACATTTTAGAAGACAACATTGCGCTAGCATTTGGTAGATTAAAATTGATTCTCAAACTATTTCTCGAACTATTAAACTCAGTCACTATACGAAGACACCCAAAGACAACTGAAAAGGCAACGAAGTTCAAAATTATCCTTCTTAGGGTTATTTTGAAGTTAAGTAAATTACATAATCTCCATTTTTCCATTTTTAAGATATCAATGACTAATGCTTCAAAACTTTAAGTGATATAGTCAACTTAAAAACTTCGCTAATAGAATCATTTCTAAATTTATACTAACAACCCATTTTGGAATGTGAATACAATCCAACGATCATTTTATCTCAGCCTTTATCGCGACCAAATAAAATGTCAAGGGAAAAAGGAAAGTAGAATTATTACAGTTATATTCGAATAGCAGAAGTGACTTGTAAAAAGAGATGAAATTTGTTCTCTTTTTATTTGCTGCAGTAAGAGATGCTCCATTGTTATTCTTCTGAGGGAATATTTATCGATGATGACTGCACCATAACAAGATTATCTCAAGTAGAATCGAAGCAAGCGGCGAATTTCACTAACTCTGGCTGGTCAGATAACAGTCTTTCGTTATCAACGTTTCCTTCCCAATGACCTCCGCATAATAAGATAATATGCAGGAAAAACAACTATCAAAACTAATTTCTGATTCATTCTGAAAACGATTTACACCGACTGCAAATGACGAAGTGCGCTGACAACGGTATATAAAACGATGCGACGTTTTACGAACCAGTCGTGTGCAATCATATACAAGCGTTCAATATTCAAAAGAAAAAAAAGAAAATGACTGAAAAAATCAAATTAGGGGCGAGAAGTGAATGAGCAGAAACTACGAAGCATTAATGGATTGTCCCCCACGATGTAAAAGCTGTAAAAGAGATAAAAATCTTTATCGCTATTATTTTATGTCAACTTCCTTTTCCTTGTTGAAATTGTTCAAAAAAAAAAGAAAAATTCCTCATCAAAGGATGCTTGTTCCTTCGTTTTGATAAATATGTTCGTTGATATCTTTCTCCGTGGTACATCGCTCACTCTTCTATAGAATGGTTTTCCTGTTTCGTTTTTTTTTTTCACTCTCTGAAGTTCGCTTTTGCGATCCTGCATACGGGTCCGAGGAATTTGACGATTGTCATATAGATCAAAGATAACTTTCGTTTTTTCCAGTTTTTTTAAATCAAACGAAGACAAAATTGTTGCAACATACTATTCTATGTTATTTCAGTATGATTATATTGAATAGGATTTAGAAATTTGTAATACTTTTACGCCATCTGAACCGCTAATTACTACTAATTACCACTGCAATAATGTGTGCATGAATTCGATGATGACTTGCACTAACTAACAAAAGATTATCTACAACAATATTTGATAAAAACACTAGTGACACCGATACATGACCGAAGTCTTTTTGTTCAACAACAAAAATATTCATTATAAATATGAACTGCAATTTATAAAACATTCTTTTCGTGAGAAATACCTCACCAAACAGAATATCATTGAATTCTATTCATTCAATAATGCTTTCTTACGGAAAAACGTGAATAATTGTAAAGTTTTAGAACATAAAGCAAGGATTGATCATTCAATTTATTATTATTATTGTTATTATTATTATTACTATTATTATTATTAATTATTATTATTATTACTATTATTATTTATTATTATTATTATTATTTCTGCTCATTCACTTCTCGCCCCTAATTTGATTTTTTCAGTCATTTTCTTTTTTTTCTTTTGAATATTGAACGCTTGTATATGATTGCACACGACTGGTTCGTAAAACGTCGCATCGTTTTATATACCGTTGTCAGCGCACTTCGTCATTTGCAGTCGGTGTAAATCGTTTTCAGAATGAATCAGAAATTAGTTTTGATAGTTGTTTTTCCTGCATATTATCTTATTATGCGGAGGTCATTGGGAAGGAAACGTTGATAACGAAAGACTGTTATCTGACCAGCCAGAGTTAGTGAAATTCGCCGCTTGCTTCGATTCTACTTGAGATAATCTTGTTATGGTGCAGTCATCATCGATAAATATTCCCTCAGAAGAATAACAATGGAGCATCTCTTACTGCAGCAAATAAAAAGAGAACAAATACGTCATAATATCATTGTACGGTCTGAGCCTTTTATTTATTTTCATGTTCCTATTTTAGGTGTAAGTTCAAAATCCGGAAATGAAGAGTAAAGTAGTGAAGGATATCATACTGATTGGTCATTCATTCATTTATTTGGCTGCATTGGCTTCTCTCTATTGGCAGATACCAGGTATAAGTTTGTGCAGCTTCTTGAGGATAATTTCTGTACTCTAATTCGTCGCTTTTTTCAAAAGTTGTTGAGGAACTTTTGACTTCTTTTTTTTGTTCATCTCCCACGAAAGAAAAGTTACTTCATTTTATTTTTTGAAGCTTCCCTCTAAGTTGTAAATTTGTAAAATTTTCCAGGGCTTTATGGAGAGAAAGGACTGATTCCAGTAGCATCGAAACTTTCTTGTGGTGGGTTTTTATTTAGGTTGCAAATTTTCTTTGGAGGAAAGTTTAGCTTTCGGAACTTTTATTCTGGGTTGTCTTCCAAAATTCGTTGTAACTCTTTTATTACTGTATGTTGTATAGCATGAAAATAAGTTAAGAGCAGATAAAGAGATCAGATCTATTCATTAATCTAATTATATTCTCTTCAATTATCACCTTCAGAAGCATGTTTTCCTTCTTGTTTCCATTAATTAGTCCTAGAAATCTGGTGACACTAATTGCTTCTCCTCTTTTTTTCTTAAAAATATTACTTTGTATACAAGATCATTCTCTCATAATGATTTTGCTACAAGACGACTGCATTTTTTTTTTACATTCTCAAAGATCTACTAACACAGTACAGGCCGTCGCCTCTCAACTTCAACATAATACTAATTAGAATTATATTAGCACTAGCTGGAGCCTTGACGTAAACTCTTACCAACCAAACATGATGAAAATGAACCGGAAACTCAACCAAAAAACATAAGCTTAACAAAAATACAAATCCATAAGAACAAAAAATTCTTTCATCCTTGTATATCGTTAAAGTGCACTGTTGTTCTCTTAAGCTGCGTTCTTTGTGGTTCTGGATTAATACCTGGAAGAACTGAATCTTCACCTAAGCTAAATCAAGTTCAAATGAGCGCAAGAAAGAGAATATGAAAGCAATATATGCTTTTCAGACAAATCATCATGTCAGTCATATCGAAATGGTGTGAATATTTTGCCAATTGTGATAAATTTCTTCTGCATAGCACCATCCTATGCTTTACAAATTGTTGTTCTGTTCGGAATAGCGGTTGCTTCCCTCTCCATAATGTTCGAGTTAGCGCGTAATACCATCACATATCTTCTTTTATTTGTCGTTTATTCTACTGTAGTTCAGGTTAATATTTAACTTACATTAAAGAAGTGCCAATGTATTACTTTCATAAAAGATTTGTCTATAGTTAAGAATTACGCATGTCAGCTTTTGGACTTTATAGTACTCATTTCATTTGGACTTTATAGTACTTAAGTCGCATCAGCTGAACAATTCATCGCTGAACAATCAAAATTCTATCTGGATTCTACAGGTTGGCGATGTATTTCTTCAATTCCAATGGGACAGTCTTCTTATTGAGTCTGGAGCAATATGTATTCTCATAGCATCGTTACCTTTCGTAGGACCTTCACCAGCAGATAACATTTCGTTGTACCTGATGCGCTGGTTGCTGTTTCGGCTTATGTATGCATCAGGTGTCGTAAAACTCACTAGCCATTGTCCTCTTTGGTGGAATCTCGCAGGTATTTTTCGTGAAAACCTGAGCATGCTTTTTGTTCAAGTGGAAACAAGTGCGAGAAATAATTCAGATATTTATAGCATTGGACGTACATTTCGAATGTCAATGTGTGCCCACATGGATTTCTTACTATGTTCATATGGCCCCAAAATGGTTCAAGCATTTGTCAACTGCTCTCACACTCTATATTGAAATTATTTTACCTCCTTTGTTTTTATTACCATTCAAATATGCACGATATTTTTCATTCGGTCCTCAGGTTTGCTTAGAAAATTTTTCTGCCATTTTTTAATTTCCATCAAAAATTTCTTTACTTTAAAGATCTTACTTATGGGTTTGATTATGGCAACGGGTAACTACAACTTCTTCAACCTTCTTATATCAGTCGAATGTGTGGCAATATTGGTAGATTCGGACGAATTCAAATTTTGTAAGTATTTGGTTTCCATACTGTTTCGATGCAAAGCTGATAATGAACACTAATAATCGCGAATTGGTATAATTTTCGACATTATTAATAGCTTTTAAAATGTGTCTCCAAATTTGAATGTCATAACTAGGTCGTTCGAATCACTGATATGAATAAACTGGTTTGAACGAGTAAAAGAAAATGTCACTTTGTTTACTAATTATTTTTGTTTTTCAATTATTGTTTTCTATTTGGTTGTAAAGCTCAGTTTTTAGCTACGAAGGGCATATACCCACGATTTCAACGTTCGTTCACACATTTGGGAACAATAATGTCAGCTGTTTTGATAGCATCAACTTTATATTTTTTCGTCTACTATTTTAATATTGATATTGATGGTTTTAAAATAACATCTTCAATTGGCGAGTCTTTGTTTTTTATTTTTTGTATAAAATTGATGAATTTCATCAAGTTATAGTTGACTCTGCAGTTGCAGTAATATAAACTCTCTAGCTAAAGTTACTGAAAATTTAGAGCTTTTCAGGATTCACTATGCAACAGTTTGACGAATTTGTTGAAGAGTCGACTGTTTGGTTATTACGCATTGGAGTTACTGGCTTCATTGCTGAAGTTATTGCCGCAATACTGAGGTAGATTATCTTGAATTCTGTTGTCAAGCATTATATAAACTGATAATCTTTTCTAAATTTTCTGAAATTCAGGTACTTCACTGAAATTCATGAATCAAAGTTACGTTCATTACTCCATCTGGTTTATGTAATCATCATTGCGAGTTTCTTCTTTTCAATCAGTACCGTACGTTCTACGTTTCAATCATTTTATTGGGATATACATTGAAAACTCGTCAAAAATTTTGTCATCTCTACATTTTGAGGTTTCAAAAGCAATTGTGATTTTTCCTCAGACATACAAGGTTCCATGTGTTACTATTTGTTATTATTTTTAGCATTAGTAGTTTCATAATATGGTTGTTTCATTATTTCAATACCTATAGATTTAGGTATCATTTGTTGTTATAAGTAAAAGAGGACAAGCACAAATTCCTACTGTTGTAAAGTATATGCATCATTATTCGGAGTTTTACGAATTGACTCATTCATACGGATTATTTAGAAAGTGAGCTGCCTTTCTCAGTTAATTTTAATCAACAAAAGCATTTTATATCATTTTTCGTCTAGTTATGAGAAGACTTTAAATGAAGTGGAATTGTAGGATGACCGGTTTATACGGTCGACCGGAAATAATCTTAGAAGGTTCTTATGAACTGAATGGCCCTTGGACTATGTTTGATTTCTATTCAAAGCCTGGAAAACTCAATGAAAGACCACGATTCGTATGTGAGAGATTATATATGATTTTTTAGTAATGTAGTTCTTTGCTCTTGAGGTCAGGTATTGCTTTCTGTTTGAATTGAAAAAAGGCTGTTCTAAAAGCCTGATATTGAACATTGATTTCGCTGTGAAAACTTTCAAATATGACCTTAATTATGAATTATTACAGCTCACAATTTGCGTAACAAACAGATGACAGTTTTCTTTTATAGTGCCGCATCAACCACGTTTGGACTGGCAAATGTGGTTTGCTGCTTTAGGGACGTATCATAATAACGCATTCTTTCTTTCTCTTACTTATCATTTGTTACGAAATAATTCAGAAGGTTAAATATTTTTTTAATTGGAAAAAACACAATCGAGTGTAGAGTACAAATTAAAATTAAAGTTGATGGTTGTAGTTTTATATACAGTTTTCTGGTCTATCATATTTCCTTGTACTTCGTTAAATATTATGAATTGCGATTTTACGAGGAATAAAAAGTTTTTCAGTTACTTACCTCATGAAAAAGTATCCGTTTGAAGAGAAGCTCCCAAAATTTATCCGAGCAGATCTTTACCTTTATCATTATACCACTATCAATTTGAAGTAAGTTATATTTTATTGATGTTTTCATGCGAAGTTCTCTTCGAATGTTTCATAATAATTTTGCCACAGGAATAAGTGGCCTAAAGACTATTGGCGACGTGATTTCCAGCAAGAATACATGCCATCTGTTACTCGTGAAGATGCAAAATTATCCGACTATTTGTACCAAAATGGTTTCGTCCTTAAAGTAATTCCTCACGCATTTTTTTACGCTGTCTGTTTCAGGTGATAAGTTTTGTTTGAAACAAGTTGGTATATTTTTTGCGTTGCAACTTTATTTCAGAAACAGTTTACATTAATGAACCAGGATCTTAACCTGGAAAACAAATTGCGAACTCTGCATGACCTTGTACGAACATTGAACCCGACCACATTTGTTGATTCAGTTATTCTGGCCCATGCAGTTTTATTTGTAGCGTATACCAAGTTCAGAAAAGTTACGGTTATTACCATGCAGTGATTCTGTAGCAAAGTCATCTGTCACGATTGAGCTGCATTGTTGTCGTATGTTCGTGAATAATCGCGTTATGCTGTATAATACGCGATAATTGTTGAGTTGGCAAATTGTCGAGATTTTAGTTAATACGACTGCATGCTTGTTCAGTGACTAGGATTTCTTGGCATCATCGGAATCATTATTGGAGTTATCACTCTCAGTGACCGCTGTTTTAATGAGTTCTGAAATTCGTAGAACCGAATATTGCTAGCCAATGATATATGTTCGTAAGATAAAAATGTACATCATTAATTAGTGCAGAATGTGTACTGGAAGCATGGAAATTCTTTAAATATGGTTGTGGACAAAATGTAAAACGATCCGAGGCTTCGTTTCGACCTTCGAGTGATCTAACTTGAGAAGAATCCAGCTGTCTTATTTAGTGGCAATCCTATCACTGTCATGTGATTTACAATGAAGTCACCAGAGCAATCAATAATTCCGTATATTTCCGTCGTCCTTTGTCATCCTTATATATCGACGCTTAGTTCTGGTGCTGATTGTGACAAGAAGTGGTGATTAAGTCCGAAGAAATACAGGATTACATTTTAATGTGTTTTAAGCTTTTATGCTGTCATTTCTCTTACAGTTATTCAAATGAATTTCTTCTGTGCCAATAAGTTCTGTAATAAATTCATAAATAATGTATCAAAAAGGATTAAACTGACGTTAACTTGAAGTGTTTCATTATAATTTTGAGGTGTATAGCACTGTGAATGAACGATGTTAATATCAAGTTGATGAAAAGAAGAAACCGGAAACAAATGTAATCTATCCTTATAAAGTTTTGTTGATAAGGAGATTTGCAAAAAAAAAGGATGATGAGGATTCACAAACTTTTATTGGTTAGATAATCATGTATTTCTATTTTAGCGGAGAATTCTTTTTGAATAATAAAATGCTCTCTTCTGACTATTACTTCTCCAACGTATTAGTCTTATAGCCGCTTTGCTGATCCTTTTGATAAACTTTGCACAAAACAAGTCCGCTCGTTTCTGCTTGTTTATACTCATTTTTCTTATTTGTGTTTCATCATCCTTTCAATCCATGTCCTTCGTGATGCTTCTCTTTCAAGTATTAATTTGTTTACTCGGTATACTTATTTACAATTTATTTCGATTATTTTTTAAAGTACCAATTTTTGAGGAAGAATTTACACTGTTTACTGATGGAAAACGCCAAATTAATTGTATTAATATAGTACAATTAATTTAGTTTTAAAAATATATTTGGTGAATGAAAATATCTGTTCTTTGTACAGCTTTCGAAGGCCAGTTTTGGAAGACTTGGGATTCACTTAAAAAATGTGAATTCAGTGAACTATTGGAGTACATAGAGAAGTGAATGGTACTTGTCATTAGGCACTAGATGATATATTCGTACGACTGAAACTGTAATTGAAAATTAGGATCAAAAGAAAAGTGAAGGATATCCCTATTCAGTAATCCTTCAAGTCGCCTCTATTATCATTTCTTACTTCTTTCCATCGACAGTATAATGATACATTACGATTCATCGATTTGAAATATACATCAATAAAATTTTGCTACTGTTACAGAAACAAATTATTGTAATACGGAGACTATTTAAGACACGCGAAATTAAGAATATAGGTGTCATTTTACATAAAACAAAGAAACAATCAAGGAGTCTAAGTGGCTATGAAAAGTCCAAAATTTCTTAATGAAACTGAATGTAGATTCAGATGAACAATGACAATAATTTGTAAAAGAGAGCATTATCAAGGGTTTTATTAGCTGATCGATCTGTTTAACAATGCAATTCAGAGTGGTAATTGGATGCAGGACTAAAATTTGGACATGAAATTCATAAAGACGTCTGACAGGTAGGACAATGACGTACGTCTGGAAATGCAAAGTGAAACGGTAGTAATGGGACACTGAAAGTAGTATGGAGATAGCAATTGCATTTGGGGGCCGTATTATTAAACTGACATATATAATGGTCGTGATGTCGGAGGTAGTGCAGTTGTTCTTCACGTAATTTTTTTATTACATGTGGTGCAGTGAAGTTGCTTCTTTCTGATTGTTTACATTCGTAATGCATGAGATTTCGAAAGGAATCCTTTTGGATAATTAGGCAAGTCAGTAATCGTCATTTTTATGAACTATGTACTTTAGTCGAAACCGCAAACTAATTTCATGTTAATAGTTCAAATGTTCAAATAGCTCTGAAGAAATTGATGAGAATACTTGGGACTGACCAGGTTTAATCATAGATAATAAAAGGTTTTAAAAATGTAGTTAGTCCAGATAACTACGCTGTTAACCATTATGTGAATAAAATGGGGCGTTGTGAATCTTGGGCTAGATTATACATGTGAGGATGATGTTTCGAGTTGTTGCGGTGAAGAAACAGTATACATTATATTTAAATATGGAATAAATGATGCATAAGCTTCCCATTTTGTCACCTTTTTGCTGATTCAAAACTGACAACGGTTTTAATAGTAGACATAATGGAACTGATTATTATGACTGCAGAAATTACGGATGTCATTGAATTGGTTAAGACACTGATGGATATGACGTCCGATGCCGTGCAACCCTGATGAATGCATTTGTGTTTCAGGTGGTACTCTTTCCTTATTTTCTGACTTGTTAAATCATTATGTTAATCATAATTGGTAATTATTTGACCATTTTAAGTCTTTAACTTTTGGCAGTTTTGCAGTTCATAAAAAGCTGACCATCAAAGTGCTGAGAATTTGGAAAGATTTTCAATGGTACTTTAAGTGTTGCAAAAAGCGGTTAACATTTTTCAGGCAGTGCGGATTGCAACAGTGATTTGGTTACGCAGAAAAGCATTGCTGAAGGTGGACAATAATTTGAAAATAGTCGTTTTTTCTCAAGTTTTGTCTAGTGAACAAAATAATATTAGTAACAGCGTATAGGATTTATAGGTATGGGAAGTGACAAATGGCCAGGAAAGTTTTACAGAAAATTTATTGATAATTTGAATATGCGCTCACTCCTTGCATCGCTTGTATTATCTATACTACTACTGAATTTCGATGCCTTCTGGTATGTCTTAAATCTCTTTCATTAAGTACTGAAATTTCATCTACAGCCGTAATTTTTTTTCTGTTAGCGTTTTAGTAATTCGAATGGTCAGTTAAGTCAGCGAGAATCATTTCCACCAAGACCGTTTTTTCCACCCAGTTCGAAGAAATATCTTGTTGACTATTATACTGGTAATGATGCCGAACCACAGCATCTGTTATATAAATCTGAAATTGTTGTTGTTATGTATTATGCACCGTGGAGCAGAAGATGCACCAAAACACGCGTAGTTTTCGAGAAAGTTGCGAGAAGTTTAAGCGCGTCTTCCGACGTTAGCTGTTTTGTTATTCATAATATTTCGTTATTTACATGTTTTAAAGCATCAAACTTTGCAACATTGCTGTTAACGTTTTCTTTGTTGGGAATGTGAATTAAGAGAGTTAGGTCAATAAGAAAGGCATTTTACTATGTCAGTTCGGCACATTTGTCATTTTTTACTTGTTTTCTTTTTTAGGTCTCAGAAATAGGGTTGGCAGATCTGTTCAATCATTAAATATTTAATCATTGTTTTGCATATTAGGAACTAGTGTCCAATTTATGCCTTTGAAAAATTTTTCGAATCTTGAACTTTTAAATTTCATCACTGTATGAAGATTTCTTAATATTTTTGTGCAGATATCATTCGCAGCAGTTAACTGTTTTTTTCCCCATGGGGAATGCAGAAAATCTCACAAAACCTACACATATCCAGTCATTGTTGCTTATATCGGAAAGCAAAGTTTGATGTATACTGGTTTACTGGCATCAGATTATATATACAGGTAAAAGATTTTAATCTCTATTCATTATCGTTTGCTGTAATCTCTTGGTATGCGAAACTGTTGGAATATTTGTTATTTTAGATGGATATCACGTTTGCGAAACCCTATTCGTCGACTTATAGGTCCGGTCGCTGTGAATAGCTTTCTTGACGAATTTGATGATGCAGTCATTGCATTTTTCCATGCAGAGGTCAATTTTTCAAAATTTTAAGCTTTTATCTGTTTTTCCTGTTTTTTTTTTTTTTGTAGTAAATTAATAATTTTCATACTTTTTCAGATCGCATTTGCTGTATCATATGAATTTCAGCAGTATATTAAAGCAGCATTAATGGTTTTCCAACGTCGTATGTTTTTTCTGTCAGGGGAAAATTATCTTTAGATTTCTATTGATTTGTAACTCCGTGCAGATTTCCTAAATTTTGGTTGTTTTTTTTTTTTTTTTTTTTTGTTTGTTTTTTGTTTTTCATGTTTACAATCGATTACCTCTTTCTGAATATTTTGAAATCAGGTTCTATTTTCTTTCGAGTTTTATGAATTTGAGCATGAAAGTTTTACTAAGAAAAATCCCAATTTATTCAGATTAATTTTTCCTTTAATCAAGTTCCTTAGTACTGATTTGAATATCCGTATTTTTCATATCTGATATATATCTGATGCTTAGTCACAAAGAGAGTTGTGTTGGAACTGCACATTTTTACATGTAATATTAATGGAGTGTTTGCAGAGAATTTGCTCGATAAGGTTGGTTTCGCCATTGTGACAAATTCGAGCTTAGCAATGAGCTTAAATTCATCACCGAGGGCGTGGATTCAGCTGAGGTCCTGGAACCTTACTTTCAACTATAATGGATCAAATATTACTGCTTATAAAATTTTCGATTGGGTCAAAAACCAGGCGCATAAATCAAATGGCCTTCAGTGGATTAGTCCAGGTTATGATTCATCGTTACACTTTTGTTTCAAACTTAGAGAACTCTTGGTGGTCATTTTTTCAAAGATTCTTGTTTCAGAAATGAATGGTATTGCAAAAAGTGAAGAGATGTTGTCAATTTTACAACATGGTGCAACAGTTGTGATGTTTGTAGATCGTCAGGTACTTTACCCTCACAGCTGGACAATTTCAGTGATGAAACAGGTGATTTGAAATTTAATGAATCTTGAAGTTGTATTATTAAAATCTTTGTTGTGAGCTTTAAAGCTGTTATTACTTGCGAAACATCATTTGATCAACACACCATATGTTTTGATCAGAAAAGGAAGGTATTGATTTCTTATCTCTTGGCCCCGTGCTAATGATTTATGAAGTGATAATGACTTTTCTTTTTCAATTAAACGAAAGAAGGGATAGAAACAAAAAAAAAGGGTTTTTGGAGGATAAGTTCGTTATTATTAGCAATGTTTTGTTCCTGGATTCTACTTGATACTTCAGATCGAGATTTTATAATAGCTATGCTGTAATCGAAGTGGGATGTTACTAGCTCGAGAGGTATTAACTGAGCCGTCCTTCACAGTGTGTTTTTTTTCAGACCATTATGGAATATTACGCATGTGGTGCAGACTTAACAAATCAAATGAAATCTAGATCATACAAACTTGATGCTTTGCTTAATGAAAGCGGTCGAATAATTGCAGTAAGTAGTCATAAATGTGAGAAAATGGATGCTCGTACTGTGGAGGTATCTTATCTTCATTGGTGTTTATGAATTTTCATTTTTTTATCCGGAAATGTATTTCTTTGATTTTTAGGATTTCATTGGTTGACTCATTCGAGATGTAAACCCTTTTAGATTCGAAAGTGTTGCATGACAAAGAAAACTTCCTTGATGTCTCGTTGTTTCCAGTGTCACTCCAAAGAAGGAGTCAATTTTTCGGAAAATGGAAGTTGTAATCAACTTCCATTATTCTTTTATAATACTTACTCGTCACTGTTTCATAATGTGCCTTGTTTATCCGTCCTTTCGGCATTAGGTGAAGGTTTGTTCTGCTTGGATTATTTTATCAGCAAATGCAACGTGTCACGCTGCATTTATGTTTCTGTTCGTTGTAGTCAATACTGAAAAAATCGCTTGCATTTTGAAGGAATTCGGAATTACAAGATCTTGTAAAATGGAATAAGGTATATTTTCAGAGCAACTGTTGAGTGATTGCTGTGCATTCTTAATTTCAAGAAATCAAAAACTGGATGTGTCACAAGACAAATCTGAACAGTGTGCTAAATATAGGCTTGCTCGGAACCTTTATAATCGTATTTCTGGTTCAGCTTCATCTACTTCTTATCCGTTTGATGCAACATCGATTACGGGCCTTTCATGCGATAAGAATAATTCGCTACGGTTGGTGGGTTATCACTTCATTTTCTTCTGTTGAGAAGCTTATTATTCCCTAGGTTTTGGTTATGTATTTTCAGTGCATTTTGTTTCTTATCCATGCTTACTGGCTGGAACTTACATTTGAAGAATACAGTTTAGTTATGACGTTTTTAAAAGGCCGGTTAGTTTCAGTGGTTCTGACATAGCTTAAATTAGTTTTCAAATGTGTTGTCAAAAATTCAGGTTTGTTGGTGTTGATGGTCGGTATGGTGATTATATACTAAAACGATTGAGGAGACCATACAATGGACAGGTTGCCGCGCTGATTGTAGACCCGGGTACTGAAAGAACTTTTTTTATGCAAAACGAGTTTTCCAGGTAGGATGACCTCCAACGCTTTGTTACATTTATTTGCTGTTCAAATTTGTTGTGTACAATGACCTGACCACTATCATTTTGCAATTCATTCTTAGTACTTCTAGTATTCAGTAAATATGGTAAGATCAAAATGCTGTATTTTGCTGATTACGTTTACATTTTCGGAAGATTTTTAGGCATATTTTTCGTGACTTTTTACGCGCATTTCACAATGGCTCACTGGTACCGCACGTGATTTCCCAGGCTTCACAGAAGGAACCGAAAATTTTGAAACATAATGATTTATCTGTCCTATCGAATTCTAATGCAAAATCGTTTAGAACGGATATTGTGAGCATATTAGACTCTGTTCCTTTTATTATACTGTTTTTTTATTTCGCATGAACTTTTTTATTTTACAAACTTAGTTCAGAAGGTCTTTGAAATGGTTTTTAAGCTTGTCAGTTGATTCGGAATAATTCAAAAAATATAGTGCGTGTTATTGTACTTCATATTTTACAAATGTTGTGAGATATTTTTTCAGAATTCGTCTGAGGATGCCGTAGTGTTTTTCTCTGGAGGAAATTGGCATGGACCAAGTGCTTCCGTAATTCATGTTTATCATTCAGTGGCCCACTACTTTCACCCATTTCTTAAATTGATTAAATTTTTCATGTATGGTTTATCATTTGTTTCCTTGTGCATTTGAAATCAATATTTGATTTATTTTTTCTGCTTCTGTTTCTGTTTTCAAGATTGCTCCCAAACAAAGTTCTTATTGCGAAAAAAAAAAAAATATTTTTTTAGAATTGATGTTTCGTTAAACGATCTACCGTGGCAGTTTCAAATGGATACATTGCCTGCGGTTTTGTTTTTCCCTGCAGAAAGGTCGATAATTTTTTGTATTAGAGTTATTGGTCAAAACTTTCATAACTATAATTAATTCATTTATTCCGCCAGCGAATAGTTATTTACTTTTCAGGAAATCGTCTTCGTCACGGTTTCCAGCTTTAGTTCCACTTACAGTACCAAATTTGATAGCGTTTATCGTGACGAGATGTCGAAGGGAGTTGCGATGGCAGTTAGCCTTATTTTCTTGTTCTTTTTCGTCTTTATGCATTAAAAAGAACAACTTACGTTTGCAAAAGATTGCTGTCATGATAAGGAACGATATCACATTACTGAAGTTGATTGAGTCTTCCAGCTACGAGCATTCTCATCTTTTTCAACATTTAATACGAAGGTAATTTGCCAGATTTTGTTATGATCTAAATTTTTTAAGGTTTTGTGAAGGTGAATATATGTGAATTATAAATATCATACGCTTCTTCTTTATTGTAATGACTTTGGAGCAATGTAACTTAATAAGAAACTTTTTAAAACATTTTTTCTGTTTTCCAGACGCTCCAAACAACTTCATTTCACACGGAAACTTCTGAAAATTGTGTCGATATCCAAATTCTCCTGATATCAGTCAAGATAATATCTCAAAAATCCATTAAAAAGTCAACATTCATTCCTAAATTTCTGCTCAACTTTGTGATTTGTCTATAAAATTTTGCTTGTTCTTTATATTGCGGGTACTTCGTCAGCTGATTCACGAATTCATTATCACGAACTTGCATATTTGATTCGCAGGAATTTTGAAATAAGCAGGAAATCGAAGCTTATAAAATGTTTAGCATCCGAATCTCCAATTTTTTTCCTCCTTGAATAAGAATTAAATGACATCTTTTCCGATAAATTTTTGTTTCCATGTATCTTGTAAACTTTGGTCATGGCGAAAAAGTATTTAATAATTAATAATTTTTAAAGCTTATGTTCAAACTTTCACTTACACTTTCAGCGAACCACTTTTTTCCTGTCATTTTGAATCTAGTCCCGCTGTTTTTTGATTTGAATTTTTGTGGTTGATAAGTTTGTGATGTAATGTTTGATTATGTACTGTAGATATTTGGTTGGTACAGAGTGTAATGGGTGGGAAGGGAAAATAAAAGGGAAAGTGATAATTCTTTTTTGTTTACTTTATTAACGGATAACGATGTTCATTCAATAAATTTGAAGTCGCAGATACTGGATTTCAGTGTATTGGTAGTCGATTGTTTTTGCCTCTCAGTTCTAGTATGATCGAGCGATATTTTATATAGGATGATCATTCTGTTTTGTGAAAGCTTAACATGGATTAGGTTACGCTACATTCAGTTGAGTATTTGTTTCGTTGCACTATTACACATCCTTTTGTCAGTGTGGTTATAGACGCTTTGCGTTAGTAAACTACAGTAACAGCTTTATATTTGCTTCATTTTATAAAATGTAAAGTCACTAGTCGATGTCTCAGATGAGAATATCTTGCATTTTTCTTGAGCTCGAGTTAATTTTATTGAGCGGTCATTTGACACTATGTCTGATATTGGGTTTTTCCAGCAAAGATATTTGAAAGTATACAGTAAATATTTTATTTCCGAAAAAAATGGTGTCTCCGATGAGGATGATTAGGATGTATCTCTTATTGTTTTTATGATATGGAAAGTTCCAATGAATAGAAAAAAGCAATTGGGAAAAACACAACAGTTCTTTAGTGCATCACATTTTTGAAAATGAATGCAATAAACGTTGTTACTTTATCATGGCTTCACGTTATTAAATATATTAGGTAAATGCCGTTGGCTGTCCTCTTGTAACTATAACTATGATGCAGTGAAAGGCAGCCATGCACATATGCATTAGTTTTTCCTTCCTTTGCTTTCTTCCATTCATTTCCAAAAATTTATAGCATAGTTGGGGAAGGTGACAAAGTTGCGTTATAATAGGTGGAAGATGGCGTTGAAAACATAAAAAAAGTTTGCAGATGCGAATTAGGACAAAAGATGTCTTATATTTTCGCGAACTTCAAAGAGTGTAAAGTATTGTTTGCATACATTAGCAAACATGTACAGACACAATCCCAAAACGAAGCAGATTGTTCGTCTGTTAGCAGGGGAAACACAGTTTAAGTTGGCTTCTTTCTACTTTAATCCCTTCATTCTGCAAAATTTACGTCATCGTCAGGGAAAAAGCTTATACTGTTAGAAGTGTTTATCAAATCTCCTTGAAATAAATTCTCAATCTCTTAACGAATATATTTTTTGACATTTATTTCGAAGAAAGGCGTTGATAAGCTCGTTGTTTGTCAATCGTGATGACTCAGTTGAGCGGTAGTGTATTACAGTGAAAGTGATGTGGACGGTGCTCGTCTGAAAGGATTGAATAATTTTTATTCTGATATATAAAATAAGGTGCCCTAGTTATTGTCTATTTGTTATTTCGATCATCAAATACGGTCAAACAGTAATTCTAGCCAGTAAGATGATGCAGTAATATGTAGTTCTACGACTAAACTCATTATCTTCCACTCCAAATAAGATGTATTTGTTCCGTAATCATACTTTTTTAGTACTGAATCAGTTCTCTTTTCCTAGTTGTATCAAGAAATAGGTAACCGCTTTCTGTGCACGATCCATTTTACTCTATCCTACTACTGCTACTACTAGCTGAGATATAATTCAATACAACAATGCTACCTGATAATGGTGCATTCTACTGGTACATAACTGTCTGTAATAATGCTATTGTATGTCTGGGATGAGAAAAGTAGGGAAAGTTGCGATAATGGTGACAGCAGGAGTAGTGGTGGCAGTGCTGGTGGAAGAGACGGTGATGCTGGCAGGGATGAGACTGAAATCGATTGGGGCTTTTTGTTGCTTCGAAGGAGTAGCTATAGTGGTGGCTAAAAACAGTGCATTTTTACTAAATGTATACTTTCGGGTAGTTTGAATGTTTGTGTATGTGTATGGGCGTATGTGCCTCATATGGATGTCGTCGTCTAGTAGTGTGTGTCACTTTGTCGGTGTGTCGTCGGAACAAACATAAGTAAAGTGATATTTTTTATAGGTTGTTGGAGCAGCAACGAATAGTTGGAGAGGGGGTGGGGAGCGCATCATACATATACCGTCGGTACCGTGGATAATGGCTGTATCTCGAAAAGGAGCAGTAATTACATCAGGTGTGTGTATCTTACCGTTGGTGGCGCCGGTCTTAACCATAGTGAGGGAGAGGACACCCCTCCTTTTTCCCTTACATTTAATTTTTAAAGATTGTGTTTTGAAAAGCACTTCTTTCTATTGTATATATCCCACCATATATCATATATATGCGTGTATGTGTGATGACACTGTTGCCAGCTCAGGTCTCGATCCAGAGTGAGAGTGGGTACTGATGGAACAGCTTACACTCTCCACTTGTCCCATTACATCCATTTCTGAGGACTGTCAATGTGCTTAAGCCTTTTTTCCTATTGTATATATCCCCAATATATATATATATATATATATATTTGGGTCGGTCTGTACTTCCCAAATTGACAAAAAATTGTCTCCTTATGGTTTAACCCCATGCTTGCAGTGCAACTTTTCAGTGGTTGTAGCTAACCGTTTTATCTAGTAATTGCTGCTACAGAACACCATTCTTCATATCACTTCCATTTCTCATTTTTCCAATTCCTCATCTTTAAAGAAAACTTTGATTTATACCTTTCTGGACAGTGTTTAATAAGACATTGCTTATACTCTATCATCTTCTATTCTACACAGCTGCATCTTAACGCATCGTTGAAAGTTGCTTTTTTGTATGTTTCTAGCGTTAAAACATGCAAATAAATGTCTACTTCAGTCAAAGGATTCGTCAGATGGCCAATTGGCCAAGCGGACTGATACTTTATTAATCTGAAATGTATCGAACTCTTATTCATACTTTCGTGAAAGTTAGGTTAGCAAATACACAGTGTTTTCTGGTAACGGCGCTTGCACACCGGATATATCGTTCTTTCTCTGGAAAGGCTCATGGCTCCATCCGTGAAACTACTCCGTCTAATCCGTATTTCGGTCACATTTTTGTTGACTCGCATTTCCCAATCTTCTCCGACAAAACTTTGGAAAATACACTGTCTCTTTGCTGCGGTACAGTTGCCGTGCCCAGGTTCACGTAGGTAGGCGGAGTCTCGTAACTTATTTAAAATGTCGAGTATTGTGAAATTTGGCGCCCTAAAAATCAGACATGCAGTGGTACATGGCAAAAGAAGGGGAGGTATAAGTAATAGTGGTATGAGCATTAAATTTCAGAGGAAAGTGTAATGAAGGTGGCTTTTACTGATGCATTATGAACCATCCCCTAACAGTTTGTCACAACAGCTCTATTGTATCCTTGTGTGACTTCATATTTCATTCATCATTTCAAAACTGTCGACGTTCTCCCTGTATGATTTTTTTTTTAACCTATTGCTAGCAAACATTTCACGCTCGCTTTTTGAGTAAAGTCCTTCAGTATTTATCTATAGCTAACATGGGAAAGAGATATGTTCAGGAAGTGTATTATAAGGATTCATGTGAGATATGCTTTACATAGCTCTTATACAAATACATACACATATGCTTATAAATATGCTTGCTTGCCATATTGGCTATAGATTATGCTTAGGATGTTTCTATAGGAATCATAAATTTAGTTATTCAGTCAGGCTTATTGTTTAGAAATGAGGAGATTAATTTGAGGGTTCTGCCTTTAATTACCGATTTACTAATGAATAATCCCTTAAATATTCTTTATTGATCTGGTATCGGTCAGATGCAGTCGGTGTTGTTTGTAACTATGACGCACCAATTTATTAAGTTATTAAATAGTTTTGAACATTACTTAGGTTTTGTAGAAGAAGTCATTGGTGAAACTATTAGCCAAAAGGTGCCAAGAAATGATATTTCACCGCAATTTCGTTATCATTGCGATATCAAATATTTGAAAATATTTTTTCATCAGAAGATTTCCCAGATTTTTTCACTGAGTTGAATTTAATGGCAGAATTCTCGGTTTTAAACAAGTCAGGTTTAAAGTTTCTTTACTAAATCATATGTAACAGCTACCGTATACTGTAACATCAAATTGATTTTACTAGATATGCTTTATGGAATTTTATGTTAAGTCATAGAATTGCAAAATGAATTTTTGGAGGGAAATATCTGCAGTTTTTTTAGCTGCTTTCCCTTGTAAACAGAAGTGTCTGAGATGCTGGTAGTAACAGAATCTGAAATAGTTCCGCGATCTCAAATAATTCATGGAAGTGCAGAAATCTAAGATCATTATATTTTGTATCCATAAATGGAGTAACGACATGCACTGCATAAGAATTGGTGAATGCAATGTAGCAGATGGAGTACAACTGTACTCTTTGGGCATAGATCATATACTGCAAAACGGTGTATTGTATTTTCAT
Organism: Wuchereria bancrofti; assembly: GCA_005281725.1. Classification (NCBI taxonomy): domain Eukaryota; kingdom Metazoa; phylum Nematoda; class Chromadorea; order Rhabditida; family Onchocercidae; genus Wuchereria; species Wuchereria bancrofti. Next base: position 3,023,225 of record SSBO01000012.1, read on the forward strand.
TTTTAGAAGGGAAGATTAACTTAAGAAATGTGGACTGTTATCCATGATTCGAACATCGCATCTTGAACTTTGTATCATTCATCATTTGGTGGACTTAAAGATGTCTTACCAGTTCGATTTCAGCAAAAAAACTGCCCGTATTCACCATCACGAAAAGGGGAAAAGTGCAAGTTAAACGACAGAAAATAATTTTCTCTGGACATCTAATTGTGTTTCAGCCCTTGGGATTGACTTAGGATTGACCTATGAAAATATGTGGACAGTGTATGAAAACAAGTTGTTCCCATATACCTCACACATATGGAAAAATGAGAACCGGAATAATTTGGCATCTCCTGAAGAAACGAAACATAACCAAAGCAAGAGTGATTATTATCAAACGGTAAAATAAATGCATTTAGAAAGTGCATTTGTTTTGGAAGACTTACCAAGAAGTGGGAAACCCAGGAATTTCAGTTTTTATTAGTTTAGTCATTTACCCGTCGAAAACCAACATAGTTCATTTTTCAGTTTTTTTTTGCCATCTCAATCACAATTGAAGTTTTTTATTATGTCTTTTATTTTCTAGCACTGAACGCTTAATTAGAAGTTTTAGTAAACTAGATGATCGGTATTGGTGTAGGTGTTGCTTTCACCGGAAGACTAATAATGCTCAACGGTAACCGACGTGGAATTGTATCACTAACAGGAGAATTCAAATTTCAAGTTTTTTTTGTTAAAAATCACTTATATTTGAAGCATTAATAATTTCATTCCTCTCGCTTAACAATATTTTTATGTCCGGTGATACAGGAGTCGTATCCTCAAACGGAACCCTGTGCAAGAGATGATTCTCAGTGAAGTGATGATGCAAGTAGTTTGCTGAGGAAACTTTGCGAGATCTCTGTTCAACCGACTTTTATCTGGTAATGAATAATCTGCAGGTGTAATTAATGGAGACAGTTTCATTTTTGGGCCGAAGTTTCATTCTTCAGTGAATTCTTAGGATTTTTTTGTTGAAAGTCGTGTGGTTTGAATGTCATTTGTTTGAGGCAAACGTGGTGATAGTTGGCTCTATCCAAACTCTTAGCTCTGTTTCGAAGCATTTCTGAGCTTTTTTTAGAAAAAAAGCTCTGCTGCTTGTGCTGACACCAAACGCGTGCTAGAGGCGGCTGCCTACATGGATGGAAGGTCGAAAGCAAAGCCCATTTGGTAGTTCTGCCTGCTCCTACCGCTTCCCCTCCTCACCACACCATCAGCACCCTGCCTACTTCATGTATTGAATTTTTCACCGAGTTCACACCAGTTCGTTCTTCAAGGCAGGCCACTCCGAATGTCCCTTTCTCCTTCCCGGTCGATCCCCTGCACAACCAGTCACCCCACTACCACTTCCAAGCACACAGACATACACACACATATATATACGACACTCTGTCATACTCCGCTAAATTTCGAGCACTTCGTTTTCCTGCTGAAAGAATGCCTCCACCGCGATGCGTTTTGCGTGTTGTCGGTAGCAACAGCCCCGCTGAAAGAACACACATGTACGCCACGTCGCACTCAGCTGACTTTCGGCCCTTCTCAGCTGATGTTTACATATTGTGATGGACTTCCACAGTTCTATCACATCCCCTACCCCTCCTCTAATTCTGTTCACTCTATGCTGAAGCCTTTATCTATCAGTGCTTGCCACCATTTTCTCGCAGGTTTGTTTGCTCAGCAAAAACTCATAGAGTTATTGTCTTTATTTGCATCTATATAAGCATGCGACATTACTCACTGTATCCTGTACAGACGGGTCAAAGGTCAGTTATGGGGTGTACCATTAGTTTGTATAAGCACGAGTGGAAAGAATCTCGATTGCGTGGTGCTTATTTTTACTGGGAGCAAATGATCAACACCAGTTCAGGCTACACACAGTGATAATTGTAATTACCGGACGGTCAGGAGGTAGCTACTAATATAATGTTCCTCCATCAAAGCCTCGATAAATAGGGCAGAAAAGTTTATCCTCAACTAATAATATGACCTTAATCAATGTCTTCTGTACGAAAGCGTCCACATTTGCTGGAAATAACATATTAATCTTAAAACACAATTTCAAAATTGCACCTGATGAGTTCATAACAATTATACATATGCACACATCAGGTCGTGCATTTCACATCGACACCCGCAATGCGTCGGTTTGTAACTGGCAGCGATATGACAGTGTAGAATTTTGAAATTAACAAAGTTTCTTGGCAAGCAATATATATATATATATATATGGGTAGATTAGATTAGATAGATAAATAAATAAGTAGATAGATAAATAAATTAGATAGATAAATATGCGCATATAAATACAAAGCGTACGAGCAACGAAATGCAGGAATGGTGATAACAAAACAGTAGTGATTAATGATTGTGGACGTGTATGAATGTTTTTATGTGAGCTGCGAAAGGTACTGTTAATGGTTTAGAATCTGCCGTTATACTGTCCTTCAGGGAATTAAGCTTTTGAAACTTCTTCACTTCTCACCTCATTTTGTCTATTTCATTCATACGTTATGTCGAAATCAAAAATTTCTATGCTTTTGCTGTGCAGATAATATCTCATCGAAACAGTAATTCAAGCATACTTGTCACTACTTCTTACGTAATAATTGATTCTTACGTTAAATTTGCCCAGTTAGTCAAAGTTTAAAGTTTCAATAAGACACAGGAAGCTAAAAATTTGATTCTTTCAGACAAATTCTGTAATAGCGTAATATAGGAAAAAACAAAGATATTTCAATCTTTAACCTTATAGAGCTCGTAAAGTCTGCGAAGGTTTAAAGTTGTGCTGTAGCAAATCCTTTGAACTATATATCACATCATTTTCAAGATTTCAACAAATTGGCTCGTGTTATGTTAATAATGTTGACCACATGTAATATTTTCAATTATGAAATATGTTGTTTTTCGGCTTCCTTCTACTTTGTTATCAATGAAGACATTTTTCAGATACGATATTTGAAAAACATGTGGTGCCACAATCATTTGTAATTATATTTTGCTGAAGCATTTTCACTACTGGAAGAATATGCTCATCAAATGCAATTAATGATTGTTGAATTATGTTGGTTCAACGGCATAAGCAGCTTAAATTTAACATATTGGTAATGTGTAAAATTACTTAGAATACGAAACACCGCATAAGTACCGATGACGGTCTGCATGCCAGAGGCGCCATTCACATGGGTATCGCCAGTTTGCTCCACATATCACCATGGTATAATTCACGTACCGTGCGTCGATCCGTGCGCAGCCTGTCGTTTCATAGATTGTAAATGCACCTGTCTGGTATGCAGACCGACTGAACGGTCTTACATCTTTCGCAAGGAAATTCTGTGCGAGAATTTGAATTCAAGAAAGAAATCAGGACTTCCATTGATTGCCTCTTCATAGTCTTTCTGTGCATAATCTTTTGCAAACCAACTTTATTGTGGATTTCGAGCAGTAAACCGGATTGTTGACTACATATCAATTGATGAAGAGAAACGTAACTGAGATATTGTTAGTAGCGGATGATGAGTTTTTGCTTTTTAATGGTATGAAATGAATGGCTGGAGTGAAATATTACTGATAATTTGGACGCAACTCACATCAGAAGCAATCTCTGCCTTACGAGGCATCTTTGTTTATTGCAAACATGTTCAATATCATTGAAGAAAATAACTCACTTAGAGGGAGACAGAAGTGAGCTTCTATCCCAGGAATACCACGAAGGAAATGGTCGATATCATAACAGTTCATCAGCAGCAAGGTAACAAATGATGATCTTGAAATGGTAATGGTTGTTGAATGGTTGATTATTAGTTGCAAGCTATCTCTTCCAATCACTTCACCTCCACTTTTTTCGAATTTTCCAAAAAACCTTGTTTTCCATTTTGCCTGGCTGTCATCTCATTGATGGGTTAAGGGTAGTAGGGATAGATGGGTGGTGCTTGTTAATATTTTCTGTTCCATCTCTCTTGTTCTCTTCCCATTCCATCACCACAAGCACTTCACTCTTCGAGCACCACTCGTTGTCGAGGGGCTACACTCTCCATGCCAAACATCACCGTCATCATCGTTATCATCATCATTATTATTATTATGATTATTATTATTTATTATTATCATCATCATTATTACCATTATCACTATTATTATTAATTATTGTTATTATTACTAATTATTATCACTACTTTTCCACGCCTGTAGACATATATGTGTCCTCGCTCTCGTTTCTGTTTCTGCTTCTCCAGTCCCTTGCTTATCCTCATTTCGGGTTTATCTTAGATCATGGTGTAACATTTTCACATAAGTACGCCTCATGCTGGTTGCTTCCAAAGTTGTTTTGAGTTTCAGCGTACTTATGCTATAAATACAAAGCGAGACGAGGGACCAGAAATCTCCAAATACGGGGATTTACCGGGTGGCAGTGTGGTTAGCTGGTTGTCAGCATATCGGACAACGGCTATCATCACTGCCGTCCTGGTTTTCCTAAAGCTCAGCATCTTCCTGTTCTCAAGACTTTAATTTTTGAGACCAAGTTTCCTGTCATTCTTACGTGTTCATTTTCCTTCTTATATTCGTCATATTCTCTATATATCTCATACCACTATCCCCGCTGGTCCCTTTTTTACAACCTTTTCTGCCATAACAACCTCAGTCACAGTCTTAATTTCAGCAGGTGTTTCGGTTGGATTTACATCTTCAGATGTATTCACAGCCTAATCTACTTTTTAGTGCTTTCTGGAGGCGTTGCAGTTTCGAATTCTGTTGCTGAAACGAAATGGACATTTCATGTAAGTTGATTTTGAAAGTACTGCTAGATTGCTTTTAACAAAATGAGGGGTCAGGTCCTATTCTTTAATCTGTCCTACTGATTTATTACAGACAGCGGGTGGCGTCGCCTTGTCGTGTTCCAGTATACTTGGAAATTTTTTTACTGATCGAATAGTATAATTATTGATTAGTTCGAGTTAGTTACATTAAATGAAGTCGACAAATAGGCGTAGGCGATCAGATTTAATGTGTTTGGAGGATTGAAGTTGTTTATCACCAGTATCTTCGTTCTCAACCTGTTACCGATGTCAAGTTAAAATAAGAGTACAAGTTTCATTGATTTTTGGAACGAGATTGCTAGCAAGCGCGCATGGCATGTTTCACATACATTTCTACTTATTTGCCTGGTTCCCTTTCGTCTCTTTCTTACGTCACTAATTCTGCTATACTGTTGTGAAATAAGCTTGAAATTTATTGTCCATGGAAAACTGCAAAAGAGCAGGAAGTGCGGATTCATTCGTTGTATTTTACTCATGGACGTTTGTTCGGAGGTGTTTGTTCTCAGTTTTTTTCCGGTGAAAAGATTTAGTATCACATGAATCAGAGTGGATCGCTGACTGAAGAGTCGGTGCGCGCTACATACCATTTTTTGTTTACGAAATTTCTAAAGAAATTTTTTGGTAAAAAATTCATCGAAGTTTGAGGTAATCATGAATGAAGGATGATTAATGTAGTTGGCCGATGGTACAGAATTCACTGGAGTGTTTCGTATTGTGAATGAATTGAGGCAATGCGCCAGCGATTTTCTGATATAAATATTGGAGGCTTACTGCACGAATTTGGTGGGGTTTTTTTTTGGTAGACATTGTTAAGCTGGGGTAGATGTGTGCATCATTCGTCATTCAGCTAGGAAAGAAAATGTGTTCGTGGTTTGTGGTGTGAAGTAGAGCAATGAAACCGAGTTTTTCATGAACTCCATGAATTTCTGTTTTTTCTGCACAGTTCAAGAATACTCCGTCGGAGTGAAGATAAACTATTTTCTCCTAACGCAATAAACAATTCACAATGCAAATTGTTTAACTTTCTTTCCTGAAAGAATCAATTGAATGTGGAGGAAGAAGTAGGAGAAATTCTGTCACAAGGTTTTTCATTTATTGCGTTAAGAAAAGATAGATTATCTTCACTCTGACAGATTGACCTCCTTGAACTGTGCAGAAAAGATTGAAATTCATGGAGTCCATGAAAACGACGAAGAGGAGGAATTATAAATGCACTGAAAACACTCAACCTAATATCAGTGGTGCAGGCAATAATTTGTTAGCATTTGAATTGTAAGATGGTTTGTTTTATTATTGGCTACATATTACTCATGTATGTGACGAACTGCCGTTTGCTGGGTATGATGCACACAAATTTTTCATATGGATTAAGAAGAATTGGCTTTGTTGTTGCCTTGCTCTTACCTTCGTCGGTGGTCATCACCCTCTTGGGACGGCTAAATGAGTTGTCATCGGTTGCCGCTGTCGCTAGTATTTCTTCCTTTCTTGTCTATTTCTGTTATTGTCATTGCAGTTTTCAGCTAAGTTTTTTTCTTTTTTTTTCTATTTTACTGAAGAGGGCATTTATGTGTCGATGTGTCCATACTTTCTCGTTCTCTTATGCCTCCTCACCATAATGCTACTTCCAAAAAGGGCCAGTAAGAGATGAAAGGATCGCATGACGCGAGCGCACATTTGTCACGCCATGCAAGTTGCATTGTAGTGTAAGTTATCAGAATTGTAAGTTATAAAAAAAAAGCTCATGGCCATTAAATCACGTTATTATCGCTATATTAACAAACGAAATTTGGGGTATTACTGCACTCGTTTCAGGTAGATTGTTGCATTCTCAGGAGTTCAAGCAACAGTCGGTTATTGTCATTAAATACATGCACAGTTCTAATTATTTGTTAGGGGAGTTTTTTTCGTTTGGTTAATGACGTGGAATTTCAAACTTTTACCCAACTTATTTATGTAGACGAATTTCCAGGTGTTCGTTTCACGCTGGAAATCCATTTGTTGTGTTGCATAGCTTAGAATTTCCACTATTTTTCTTGTTATTTCTATAGGATGCATCGCTGATTTTTTTAACCATTAAACGAGGACTATAATTACTTTGTGGCACGTCTCGTTGTATTGACTTTCACAGTAGGAAGCATAAATTGTTTTATTCGAGACTGTTCGATTAATTTGCTAATTTGAATTGGTTTCTTTGGTTCTATGCTAACACAGAAGGCTCATTTTGGTATTTGAACTACGATCCCAACGTTATTTTGGAAGCTTATAAAATTTATAAGAAATAGTTCTATACTTAATGAAAGTTATGTACGCGTATTGTTTGCTGATTGGCATATTACAATCTTTCTTCACATTCGATTCACTTTTCCCACTATAATTATACATTAAAATTGATTGGCATAGGGCTTCATCTTCCTGAATTCATGGTGGTCCTGTGTTTTTTTCTTTCAAGTTAATATCTGTCAAAAATAATGAGTTGTGTGAAATTCCAGATTGATGTTTGGAATCGCGGAACAGCTTCAATAGTATGACACTGCAGTGCGACTCGCAACACTTTTTGATACTCGATTTTGATTTAACAATGGATTGAACTGTGCAGATCAACAAAAGTGGCATGGACTAGTAGTACTCCAGACACTATGGACCGACATTCATGCCAGTGTATTTTTAAATTCAAAAATATCTCGACGTAATGCTTTTTTTACTGTTTAAACATCTTTGTATTTGCAAACCGACCAGCTGTTGCACTGCGCTTTGTACATGGTTGGTGAATAACTATTTTTGCTTGGTTTTTAACTTTCCTCCTCGTTCATTTTTGATTGTTGTTTACACCACACTATTGTATCAATTCCTCCTTAGCTTTGCTTAACATAAACAGTTTGTTCGTAGTCAAAATTAAGGGGATGGGATTCCTTTAGATTTTTAAATCGAGATTTAAACTGAAATTGAATCCCCTGTGGAAATTATGAGATAGTGAGATATAAAAAAGGAACTGAGCATTACCGAAATTTGCATAGGTTCCTTCAATTGCTGGTTAAGAGAATGGCTTGAACGTTTTTGCACTGTCATACACCCGTTTGCTAAGTTCTGTTCGGTGGAAGAAACGCTTTACACTGGGGGAACGGTTTATTATTGAACTTCTTTTTAGATAACTCTTCATTTTTCTAGTAATTTTCTATGTTCAAGTGACTAAACATTGTTTTCGTTAATTTTCTTTTACACTCAACTGCACTGACGTATCATCACAATGTCGCATTTGCTTGCTTGAATTTGGTTTGTGCGTACTTCTGCTCATTCATTAAATGCTGTTCAGGTCCTTATCAAATATCATAAAATGCTTCTTAAAAGACCTAGTTTGTCGCAGCTTTCCACCATAGTTTCAATTTATTGCAAAGCTACCTTCATTTATAAAAAATGAGACGGTCTCGAGACCTGGCTAATCGCCTCATAATGCGATTGGAAGTACTACAACTTATACACATACAGTTATGAAGTGGTTTTTCCATTCCATCCCTCATATATTTGTTTCAGAAAAAGTAACACGGTTATTCTGTGCAAATATGAATTTAGAATTGCGTTAAGTAGCAAATAATAGTTCCACGGTAAAAGTTAACAAACGTTGCGCGACAAATTTTTTAAATTTTATAGAAAAAACGAAGCACTATAAAAATAATTCGCTGAACGTCGATGATGTATCTTCATTTTCCACTTCCTCATAATTACTGTTGTATTTAGCTATAAATTTAAAAGCCAAGTGGATTTTTTTCAAACTGGATAAGAGAAATTGCCTTATCGAGCTTCAAAACACAACTCGTTGGGAATTGTTTTTTAATTATCCTGGGGGTACGTTGTCTGCTTTTAGAATGTCTAAGGAGTGGAAGAGTTATATTGCAACAGGTTAAGTGAGAGGACAGATCACGACGTTTCCCAAAAAGTCAATGGAGTGATTTCAAGAAAACTACAGCTAAAGCCTTTTCGGGAAGTTCCTTTCGCTCAAAGAGAAAAATTGTTAGTCGAAATTTTTGTTTTTGCTAAGTCTGAAGATGTTACCCATATTTTCGCTTGGCAAATTTTCGATCAAGGCAGTTGTTGTGAGTGCAGTTGGAAATGACTGTGTTATATTTTCATCGCTAGTGCTGCCACATAAACGTTCACGAAGTGGAATACCAGTTGTTTCTTGAATATGTTTTCCCAAACGTTGTCGATAATCTGCGATTTTTTTTTCCTTCTAGAAAATAATTTTAATTGAAATTTCTTCAGAAGAAAATTCGAACTATCCTTGCTCAAATAAGGTTTAAAAACAACATCATTCAAAAAAGGGTAAATTCTAAGATGAAACCAACATGCTCTATTTGACACTTCAAATCGGCATTCTCATGAACAAGTTGTTGACACCGTTTTTGTTCTATCCCAGCAGCATCTGGATGATACAATGGTTTAGTACCATCATTTTTCTCACCACTTTTAGGTATCCGACGTATATGAACAATTTTTGGCAAAAATATTAGACCAAGCGTTATATACGTACTCAGTAAAACTGAAACTATGACAGTAGTCAGTACTTGTTTTTCTCGGATCATCTTTTTTATGCTCTCAGGAATTTGCTGAAATCCAAATTCAAAGGATTAAGATAAAAAAGTCACATATAGTGGAGTGGTTCATCCATTAAACCATAACAACTTACGTGTTTACAATTTCAGTGAAGTGCATCTTACAGTAATAAATAATTTAATGACAATAATAATTAATAATAATAATTAACAATGACATAATAGTAATAAATAAATAAAATAATAATAGTAACAACAGTAATAACAATAATAAATAATAATAAAAACAAAAGCGCCTTCAAAATTTCTTATTTTTCCCACTAGTAGAATGTACTAAGTATCTTGGCCTTAATAAACAAGAAAAAGTTTCAAAAAAAAAAAAAAACCAGTAATGCTTATAAAAGCAAAATTGGCATCAGATTGAGATCGGATAAGAAAAGTGACAATTGGTCCAGTTATTAGAGATAACACGGCGACGTTATATATAGCCAAACCAACGAAGCGTAGATCGTTCACGAAAAGAGGTTTTAAATTACGTGTTTCATATGCAAGGAAAAGACCAAGCAGCAACAATAAGCATTTATAACCCATTACCAAGCCTATAATAACGACACTTTATTAGTGTTTAAAAACTTACATTACAAAAATATTCCAAATAGTTACTGCAACGCCATTATAAGATTTTCTGAAAAACAAACAAAATTAAATTACACCTGCAAAAGATAAAGATGAAAATTGTAGAAATATAAAATAAAACAGGAATTCACAGAAGTGTTAAAGAGAAATCATGAAAATCCCCCTCTCTGAAAATATAGCACTACAATCGTCCGTTAACAAAGATCAAAGCAATGATGTTCTTTGACGCTTCTTAAGAGGAACACCATTGAAACAAAATCTCTGTGTCGTTGCATACAAAATTAATTTGCCGGTGTTTGGAAATTTAATAGTTTTCGGAAAATTTCATGCCTGTCCACATTTCTTGTCGTTTACTTTGACACAATTCAAGAATCGGGAGAAGCATAATATCTTCTTCAGTTCCCATCGGTGGTTCCTGTACAAAGCGACAAGATGCACGACAGAAGATAGTCTATTTTATATAAGAGATCAAATTTTTGGGGATAAATGAATGTTATAACCGTTGAACCTAGTTCTTGATGGCAATCAGAAATAACTCAGGAATAATTTTCTTATCGAGATTTTGCTGTATTTAAGAAATATGCATTTTTTGTAAAATGCATAGTTCTTAAAAAATCGTTTTTATTTCTTACTTGTAGTGGAAACCGCTGTTCGACCCTCTGAATTGGATCAAATGTAAACCAACAGGTTATTATGATTACATCGACCACAAAAAATGCAGTAACTACGAGGTAGAATTTGCATGCAGGTACTGGCTGCAAAATAGAAAATAGCAAATTTATCAACGTAGAAGTATATTGCAAAGCTGGAAATTACAAAAATGGTTTTGAATTTATTTTTAGAATTTCATATCGTAAAGCTGGAAATTACAAAAGTGATGAAACGCTGCGAAAATAATTTATAGTATCCTTTGAGATTTAATGTTGTGTTCGGTTTTTCTAAGCTCTTCAGTGTACTACCTGGCCCGTAGTTGGTTTGGAAATAAGATGCTGATTTTCGGTTGAGCCTAAGCGGTGAACAACCCAAACTTTGGCAAACATCGACCCATAAGCAAACGTGAAACCAACCATTAAAAGTGATATTTGTGACTAAAAATTGAAAGTAGTTGACTTAACAAAAAAAAAAAAATCAAGCCTTAATTTTAATTTTTTGAGTTATTTTAATTTTGTTTAAATTTAAACTAACATGACAGAGCAGTGTGAATGAATGCTTTGGAACAGTGATTCCACGTGCTGGTAAGCCGAGCAACAATAAGCTCAGACAGCAGAGTATACATCCAGCTAGAAGTACATTGTTACACTGCGGTTGAGATTCCATTATTATCCTGAACACGAGTCATTGGAAATTTCTTCTTTATAGAATCAAGAAATCTCAACTGTTGTATCTATAAACACTGATGCTCGACCGTTTAATTAATGAGCGATAGATATTACCTACTGAATCTAACTTTCAATAATACTAATTTACCAAGCCAAATACAAGTATTTTCATTCGTGTAACGTTAATTCCACGTTTGTGGCCTAATTGTTCAATCTTCTTTTTTGTTGATGTACAAGTGAAAACACATGAAAGGAAAGAATTCTTAATATTTCTGCACAGTAAAATTGTTCATCCAAACCGTATGTATTACTATCAGATAGCAACAAAAGAACATCGAAATCGGCTTTTAAAAGAAATGTTCATAGGAAATAAAAGTTAGTCAAAAGATATTATAGAATTTGATATTTTGAGACAACCTACCTGTTTACAGTAAAAAAGCATATGCTTGCTAACCTTAGGAATAAGAAGGAAATTACTAGTATTTAAACTGAAACATTGGTTACAGACGATTCATTTGGAGAATTTTGCAGACGGTTTGAGAAATTTGGAGACTAGAGCTTTTAGTGTGTTATGACTATGTGAATGAGTGCTTTTTGTTTTTTTCTTATAGCTCCTAAATGACCGTCACTTAACAACCACTTCTTACAGTAGATGGATACAATAATCCAGTTCAATAATGAAATAAACTGACATCCTATCAGAGTTCTTGACGTTAAATATGAATATGATACAAGCGACAAAGATTCCAATTACTGCCAGTAACGCAATTGCATAATATAACTGAAAAAGTAACCAATCAATTTTTCACTGTATTTTACAACTGGAATTTGTCAAATAAAATTTCAACTTGTGAAATTTGGACTGACTAATAAGTTAGCAAAACTATCTCTAGATCAACCTCCAGATCAACGGTAAGAAGCCATTCTTGTATAAGAGTCGAGTCCGGAGGAGGTAATCCATTCATTGTTGAAAACTTTTCTTTATCATACCAGTCAAGATGAAGTGTTGTTGTATCGTAAATACCTAGCATTTGATATTTTCCATCTGTAAGAATAACTCATTGCAATTTTATTGAACTGATTTTTCCTCATCAGTATTCGAAAGTTTCAACAACATCGAAATGATTAAAATCTACTAATTACTTACTAAATTGAAATTTAAACATTGGGAAAAATTCTTTTATTTCAACCTTGTAACTGTTCAATCTGTGTTCGTGCAATGCGATCGCCGAGATCATTGAACATAACCTGACCCTGGAAGTTTATAGAATACCACCAATAGATCTGTTGGTGCAACTTATTAAAAGCAAGAAAAGATTAGGAACTTACTGAAACACCCCGAAACTGTGTGTCTTTAACACAGCTGAACAATTTTTTTGCGATGCTTGTATTGTTATAAGCAAAATTCTCAAGACTTTGTCCTACTTGAAGTTTTGATAATGTGCAATTGAAAGCCAGTGCAACTGCCCTGCAAACAAATTTTCAGCAAATAACTTCCTAATACAACCGACTGAATAATAACGGCTAGTGCAATTTGGACTGCTTGGCTTTATTTCATATTTAAATAAGCTGTAGTTTTGTTTAACTATTTCGATAGCTTTGCTGATGGCATTCGCTATTCGATCAAATTAATGATCTAGCTTTAATCCATAAAGTATTACATAACCTAGTTGGAGTAAAAATTATGAGAAAAAACAAGATCCTATGTAAGCTTGCAAATATAAGGAATTCAAAGTTTAAGTTTTCAACACTACATACACCCTAAAAATCTGAAAGGAAAATATAGAAAGCTTTTGTAATATTTTCAAGTAGTAGCTCCGAAATATCGCTGAAAAAAAAAGCATATCTGCTTTGCGTAGATGACTGAAAATGCAACTAGTTTTAAGGGAACAAAAATTTCACTCCTTCATCGAGATCATACACTGCTGTATATGTTTACTGGAAAAAGACTTGTGATGCTAGTCTCCGTGTACAACATGCTGCAGAACATTGCAAGATATTTGTCCAATCGTATTTTAACACTGGCTTGTAGTTGTCATACATTGATTATAATATGCTGAACTTAGACTTTGTGCTAATAAACTGTAAAGTCACAAGGGTGAAGCAGCATAAATTTTCAAAAATTTTAATGAGTTTTCTCAACAGAAGTGGAAAAATAATTACCAAACAGCATCATAGGCTAGGGGAGCTTCTGGAAAACCACCAGTTTCAGCTGGATCAGTGGTCAGCATACTCATTAGTCGGTTCTGAAACTGTTTACCAGTCATTCCAGAAACTGTCAGTTCTTCGTCTCTACTTAACATTATGCTCTCCGTTGTAATGTGATACTGCGCTGCTTTGATCATCTAAAAAGGATTTCCTTATTATAGTTATCTGCTCTATCTTATGCAAGTTTTTCATTTCTTATGGCACAACACAAGTTTTTAATTATTTTTCTATTATTGGAAACCAAAAAAAAAAAAATCAACAAACTAACTTGTTCGGCAGTGCAGTTAAGTGGCTCATCAGTCGGTGGAATGAACCATGTATCAGCATACCAACCAATAAAAAACCAAACATATTTTCTACCATAGAGATCATGCTTATAGGCCTGTGAAAACTGCGGTTATCTAGAAAGTTTTTAACGACCTTCTAAATATGATTTTTCAAAATACATTTCTTGAAATTGCTTGTACAAGTTTAGAGTTTTAAAATCCACAGCTTACCTGACAAAGTACACGTCGAGCCTCAGTAACATAGAACAAACCAACAATAATCCGAGCATCCTGACGTACCAAGGTTTTTACAGCATCAGATGGATCACCGTAAAAGCTTTGTCGTTCAACTCGGATACCCTTCTCTCTGCATTGCTCCTCAAGATCCTTAGCTGTTGACGTGAATACTTCTTCTACTGATTGCAAAATAGTTATTTTCTTCCATTTAAATTTTTGGAAAAGTCTGAGCCTGCAAAAAACGTGCACATTGTCGATGCAAATATGGAATCTTAGATAAAGTATACATTGGTGAAATCACAAAACTCATGTGGGAAAAATTACTATGGGATGGAAAAACTTAGACCTTGTTGGATTTTGCATATTTGCAGTGGGATGAGTTCTAAAAAGTGTCGGAAAACGCTGCCTGTTGGAAAGCGCTGGAGAGCTACCACCATAAGAAAGCTAAAAAGGATGCATCAGAAAAGTTCAATTAAAATGCAAACTTATTTACAACAAATAAAGGAAAAAAAAACAAATTTATAAGAAGTCTAACAAGAATATTTACCACAACAAGATTCCAAACTGGAGCTGCTTCCGCAAAAACGGTTGTCACGGGGCTACAGCCAGCTAGTAACATCAGTTTTGTTGGAGCCTTATATAGCAATTCATACATTTGCTTTGCTGCCAGACCCGGTTGACACTAAATAAAAATACGTGCTAAGGAGAAAGTGAATAGAGTTCACGTAATAATCACTAATCGACATATTTGGTTATAAAAACGACACTAATAAAGTATTACTTTATTAGTGTATAAAAATGAAAAATATTTAAAATTTTTAACAGTGATACTCATCAATAAAATTTCAGTTCAATCAATTCTTAAAGAAACTAATAATTAAGAAAAGTCGATAGAAAATTTCTGGAAATGTACCTTACTATTATGATAATGTAACTTCAACATATAACCCGGTAATATATTGGTATTGGCATTTACATCCTGAAGGGCGATCTGGACAGCCGGTAGACACGCTTCACCACCGGCCCATCCACCCGAACCTGCTTCCATTGGAAAAACGCCTCCAATATGTAAATCCACGCAATTAACAACTGCGCATACGCAGTTGCTAATCAACAGTTTCCAAATCAACATTGCCGCCACATCTCGTTTTGTATTACTCGCTGTTTCACCTGTAATTACCTGTTCCACCATAGATTTATCGCTTCACTCCGGGACTTTTGTCTTAAGTTTGACATTTTCATGCGTAAATACTAACAGATGATTTGATGAGATGTGTAATGTAGATATGAAACAAGTATGATAGTGAGGAAATTAAAGAAAAGTAGTGTAAGTTGGACTAAGTAAATATTCAACAAGGTTTAAAAAAACCAAATTTACAAATAGTATCAAAACGTTAACGAAGGATGCAAAATCTGTCTGTGTTGAGAAAGGTTACTGAGTGGCTTAAAATTTATAAGGTAAACCATAAAATTATTTTAATAAATAGAAAGATGTAGAGCGTATAATATTATTTACGGCAGTATTAGTCATTCTTTTTTGAACCGAGTAAGGACAAAACATTTTACCTTTTTTATAGTAAACATTTTGATAATAGGTTAAAAAGTGAAATTCAAAAGGAAAAACTACAAAAGACGAGTCGAACTAACAGAAATAACTCCTCTTTGAAGTTCTGAGGAAAAAATTCATTACAATGTTATCGTTAGTAATGTTTTTTGTATATTCCCTCCTACATATAACCCTTAATTTCTTTTTCCTTCTGCCTACCTTCGCCCTTACAAATGATTCGAAATGTTCAATTTAAAATTATTGCTACTAGAAGATTATCAATACTTACTGCCCATTATGACCATCAATTCAATTACTCCCCCCCCCTCTTTATATATTTTCTGAGTTTACTAAATCACTCTAATCAGATTCAGTACGAAGATCACTCATAATTACATCCAACATTCTGTTATATATAGGAAAGTGTTGCCACTAATCAGAAATATTTCATTTATTCCATTGAAGAAACTTTGACACAAAATTAAAAAATTCGATAACCGATATTTGAACAAGAAATTACTTCTCCTAGATCCCCTCCTAAGAAATTTCAACTTTTGATAGTATTACGGGTATTATAAGCTAAAAATGGACTCAAAAAAACTATCCAAAATAAATGTTTGTAATACTTAAGAGAAAAAAATCTAAACAACAGAATTGATAAAGATATCCCGAACGGAGAAGGAAACAAATTTGACAAAGAGATATCATAGAGGAATCAAAATACGATATAAACTACAAATATATGATCGAAGACGTAAACTGAAAAATCAGTTCGAAAATAAATTTAGTATGTCTCTTATTTTTAAGGTTTGATCCCTAGTGTAAGGTAGGCTCCAGGAATACTGGAAAGATAGGACTGAAAGGCACATACGACATTTAAAAATATGAGCACAGACCTATGCAATACAGATGAAAGTGGAAAATGTTGTGATGTAGAAATAATAGACAGTGATACAATGATATCTAACTTCCTTTTTTATCTGTGTGGATGTGTTTCAGAACAATACTTAGTACCTACTAAACTCATTAATGACGTTGCGTCATTTACATTAGAACTGATAAACTCTTAAATACCACCTAACTTCACTCCACTTAGACTATCTAGAAATAAGACTCGAATATATGTGGCCATATGTAGATAGATGAAGAGATACATAGGACTTCTATTTTCTATTATCATCTAACGCTGGGCGTAAGCATCCAATGTAATTATTTTTAACACACATGTTAGCATTTTAATGTTTGGTATGTGAAGAGGGAGAAAGAGGGAAAGAAATGATTAGATTTAACATTGCACAACATTACAGCGAGATGCTTTCTGCAAATGCAGTTTGGAAAACAGAGTAAAAGCTAGGCAATTAAAGGCTTGTTACATAGGTAACCTATATTATGAGAGACTGTTGCAAAGTCCAGAAGGTAAGGCATCAATCAAATCTCTCACCTTCTCTCTTTCTAACTATTGCAGGCCAAGAAACAAAGTTACTTTGCACATATCACTTGAAATCTGCTATTCAGACCTGCTAACATATAAATTTTCCACTTTTTAAATAAGTCGCAAACGATGACTGTGTATAGTAATATCTGAGCAAAATATATGTAAAAGAAGCTCAAGGGATTACAAATCACTTCACTTATCGGATGCAATTGCAGCATTTGCTAGATGAAAAATTAAAAAAGTAGTAGTACAGGCGAAATAAACTAAATTATTTTCAAATACAAAACAAAAGCAAAACTGAACATGGGGAACCGATATTTTAGCCTTCAATTAACAGCTTTGGCTGTCAAACTTTCATAACTAAATATTCCCAGCAACTTCTTATGTTTTCACTTCGAAAAATACAAACCCTAGACTGGATAACCTGCAACAGAATTTCTTTGAAAAGTAGTAAAAACAATGTATTTTAAAATTTTCAAATCCTTTAAAAAGCCGTAAGAAACCAGGTTGGAATGCTAAGTTCATCTGGTATGCATTGGTAATGTTATTGTGAAGCACGGCACAACCAATCATTCCGCATAGAGGACATTTTTACTGGATGCTACGGTGGCAAATTAAAGTACCATCAGAAGTGTTTTCTTTAAAATGAAAGAAAATCGTGCGGAGAAGGAGAACATCGAACAAAGCCGCTTCTGATGGGAAAGTTAGTGTGCGGATATGCTGAGAGTAAGGATGATGTAGCTGTGAAAGATTGGATATATGCAGTTTACGATGAAATGTTGTTGTCTCCCTCCACAATCTGCTTTGAAATTATTGATGTCCTTGAAGCATCATTTCACACCCTTAAAATACATTTCAGCCGACGGATAATACTTGCAGTTTTCTTGCAAGGAACATCGATAACTCTCTCGGCAACTTACATCAAAAAATGCTGCAAAGGAATTATAATGATGATATATATATATATATGGCCGGATGAAACCAACGTCCGTTCATTCGTAATTCTGATTCGATGGAATTCGCATGACGAAACGTTTGAGGAGACTAAGAGATCTGCTTCATCAGGTTGGAATGCTAAGCTCGTCTGGAATGCATTAGTAATGTTATTGTGAAACATGGGACCAGCAATCATAGAGGACATTTTTACTCGGTGTTACGATGGCAAATTAAAGTACCATCAGAAGTGTTTTCTTTAAACAACCTTAAAGTTCGTATGAAACTTTTAACAAACAAGTGAGAGACAACCTTGCTGGATTGAAGGGGCTTCGGACATAGTCGTCATTTTAATTAAATAGCACTTCCAACGCGATCGGGCATTTCTTGTTTTCCTTTTCTCCCTCCCCTTTTTTCTATCTCAACTTCTCCCAGTCCTATGCTCTCTCCCTATCCCTGTTTTTGTGAACAACAACCATTTCAGATCCAAGAAACTGACAAATAACCAATTTAAAATTAAAACATTCCAAAACAATCAAAAATTCTCAAGTACAATTTACACTTTTGATATTAATTACTATTTCACAAATTCTACGAGATGCACATTTTTCATCTCAGCGCTTTCAACACTAAATTATAAAAGTCTCGATATCTTTGAAGTGTATTATATGCGTGGAATATTTATAAAAGAGGCACAATATTACCCTGAAATGAACAGTCAAATGAAATTTATTCCGAAATTTCAAATGTTCACTTTTAATAACTGTTGATGTTGAGATGGTGCAAAAAGCACGAAGAAAAAAAGAAAAACTTCATGAGAGAAATAAAGGAACATAGCGAAAAATTATACAAAACGTAGTTTTATTCCGTGCAAAAGATTTCGTAAATTTCAATAATTCACGAAACGAGTAAGAAGTGAATAATATACAATACGTAGAGCAATAAAGTAGTAAAAGGTGCAAACTGAAAAAACACAGTAACTGTGAATTGTAATCAAACTGGAACAAGTATAGGAGTAACGAGGTATGAAAACAAAAGGGTTAAATACTTTGAAGGCTTAAAAATAAGAGTCAAACTAGGCTATAGTTATTGGCATTTCTCATTTGCAAGTATATTACCAGGCAGTCTATACACACAAAAACTTAAGCTTAATAACTGAGATATTCAAAAGAAAAAAATATTTATGGCACACTGTCTGAAAATAAGAATTAAATGTTTTGAAAGTAGAAAAGTTCCTCAAACAACGTTTGCAACAAAATCTAACCTCTTGCCTGATTCATCTGTAAGAGTCAATGTAAATTCTTCGTTGCCTGGCCAGCAATCACTTTCCCTGAAGACTTTAGCTCGCGTGAAATCTGGGATAAACAAATCTGGACAATCACTGCGTGAACTGTGGCCCGCATTCAAATGTTGATCTAAAATTTACATTCAAAAAGCAAGCTCATGCTAAATTACGAGTCCTGGTGTACCTTCTACAATAAACTAAAAACAAATAAGCAATAGGCAAAAATAGATAATTTGAAATGGATGGAATTCCAAACACTTACTATTTCTTTCTGGATAAGTATAAGCAATACAGGGTACATAATCACATTTGATATTTTCGTACGGTAAACCGTTCACCTCATTTCTGAAAATTTTCCTGTAAAATGCATACAGCGGGAAAATGCCTTCATTTTCCTTACCGTTATTAAAACGGTTTCCTCATATAGTTCAAAGGAAGGTTTTGCTCAGGCAAATCAACACAAGATCAATAATGAATCCATCACTTCAGTCAAAAGAAATATCTACCACTGTAATGGAAATCGATCAAAATTTCACACTATTTTACAATTCAAAGTATCGAATATTTCAAATGAACACCTTTTAACAAGATTTATTATGAGGGCACGGTCAAATAGATGTGATTCCATACATCCATAAAAGGCATTTAAGTGCTTATCATAAAGAGCCAATGTGCTTCGATGAACCAATTTTGCTCGAGTTACTTGCCTTTTCAGCTTAAAATTTACACCGCTGCTTTTGTCCTGAATTTTGCTATATTTATCAGTTTTATTATCAGTTTGAATATGCAAGTTGGAACTATTCTCACTCTTGCAAAATCGACAAGCAAAAATGTCATCAATCAGTAATAGACTTGCGTTCGTCTATCCCTTTAGTGGTACCCGTTGAAGACTTAACTAATTACCTCGAAGTAAAAGTAAAGCATGCTTCGTTTAAAATAAATATTGCGTGCATCTTTCCCACTTCAGTAAAGAAATCGATATAACTTACTGAATCACAGACACATGACAGGCTTTGTTGAGAAGTTTGTCTTTTGGCAACAATTTCATTAAAATGCTCACTGAACAGAACAGATGGACGCTTTGCCGTTATAAAATCATTCCTTGAATGATTTTAATTAATTTCAAAGAAACTAAATAGTCGTTTGGCAATTAACTAATAGCGGACAACAAGTAACAAGCAAAGAAATGACCTCAACTTGTGAAATCTATCGGACCAGTATAATGTGATATCTCCGAATTTTGGTCAGAACTGATCATCCCTTTCGTCTACCACTTTTTGTATGATTTGTATGATTGGTGTATTCAAAATTATAGCATCACGTAAATTTTTGACTGAATAAATTTAGTAAACAGATATGTTGTCACAGGTGTAATGAATCATAGACAGGCATACACAAGAGTTGACAAATCGATAGGAATCTTGGATTGAGAAAGGTCTGTTTGTTGAATATGTTTTTCAATTGTTCTTTCAAAATAAAAGGAAATACACAAACAGATATATATGTATGTGCATATATATGTGTGTCTGTGTGTATAAATATATTTTAAGAGATGAGTTGGAGAAAATGGTATCGAAACAATTTGCTGTGTACAGTTACATTTTGCTAACAAAAATATAAATTTAACTGAGAGCCATCGATCGAAATTCTATCTGTTTCATCACATACCACGTGGCTAATGAAACTCTTATGAAAATTGAGCTCATTTCATCTTAAGGCTCAATTGTCTCGAATCTTTTAAGTGATTCGCAAAAGAAAAAGAAAATGAGCATTTTCTAAACAAATTACTGTTGTCGCGAAACTCGAACTAAGTTTCGCGAACCTCCAAATAACAAAATATATCAAATAAAATTGTATTACATCCATAAAGCTAAGAATTGTCTTATTTCACGTAGAAAACCGTTTATTTTGTATTCATCTTTCAAATGGATTATTTACACGGTATCAGCTTCTTATTTAGTTGACCTCATTGCTGTTTCGTCATTAATTGTAAATTATATTTGAATCTACGAGATTAACAACTTCTGCTTAACTGACATTCTTTGTCTCTTGTCAACTAGTAATTAGATTTGCTTGTAAACTAGTCAACAACTCTTTGTTAGACTGCTTATTCTTTCGGTAGGTCAACTTCTTATTGTAAATCATGTACTTTGTTTATGCATATTACTTGCTATATAAGGAGGTCACTCATGTTCACCGGGGAGTGCGTGTGTTTTTACCAAGAACTAGGAGAGTTCAACCAAGAGGCAGTTCGACCACAAAAAAGGGGTTTTCACTACTTGCACCTCAATTCTTCTCTATAAAATTTGTAGTACTATTGCTTTTGTTGATAAAAGAATTATTATATTCCTGTGCTACCCACATATTAACATCTCCATCAAACGAATCTTCCCGAGATCAGTAAAACTCTCCCAGAAAAATTAAACTGCACCTACAACTGTTACAGAAATGTAGATTTGATCTTATCATTACAATAACACATTGCAGCAAATGACAGTTTCATATGCTTCAACTAGTGTGACAGTTGACTGACCCATTGCACTAAATATAATCAATAACAATCAACTTTAACCCTTACCACAACATCCTTTAAGTGTCTTCCCTACCACCCTACGAATAAACAAATCAATAAAATAAATATAGTAAAAACAACCTTATAACTGCTTTGTGATGAGAGATGGGATGATTCGATCTCGACATCCGCTTCCCTACAAACAAATTCTATGTGCTTTAATCAGTTGATCTGAAAAAAAAATTCGATTCATGCGAGATCTAAACTAAATGAAGCAGTGGATATGCAAATAAAATAGTGAATTTCGTGGTACAATGAGGGAATAATAAGCATGCCATTGAAAATTCATATAATCTTTGCCCTAAACGCAATTAAAAATAAAAGCTTGTGCACATCCCACTTAACTTTTCACATCCATAATTTACAGCTAAACATGCAGGTCAATTAATCTTGAAAGATGTTTATATAAAAAGGTCCCAGCTTTCAACAAAAGGGTTACTCTCGAAAGAAGTTGCAGAAGAGTTTGCAATTGAGACAAGGTCAAATAAGTAGTACGCTTCTCACTACCTTTCCTTTTCCTATGTAAGCACGAAAGATTACAGCAACCTATTTTGTTGATTTTTAGTGCTTCTACGATATTATCAACAATGTCCTTTTATCGTCTACATTACAAAACAATCCCATTGCTGTTATCGATCGCTTTGATATTTACAGCACATTTTACAGCAAAGCCACTGAAAAAGTGGCTAAAAGTTCTCGATGAAATGTTGCGTGAAGGTCAAAGTACATCGTTTTATGTATCACTCTTACCATTGCTCAATTTCGAATGGTTTAGAACAGCTATCTGGTGTGGAACATTAACCTAATAAGCCTTCTCCTAAGTTTTCTTCAGCTATATTCTCATTTCATGCTTATGCAATCAACTTAATTTTTAGAAAAACATAGTCTAATTTATTCTGTTAGTATCATGTCGCTTTCCAATTCATAACAAACACGGATATGATGACAATTTTCGGGCTGTTTATGGAATTTAAGACGAAATGGAAGTATTAAAATTGGCACAATTCACAGTGCAATGCTTCACAGTCTCATAGTTCACGGTATCGGTTACTTTTTAATTTCTAATATCGCAAACAGTTTACAAGAAACAAAAAAACATTTTTTCTAATTCTTATTTTTCCTAATACTCACCCACAATCTCTTGTTTTTTGAAAAATGTCAACAAAACTTTTATAAAATTTCCTTATGTTTTTATGCAGCTGTAACTTCGTTTCAGCTTATCAAATAGCTAAATTATATATTTAATTTCATATAATCAAAATCCTTATATTAAGGTATTCTTTCTTACGATTTGTGTGAATAGAGCTATGACTCATCTATTCTAGTCAGATTTCTTTATAACTTCGCCGTATTTGCTTGAATCGTTTCTGATTAAAGTAACGGCATTATAGTTATATATTAAAAACTGGGAAAAATATGCAAATAGATAGCAATGTCCGAAAAATATAGATATGTAAAACAAGTTAATTTCCCATTTACATTTTTTAGTATTGAAATCTTAAGAAAAAACTATATTTACTATTTTTTAAAAAAACTAAGAAAAAACTAATTCGGAGATAACCACTATATTCAAGGTATTTTTTCGAAACCAAAGATTAACGATAAAAAATTGTCGATTTTTACTTATTTCCCTTATATATTTTAAATAAAAACAACGGGGATCTGTCCCGGAACATTCTTTCTAACTAATTATTTTGGAACGCTGTGAATAATTGTACATATAATGCGTCTTCAACAGCTTAAAAATAGATCACTACTTTTAAAGACAGTTCTTTCCAAATTTTTGTTTTAGAAGTTTAATTGTTCTTCAAAGAAAATAAATAATTGCATATAGAAACTTGGAGATCTGCATTAAAAGTCTGTATGTACGCGCAAAATATCTGTTCTGTACACATCGGCCTCTAATAACACAATTTGATGCGTTTCATGCGCATTTGAGTCATCGAATCATTTTTAGTGGAATGTGATTGAATTACTGAGGTTTCTGAAGTAAAGATGTTGCCAGTGCATATTTGTTTTAAAGAAAACCTGTAAACTGTGTTGTCAAATGTAAATGTGGGATTCTATCTCAAATTTTAGCAATTTTTCCAATTATTATTGTAAATTTATTGTCAAAAATTGAATGAAATTTTGAAAAGAACAGGATGGAGAGGAAAATTCAAGTTCTTTTTGTTTTCAGAATAGAAGTGTAGAAGTAACTGAAATATAATTTCAAAGTACAATTCAATAAATTGCTACACGACGACTGCCATCATTCAAAACTGAAAAATGAAACAGAAATAACAAGAAAAAGTTTACTTGAAAGGAGACAACTGTAATTACACACTGACAGAATCATGTAATAACAATGATCTAGCTGATTAGCGAATTCCAAAAGACATATGCGAAATCTTTCAGATATATTTAATTCAAACGGTTTTTGACGCGTAGCTTAAAGGAAATAGCTAGGGAAAAGCATTGTGAAATTATTGCTTAGAAAATTCAAAAGGTTTAGTATTTCTGATTTAAACAGGGCGTATAAGTACTGAAATATAGGCCGAAGCATTCACCGAATTTGTAAAAATTTGATTCCGATCAGTTAATACAGTACAGCGCAAGATTGTATATTTCGAATTCAGCATGGTTCAAAATACTCAAAATACTGAGTGGAAAATAAAGACAGTAATTCAAATCTCATTCACAAAAAAGAGCTGAAGAGTTTCAATAAATGAAACTTCGTGGAATAACTTATTTAAGAAAACAGTTAGCATGTTTATCAAGAATGTTTGGTAATAAATTGATTACACATGTAAATAAGAATGATTAAAACTCTTTAAAGATGGCATTTATATTCTTCACTGCTGTCAGTAACAAAAGAGTGAGGCTACTGTGGATTTATCTGAATACTAATGGGAATTTGAAATTAAATGACGGTCCTTAAAAAAATCAAATACATACAGAAGTATAAGTATTACGCATTCGGTAATGTGATTAAACTGAGGAATCCAGACGTGATTCACGGCAGTACGCTATTAGGTACCAAAAAAAAACATAGTACAATTTGCTTTTCAATCACTGGAGCAATAGCACTGCATGACTCCCGAAAAGGCACCGTACGGTACAAACAAGAAAGTGAATAAACAAACTTCGCAAAAAAACTTTCAATTACTATCGTCAAATTAGTAAAATAAATTATTTTACTTTCCAACCGAACGGTTTAGACGTTGACCCTCATTGACACTTTTTCTTCTTTCTTTCCTTAAAGTTGTTATTAACATATTACTGTTGTGCAATCGACGAGACCTAGCTATGGTCATTCCTATCGGTTTCGAAATCAGAAAATTCTTTAATAAGACAGGTAAGCATATTTTTACTGCTTTGTTTCAAAAGACGACTTACAATTATTCGTAGGGTGGTAGGGAAGACACTTAAAGGATGTTGTGGTAAGGGTTAAAGTTGATTGTTATTGATTATATTTAGTGCAATGGGTCAGTCAACTGTCACACTAGTTGAAGCATATGAAACTGTCATTTGCTGCAATGTGTTATTGTAATGATAAGATCAAATCTACATTTCTGTAACAGTTGTAGGTGCAGTTTAATTTTTCTGGGAGAGTTTTACTGATCTCGGGAAGATTCGTTTGATGGAGATGTTAATATGTGGGTAGCACAGGAATATAATAATTCTTTTATCAACAAAAGCAATAGTACTACAAATTTTATAGAGAAGAATTGAGGTGCAAGTAGTGAAAACCCCTTTTTTGTGGTCGAACTGCCTCTTGGTTGAACTCTCCTAGTTCTTGGTAAAAACACACGCACTCCCCGGTGAACATGAGTGACCTCCTTATATAGCAAGTAATATGCATAAACAAAGTACATGATTTACAATAAGAAGTTGACCTACCGAAAGAATAAGCAGTCTAACAAAGAGTTGTTGACTAGTTTACAAGCAAATCTAATTACTAGTTGACAAGAGACAAAGAATGTCAGTTAAGCAGAAGTTGTTAATCTCGTAGATTCAAATATAATTTACAATTAATGACGAAACAGCAATGAGGTCAACTAAATAAGAAGCTGATACCGTGTAAATAATCCATTTGAAAGATGAATACAAAATAAACGGTTTTCTACGTGAAATAAGACAATTCTTAGCTTTATGGATGTAATACAATTTTATTTGATATATTTTGTTATTTGGAGGTTCGCGAAACTTAGTTCGAGTTTCGCGACAACAGTAATTTGTTTAGAAAATGCTCATTTTCTTTTTCTTTTGCGAATCACTTAAAAGATTCGAGACAATTGAGCCTTAAGATGAAATGAGCTCAATTTTCATAAGAGTTTCATTAGCCACGTGGTATGTGATGAAACAGATAGAATTTCGATCGATGGCTCTCAGTTAAATTTATATTTTTGTTAGCAAAATGTAACTGTACACAGCAAATTGTTTCGATACCATTTTCTCCAACTCATCTCTTAAAATATATTTATACACACAGACACACATATATATGCACATACATATATATCTGTTTGTGTATTTCCTTTTATTTTGAAAGAACAATTGAAAAACATATTCAACAAACAGACCTTTCTCAATCCAAGATTCCTATCGATTTGTCAACTCTTGTGTATGCCTGTCTATGATTCATTACACCTGTGACAACATATCTGTTTACTAAATTTATTCAGTCAAAAATTTACGTGATGCTATAATTTTGAATACACCAATCATACAAATCATACAAAAAGTGGTAGACGAAAGGGATGATCAGTTCTGACCAAAATTCGGAGATATCACATTATACTGGTCCGATAGATTTCACAAGTTGAGGTCATTTCTTTGCTTGTTACTTGTTGTCCGCTATTAGTTAATTGCCAAACGACTATTTAGTTTCTTTGAAATTAATTAAAATCATTCAAGGAATGATTTTATAACGGCAAAGCGTCCATCTGTTCTGTTCAGTGAGCATTTTAATGAAATTGTTGCCAAAAGACAAACTTCTCAACAAAGCCTGTCATGTGTCTGTGATTCAGTAAGTTATATCGATTTCTTTACTGAAGTGGGAAAGATGCACGCAATATTTATTTTAAACGAAGCATGCTTTACTTTTACTTCGAGGTAATTAGTTAAGTCTTCAACGGGTACCACTAAAGGGATAGACGAACGCAAGTCTATTACTGATTGATGACATTTTTGCTTGTCGATTTTGCAAGAGTGAGAATAGTTCCAACTTGCATATTCAAACTGATAATAAAACTGATAAATATAGCAAAATTCAGGACAAAAGCAGCGGTGTAAATTTTAAGCTGAAAAGGCAAGTAACTCGAGCAAAATTGGTTCATCGAAGCACATTGGCTCTTTATGATAAGCACTTAAATGCCTTTTATGGATGTATGGAATCACATCTATTTGACCGTGCCCTCATAATAAATCTTGTTAAAAGGTGTTCATTTGAAATATTCGATACTTTGAATTGTAAAATAGTGTGAAATTTTGATCGATTTCCATTACAGTGGTAGATATTTCTTTTGACTGAAGTGATGGATTCATTATTGATCTTGTGTTGATTTGCCTGAGCAAAACCTTCCTTTGAACTATATGAGGAAACCGTTTTAATAACGGTAAGGAAAATGAAGGCATTTTCCCGCTGTATGCATTTTACAGGAAAATTTTCAGAAATGAGGTGAACGGTTTACCGTACGAAAATATCAAATGTGATTATGTACCCTGTATTGCTTATACTTATCCAGAAAGAAATAGTAAGTGTTTGGAATTCCATCCATTTCAAATTATCTATTTTTGCCTATTGCTTATTTGTTTTTAGTTTATTGTAGAAGGTACACCAGGACTCGTAATTTAGCATGAGCTTGCTTTTTGAATGTAAATTTTAGATCAACATTTGAATGCGGGCCACAGTTCACGCAGTGATTGTCCAGATTTGTTTATCCCAGATTTCACGCGAGCTAAAGTCTTCAGGGAAAGTGATTGCTGGCCAGGCAACGAAGAATTTACATTGACTCTTACAGATGAATCAGGCAAGAGGTTAGATTTTGTTGCAAACGTTGTTTGAGGAACTTTTCTACTTTCAAAACATTTAATTCTTATTTTCAGACAGTGTGCCATAAATATTTTTTTCTTTTGAATATCTCAGTTATTAAGCTTAAGTTTTTGTGTGTATAGACTGCCTGGTAATATACTTGCAAATGAGAAATGCCAATAACTATAGCCTAGTTTGACTCTTATTTTTAAGCCTTCAAAGTATTTAACCCTTTTGTTTTCATACCTCGTTACTCCTATACTTGTTCCAGTTTGATTACAATTCACAGTTACTGTGTTTTTTCAGTTTGCACCTTTTACTACTTTATTGCTCTACGTATTGTATATTATTCACTTCTTATTCTTCTCTTGCACGCAATAAAGCTACGTTTTGTTTATTGAGATAGCTACAGGAATGAATTTCAGAACTTTCGCATATTGTGTACGTCACTTGATACGACGGCATGAACTGAATAACGAACAAGGTATTGCTTTTGGTATTTTTTTTTTTGTAACTTTTAAGGAACTGTTTTATCTTTTTTAACATTTACAATTTTCTTATGGCTTTATAGTGAAGGAAAAAGTGATGTTATGTAATGATTATCCTATCGTAAAAATTGATCACTTCCTTTGAATATTTAAAACCAATTAGCTGTAACGCACGATTACAATTTTACAGGAAATATCGCTTTGTCCCGGATAATTAAAGTATAATTGCATTTTTGCTTTTACGTAAATAACTTTGTGCTGTGAATAGTTACAAACAAAGATTGTTTACAACTACATCTTTAGAAGAAGGTGATATGCCCGAAGTTTTTGCCATCATTTCACCGATTCATGCACCACTGTTTTATTTTGCGCTTGCTCGAGAATGCGTGTGTTATTTACACGATAATTTGGGAAGACTGGAAAATTTGCTGAATGTTGTTTATCGATGCACATTTCCTACTGACGGTTAGAATCTTAAACTTTCTCAGATAATTTATCTGAGTTTAGGAAAGAATTTGAATCTCCAGTACTTCGAAAGAACTTCACTCTTTTACTGGGCTGCAGCTACTGAGTAACTAGTACCTCATTTCAGGTAGTTCTCTGCATGTTTTCGAAAAAGCAAAAGATGGATTCAAACGGAATATTGTGATCCGAGGACAAGGTGCTATACTGGGTCAGTCAAATTGTTCTGGAATTGTGCGACGCATGGGGCCAGAAATTACAGTTGCTATAATTGCAGCATTATTGGCTGAACAACGAGTTATCATTGCTGGTGGTTCGGTAGTTTTTCAAGTGTTTATATATTTAAACGCTTTGTAATTGAATAATTCGTGGATGAAATAATAGGGCAGCTAATTAATTAATGAAGGAAGATATGTTTGAAGTAAGGAAATGAGTCAACTAATTAGTCAATGATGTAAGGAAGAAAAATATATTAAATTTCCAAAAGTTGGAAAACGAGAATGAAAATATTATAGCATAATGAGTGGAAGATTACTCTATTAAGCAGTTGCAGGTACAATGCGTTTGCCACGCGGTTCAATCGGTCGCTTGTCTACTGCATCCATTTTCATGGCCTTATACATTAATCCCAGTTCTTCCAGATTCTTTGCTAGAAATAGTAAATTCTCCAACACCATATCTTATGGGGTTGTTAAGGTCAGTTAGTCTTTTTTACCCCGTCTTTTTCTTTGCTACTTTTACGATTTATTTAACATTTTAATTTATCGATGCAATCAGTTTGTTTACTTCTGTTGAAGCATCGGTGCTATTCAATCTCGAATAAATTTTAGGACAAACATGTATAAATTGAAGTCTTTGGCCGCCAAGGATAAGAATCAGTGCACTGATGATCTTACCCAGGTAGATTTTACAAGTTAAAAGTTTCTCAGCATTGTGTTTGCAAACGTTCGTCATATTATGAACCAAATATAACTTCGAAAGTATTAGGCACTTTGTTTTGAGGACGACCTTGTTATAGTCGATCTCGATGGCGGTATATTTGTGCCACAACTTACCGAACTGTATACTGCAAGTGAGAATATTGATTATAAAGCAAAAAACGCATTCGCATTATGTGAGAAACTTTTGGTGCCCAGGAAGCTTGCAGTAAGTCTTGCTATAAAACTCAAAGAAGCTATCGCTGTTGGTGAAGGCCCTCGCGCTGATCTTTTGCTTCAGAAAGTAGGTTTTTGTTTTGGACTGAGAAATAACTTTTGATGAACTGGGAAGAAATGCAGTTTGAACGACGAAACGTAAGAAGGTATTTTTTTTATTTCATCTTTCACTTTCAATTACCGAAATTTATTTTATGCCGAAAAAGAAGCTTTCAGGCAATGCTGTCTTGGTTTGCAGCTTTAATTTGGCCCTATAAAGGTTGTGGCTTCTATGCGGCATTTGTCGCCGAATCAAATGGTGATTTTGAATCTTTTCGAACTAGCAAGGCTCAATTGATCGCCTCACACTCTTCTAAATCTGCTC
The DNA here is from genome assembly GCA_005281725.1 of Wuchereria bancrofti. NCBI lineage: Eukaryota > Metazoa > Nematoda > Chromadorea > Rhabditida > Onchocercidae > Wuchereria > Wuchereria bancrofti. The sequence continues at coordinate 3,053,528 of SSBO01000012.1, forward strand.
GACGCTTTACAGAATGGTTTGTCGAAACTGGTATTTTTCGTGAGTGGATCCGTCGAAAGGTGATTTATTGTAATTCGTTCGAAATGCAAAAATGCATTTTTCGAAGTCCAAATCATGTTATTTACCGGATAAATCCTCATTACATCTTTAACAGGTGGCTGGTGCTCCGGAAATAACCAATATGATTCCTGATGTCGCGGAAGAAGTGGTAAATCAGAAATTCGACGAATGCGTCATTGCGGCAACCCCTCAATCATCCCAAAGGCGTGTGACTAACATATTCACAAAAGCACACAACGTTATCTTTCGTTCTTATTTGGGGAAGAAGTTGTGAGATTAATATTATCAAAACTGTATACTGCTGAATAAAATATTTAGGAATGATTTATATATAACATATATTACATAACGTGGAACTTGTTACATTTTGCTGTATTTAGTCCTACAAGTGAAATCCTCTTTTTCAAGATTTTTCAAATAGTTACACTGAAAGTAATGAAGAATGAGTAAATCTAATTTTTGAAATAATAGTGAACAAAATTTTTAAAATAATGAAAAATAACAAAATTTGATGAAAAGCTTTGGAATGGGAACTTCGTTAAAACACCAGAAATGCCGTTTGGTATAATTCCAGGAATGATCATGACAGTTAAAGATGACAGCTTAACATCGGAAGAATGAATTATTACTGCGTTTCACCAACACTATAAATATCCTAAGTTTTACCAGACCAATAAAGTTATTGAATTTACAGTGGGAATATTGAGGATTTCATGTCTCTGTTGATTGTTTTGCGTACAATGAAATGAACAACTCTTCTGAACAGCTGTTACTGGCAGTTGTAACGGCAGTTCAAAATATTTTTTTTGTGAGTTAGGTTTCGTCCACCTAGATCCATGACTTCCTGGCGTATATTGTAATGGTGGGTAGGACATTTTCGATTGTTGACAGGACACCGTGCTCCAATTGTTAACTACGTGAAATTTTCTGAATCACCTAATCAGCTTTTTGAGATTCTAAAGTTTTGGAGGCCTCTTATGGAAAACTTTCATTCTTCCTTCCTTCTTACTTTTTTAACATCAGTAATTCGTCTACTCAATTTATTAGCTTTTCAAACTTTTGTTTTTCACCGAATATGCACTGCTTAACTGATTCGTTTTGTCATTTCATTTATTCATTTCTTATAACTGAGGTGTCATCCAATGAAGTTTTCATTCTTATTTCATATTGTATTCATTTTCATACAATCATCTGTTTCGTCAACAACGGAGTTTTCTCTGTTTTGTTAAGCAAAGCATCCTTTAGAACAGTGAATTTAGTTTGAGTCAATTAATGACTTATTATAAAGTAAAGTAATGGTCAGCCCACCATCTTACTTTTCTATCGCAGATATCTTTCTGGAACATTTGCATGGTCTGTTTGGGTTACGACCTCCGATAAATTTAATTGATTTTTATAGAACATGATCCCTACTGCACCTTATTTTGATTGAAATGACACAATGACACCGCAAGGCGAAACAGGTTTCAACATGCATCAAAGAAGCTTGCTGGATTGATGGTGCTCCGTTGAGTACAGCCAGGACACTTCAGGCCACCACACACTTCCGGATTGTCCTGCCTTCGTTGGATAACACAAAATTGTGCCAAGGCGATATCCGTTGCAAAGAGTTGAGGTGCTGATCGTGTGGAATATGTATGTATATATATAGTAGCATATTTTTCATTTGCTGGATGACCGATTGTTTCTTCTTATCCAGCTATTAACAGTTGGTACTGTGATGTAGAACTGATATGCTGAAGATTTTGCCTAAATAATCTTTCTCCTAGGCTAAACTCTGTGCCATATCTTAGTTTAAAACTTAAGGGCAGGTTCCTCTTTCTTCCTTTCTACGGAACACTGTTTATTGCTTAGACTTTTAATTTAAAATTCGTGCTAATATTTCAGTTTAATTTATCTTTATGTTAAACCATACAAAGTAATTTCCTTATGCTGAAGTCGCATTCTGAATAAAATTGTTGCTGTTATTATTCTTCGTTATTCATCACAGTCACGAAAGTGAGAATTTTCAGCTAGTTTTTCAAACCATTTCTGATTGCAGGACATACACTAATGTAGGATATGTATTAATGTATTTGTAACGAATGACAACTTCGGTGTTAGACGATGAAAATGTTCATGTCAAAGAGCTCAACAGAGTGAGTTTTTGTTCGTTGTGTTTGTTCGTTAATAAAGTGACTTTGTCAAACTTTAAAGATTCATTGTAAACGATTTATTGAAAAAGAAAAACTTAGTTTTCTTGAAGCTGTTTCTAAGTTGCGTAAAAAATGGCGACACACACTTGGACGCTACTGGCCTACGGGATTTATGCATTAAACTCAACCTTTGTTCTTTTACTGATGTCATACTTGAACGAATACTCAGTGGTTGTACAGTTGTCGACTTTACGGTATATAATATTGTTCGAAGTTTTTTTAGTGCAAATATAAATCTTTTATTTTTTTGGCGAGCCTTTACTGATAGCCCAAACTCCTGGATTTGTTAACAGAAAACTGAGAACTAGTTTGTGGAAGTGGAAAACATGTGGCTTTAAAAAAATTCATTTGAAGATTTTCAAAGAACGGTTTATGCAGTTGCTGCCAGATATTATCAGCGTTTCCACGGTAGCAGAAAATCTTGAAAATAATGCAGAAAAAAATTTGTCGGAACTTGGAATTGAACCCTGTGGCTTTTTAACTCGCTACGACATTCGTATTTTGTGTGGGCATACGCCAGAACTAAACAGGTAAACTTTAAATATGCAGCGAAAAAAATCCCTTTCGCAGTGTGATATGTAAAATTGGAGTATTTTCCTGTAAAATAACTCCTTTCTTATACTACACTTTAGTAGCTTGAAAAATGTTCTTTGGAAAACAGCCTTTCAGTCTTGGGATAATGGAGATCGATAAGCTTTTTGACCATGCGGATACTAGCCATATGGGACGCATCACGTTAGCACAATTTCTTGCTCAATATCAAATGCAGAAGAGGTTGAGCGAAGAAGTGAATTTTATTACTGAAACTTTCATACCTTCAGTGAATTTGTTCGAGGCACTGGATCCTTCAAACACCGGGTAATCATGTAGTTTCTGTATCAAATTTTTAATCTATTGTTTGTTAAACACTGAACCTTCCTTTGAAATCGAAATCTTCCTGCAACACAAGCAGCGACAGAGAATGCATCTTAATTTTTAGAATCATTCGATGCCAGGAATTGTTGGAACATTGGCGAGCATGCGGTATTAGCATGGAACAGGGTTTATATGTTTTGAAGGTAAAATGAGTGGGATATTGTTGAATGTTAGTTGAATGTTATGGATTTTTAGACGGAAATATAAAAACTTCATTTTGTGAGTTACGATGTTTTTATTCTATTAAGGTTTCCGGACAACCACTTGAAGGGACGATCAATGCTATCTCACTTAGTAGTAGTCTGGAGCGACAGTTAGGTACTTTAGTAGCTGCACCGACTGCTTCCACAGTAATTCGAGTTGCACTGCTTTCACTTCATGCTTTTATCGATCATCTAAGGTATGTTTATATTATGCTCTGTTATCCTGGTTTTCGCGGTTTAATATTGTTGTTTTTACCATCAATTTCAGTCATTCTTTTTGCAAAGTGGATTCTAAAGGGTACCGAAGATGGAACTTCCGGATGAGAGTTAGAGAACTTATGTTTCAGGTGTTCGCTAAAGGAGGCTGAATTGCGTGCAGAACATTTTTACAAACAATTCCAGCAGGCGAATCAGAGACATGTTCTTTTGATTGAAGAATTAGAGCAAAATCAACTCTCCATTGAGCAGACATATGAGCAACGGTGTAGGTTGGTTTTACCAGAAGAATTTAGTACCTAAAGTCATTTTCTGTGTTCTATACGTGCAGTCTCCTTTATAGTGTAGTTTTTTTTTTTTTTTTTTGAGTTTTTTGTCAAATTGCAGATAATTACCAATTTTTTAAAAAACCGCTCTTTTTATTATAGGAGTTCTGATGAACGCTATCGGAAAAAAATAAGTCAAATCGAGGAACAGTTTTCTCAAGAAAAAAAAGACTTGCTAGCTGAATTGGAAAAGGTTATTTTGAAAATATGTTTCATATTGGTGTAGAATTTTGAAGTATTTTGAACCCTCAAAAATGACTTAACACATTCACTGAAATAAGTTCTTTCGAGGATGCGGTGATTAAGAAAAAAAATGGTGTAGAATTGTTTTTAGGCAGAAGAAGAACTTGCTGGATTTCGAAAAAATGAGTCATCGTATCGTACTCGTTTGCAATTGCTTGAACGGCAGTACGCACGAATTACAGAAGAGGCAAAGGAATTATCTGAAACGGTGCAGCAATCAGAGCAAATGAACCGACACCTACGCAGCGAACTGAATAAGGCGTTACAACCGCGGTTAATGGAAGAAACGCAGCCAACGATGATGCTAAGACGTCGTGTTGAATTACTTATTACTCACAACAAGGTTTTTGATGGAACTGTAGAAATGAGTTTAAAAATTTGTGTAGATAAGCACACAAACTCTTTTTTAGAGCATAGGACACATCACTTCTGAAAAAAAACATAACATGAAACGAATGGACTGGATTTTACTTTAAGAACTTGGTACTCCTTTTCAGGTTAAAATATCAGTCTTCTGTTACTATTGCAAAACCTGATTGGGTTCATTCTTTAGTTTATAAAATAGCGAAACGGACTGTGAAAATTTTTTTGTGCATCATGATATGAATTATTTTTTTAGTACTTCATGATGTAAATTGTCATGAATGAATTGGTTGTTTCAGTATTAGTTATTGCAGTAATTCTACAAAATTTTTCAGAGATTACGGGAAAAAATAGAAGAATTAACAATTAGTCAGAAAAAACGCAATAGTTGTTTCAACACGGTTGAGCCACTTTATTTTCATTGGACCAGTACGTTTAGATTGGAAATGTTGGCTCTAAAAAGGCGTAAGGAAGATAGACCAATTGATACACTATCAGGTAGATATCATTTTTTGACCTTATAGTATAGCGTTGGTCAGGTATATTCTGGTGATCGCTAAAATGTTATTACAATAAAATATTATACTCTATGGAATCAATTATTTAGAGATGGAAAGTGAACCGGAGTCTATCTTTATGAGATTCAGAAGACGTCGTATGTTGAAAGTCAAAGAACGGAAACGTCGGCATGACCGAATTGCTAGGACTATAGAAAATTCGTCATCAAGTATATGCATCATATTCAAGAATCATGTTTATTCATTTCGTAACTTATGTCTTTAAAAATGATAATGTAGAATCATAGAAAATTTTTCGAACATCATTTACTACCAAGTCATTAGTAATGCTTTAGATGAATGGGCAGTGAATGCAAGGAAAGATAAAGAAAAGATATTAGATGTTGCACTGAGTAAAAAGCTCAAGCAAGCCTTGCTGGATGGTTCACACGACAGTGTAGAAAGAATCAAAGAGCAGCATCGAAAAGAGATTGTGGCTTTAAAACACTCGGCTAATAAGACTCTTGCAGATGCTTTAATTGATCAGCAACAGCGAATTACACAAAGGCAACTTTTATGATTGAGGATTATTGAATTTATTGTCTAATGGTGAACTCTTCAGAAAATGTTGCTTTTCCAAGTTCTTTATAAGACGTGCATAATTTACTCTTTTTCGATACTACAAAGTTATTTTTATAAACTTGCACAAAATTTAACTTCGAATATTATTTCACAAAATGAAGAATTTTTGGAAAACTTCCTTGACTTCATTAATAACATAGTGTTGTAGTTTCGAGAAGGAACGGCGCCAATTTCAAATACAGTTGGTTACCGAAAGAAACACTTTAGAGCGAAAATTCGCAGAGGAAAAAATGAAAATGATCGGTCGACTGCAGGCAACTTGCTATATTCTCATTAAATTTTTTGCAGTTCCAGTTTTGACATGAACGTATATAAATATCTAGAATCAAGCATAATAATTCATTTCAAGAAACTCGTGTTAAAAAAATTCTTACATGGAAAATTTATATTGCAGGAAGAATTTGGATGCGAATTAAATCGCCTAGAAACAGTCATGTCTCCTTCTAAATATGACAATTCACGATTATTTGCTCGTAAACTTGGGGTAAAGACTTTATTTTAGGGATTTAAGATCTTATTTGCGTACAATTTTAAAACTTGAAACCAGACATTAGTAGTTGAATAAACAAGTTTTTTTTTTCACATTTCTCGTTAATTATTCTGCGAAAAAAAAGAAAAGTATTAGTTGTTAAGAATAATAAGCAGCAAATAGCCACTGACGACTATCGAACATTAAGTGTTAATTGATTTGTTATTTATCAGTATAATGGCGAAAGTATTACTGTTGAAAATATGGAAAGCATTCAGACGTATGACTCAGTGCAATCTCTGTTCAGCATTAAACGACCACATTGCAGTACTTTGGTGGAAGAGTTCCGGTAAAATTTAGCTTTAGAAAGAAAACTAGAAAGGATAAAAAATCATAAAAGTAACAGTTTTCCACCATTAACTTTTGCATTTTATATGTAACAGTGTTCATTGGCTTTCGATTAATAAAAAAGCAGTACTAATGTTTTTTCTAGAACAGTCTATCACTGTTTGGTTTTGTATCCAAAAATTTCTGTGGAAATTTAGTAATTTTGCGACTAATAAGTTCCAGTCCCTGACATCTAGTTTGATGGTTAAATTTATTTTGCAGGAAAAGTGGTGATTCATATAATATGTTTAATCAGAGTAATAATATTGATATGTTGAATATAGAGAAGACATCGCCACCGCCAACGCCATTTTGTAAGGTAAAATTGCAGTTTTATTATTTCTGACCCAGAAAAGCTTAACATAGTTTCCTTCGTCAGTACTTCACTAACTGCATATTTCTCTTTATATTTATGTGCAATAATCACTTCTGAATTACAATCGTTATTCCGTTTAGTGTGTTTAGATGGTGCACGGCAAATGCTCCCATTATGAAATGATAAGGACAAAATTAAGGCAGATTCATGCAGCCGTAGCAGGTGATAATAATGTCGTCGAAAGTGGTTTTGAGGATGTTATCTCTAGTGCTGATAGCATAACCGAAGTGAGTATTTTATTCCATTTTCCAGTGTACTTTGCTCTCGTTCTGGTCTGTTTCAAATGAACTGTTGTTTTATGAAATTAATAATTGCTAGATTGCTAAGAATTATAACGAAGGTGTTCTTTTCAATAGTGATATAAAGAGGTGGTGCCGGGGACTAAGTTTTAAAGTTATTTCTTATACTGTTATTGAAACTCATTTATAGCATTAAGAATGTTGATATTCTGCAGGAACATGCGCATTTGAAGAACGAAATCAAAAAACTGAACGGTCGACTTTGTTCGGCTCGTGAAAAAATCATAGAATTGCGTGCTTACTTTGCAAAATGCTCCGCTGGTTGTGCGGCGAGCTTTGAAAATTGGCAAATTGGACAACCAGCGAGTGACTGCTTGACTACTAGAAGTACATGGATACGTCGAAGAACAACAGCTCCTGATAGCATTTCGAGAATGGAGCAACTTAAAGCGGAAAATGTTTTGCTTAGTGCACGGTTAATAGAATCAACAGAATTGGTGAAAATGTTGGTTCGAGAATATAGTGATCAATTGAATAGAACGTCGCGTTTAGGGAGATTTATCCGCTCTATCTACTCTATTGACGATGAATAATTATGGCTTTGCACATTCCTTGATGCTAATCTTCGCATTTCTTAATTTTATTTCGTGCTTGTTCTGGAAATAAAATGTATAAATTTTTTCCTTTTTTAAACAAATATTATCTAAATCTGAAAACTACTGCTAGAACTTTGGGTTATCATCCCATCTTTTCTCTGATATTTTGACAAAATCTCATCTGTGAAAAATCAGAATTTATAAGGAAAAAGTAAGAATAAGAGTGTTATTTCTTTGTTACTGAAAGTATTACTTATGGAAGTTTTAGCGTAGTCTGGTTCCCAAACTGAGTGATTGGATATGGAACTAATGTACAATAAATATGGAAATGGAGAAATTTGGTTTATTTCAGATGAACTGCCGTAATGTATCTAAACATATTTCTAAGATAAAATGGCAGATGTATGAGGTTCATAGCGAAGGTGTTGTTTTCAATAAATGTGTGGAGAGGTGATGTCAAGGCACTGGTTTTCTTGACGTTTTTTTTTCTAAAATATTCCGCTAAACTATGTAATTTTCTCCTTTCAGGAGTTTTTTATGATTATTTAAGTAAAAATTTGTAAGATGGATCGTCTTTCGAAAGCCCTTAATGTTTTGCAAACAGCTGGAAAGTCAGATTGGATAGCTGCGCCCAGGTTAGTTCTTACTGCAGATACTTTTAGGTTTGTGTATAGTGTGTACTGGATATACTGATTATGCAGAAGGTTTGTATTTCGTGACTGGTACCGTATAATAACATTCAGAAAATATATTTGTGGAATTTCATTGCTGCATAGACATTCAGTCATAAATTATAAAGAATTCTTTTGCAGTATAGGATATGTCGAAATTTTACGAAAAAGTATGCTAATAATTTAACTTTACCATTTTCCTCAGTTTTACACCTATCAAAAATTGGTTTGAATTTGTCAAAATAACATGCATTTCATATGAAATTATTGAATTAGGTGTTTTAGGAGCTTAGTTCATGTGCATGTGTTGATAAGCTTGGGTAGTGTTTCCAGGTGAGCAGGAATATCATTTTGTGACTCGTTAATTCTTGATTTTGCAGCAAAAAATTGGAAGTTTGCGAAAAAGAATATGCAGCTTTCTCAGATATCAAAGATGTTTTGGTTCGATCGGAACTCTGGTTAGCTGTTTACGCATTCGATAAAAGTGTAAAACTAAATATTCTATCTGAATTTACTGCTGAACAGTATATGCGTCCTCTCATTAAAGACCTCAAAAAAGTTTTCGAGGCATTGCTTCATATCATTACCTTTTAAAACGATTCAAGTCGTGCTGATACAGAGTCATGCCGAAGTTATAGTCATGCCATTATTCCAGACGCTTTACACTTTATAATCGAATGACCAAACAGCTTCAGTGATTATGTCCTTTTTTCACATCCTCCTTTGTAGTAACTTGTTTTTCGTCTTTCAGGAAAGATCCGAAATATAACGATGAGTTCAGTCGTGCAGTGGAAGTTTTGTTTGAATATATCAATCATCGAAACAGCGACCTTCGTATGTTAAGTGAACAAACAATGGATTCAGTATTAAGGGTAGGTATCAGTGTTAAATAAGTTGTTTCTGTTTCTTTCCGAATAGGCTAGCTATGATTGCGTTTTTAGCAACATACAATTAGGAATCTTTCTCCATTAACCCCAATAAAGTGAATGCAGTGAATTTTATGTAATTCGGAAAATTATGTTGCGACAACTGGTAATCATTTGCAGCATTTGGTCATTGATATGAATACTTCTCGTGTGATTGTTTTATTGATGTCAGAAATTAAACGGAATGGGACTTCCCGATCACTCGTTTTTGCGCTTTCGCGATTGATCGATGCTCTGAAATATGTAAAAGTGAATCGTTCACGGTTAGCTAAAGATTGTTAACTGGAATTCATTGTCGTTCCTTTCATGTAAAAAGATGCATGGGGTACGTTCTGGATCTTTGAACCAGCAACTAAACCAACAATACTAAATTTAATTTGAACCAACAACAACAAAATTTAACATTCTTAAATGGAAAAATAGCTGATTCACATTTATATTTTCAATTTTTTCAGAGCTATAGGAATGCATTTGATCTCTGCTCTTCCGAAAATCTTGATTCGTTCAGAAGAAGTTGTACAGCATGCTTTGGAAAGGTATCTTCCTCCGCTTTTCGTGTTTCTTGGTCCGGATTTCGAGACACAACCAAATGATATTGTATCGGTAAGTGTGAAGGATTAAGTAATCTGATGTAAATATGTGTTTTTGTGAAATCTTTGAATGTTATTCTTCAAATAAGGTACTAGTTATATCAAACGAATGATTATAGAGAAACAATTTGATTTGATTTTTATTTCTAGAAGCTCTATGAAGCAGCGCTGTCTAATTTGGAACTACCTGGTGTAACGAATCGGGCAGCTACTGTCATTATAAGTCAATTAGCTACTTACGTTGGAGTTATACGCAGAAAAGTTTTTCTACATTTTCTCAGTAAATATATCATTTTTGTTCATTTTCAGCTACACAATTTCTTTTTTTTTTGTTTCGAAAATTGAAGTAAAAGCCTGGTTACCGTTCTTTTTAGAAGTGTTGTCTAAAGCAAGTGAGCAGCAAAATAGAAATCTGTTGGTTGGGACCCTGAACTCACTTCGTTTACTGTGGTCTGTTTATTTATTGAGGAGCAGTGAATATGAACTAGAGAGTCTACGAAATGTAAGTGGAATAGTTCTTCATCTTAATGAATAGAAATGTTGGATCACTATTAAAACTTAAATTTGGTTTGCTTTTTTATTATTTATTCTAGATTCATGACATAGCGTTTTATTAGAACATTTTTATGGATGCTGTTTTTAGGTGATTCGTGGCTCATTACGCTGCCTCTTTTCACCTCAAAATGAAATTGTGGTTGCTTCATTGGAATTTCTCGAAAAAGTGGTTTCATCTCCACTCGCTGCTCTTGATGTAGAGTCATTTTATCCACAACGGCCAAACACTTTAAATTCTGATGTAGAAAAACAGGATATTGCTGTGCCGACAAGTTTGCCTTCTTGTAAGTTTTTATAGTTTTATGTTTGAAATATTATGCTACTTGTACCCAAATTCTTTAATCTTGCTTTTTTTATTTTGCAGATGATACCAGCTGTATGAGCTCACTGAGAGCTAGTCCAGTAAATTTCCCTTTTGGAAGCGTATCTTCTGAAGTAGTGGATGTAGCTGACAGTAGTGTTCAGCCTTCATTTAATTTGTCTTTAAGGACTGGTTTCTCGAGCTTAAAAATGGTGAGTGCCAAATTAGTTATCCTTAAAAATTGAAGAATGCTGTGTTATAGCAGAAATTATGCCGTAAGATAGTTTCTGAAAATTGGAAAATTTCGAAAAATTGCTGATTCCTTTAAAAATAATACTCGGTCGCGTCACTTTTTTAGCAGAACGAGGCAAATTCGGAAAGTGGCATGGACATTATTGATCCACTAAGACATTTAGAGATATCTGGTGATCTAACCAAGTGTTGTAGTTCGTCAGAAGAATCGTTTCCTGAATTTACACCAGTTTCATCTATTCCGATACCCGAATATTTACCTGTAGACATATGTAACTTTTCATTTTGGTTTATCTTATTGTGTAAGATGGGCGTTCCTGAAGATCGTAAAAGAATCAATGTCTCAGAAAGCTCTTGACTAGTAATAATCTAATATTGTTTATTTGTGGTCTTAACTGATATTTCAAAAATAAAATGTTGCAGAAGTTAAAAACCAATATGTTTTTTATAGCATTCGGTTCATTCCTCACATATACAGCTGTACTTCTGGCAAAACGATTTTTGTTAAGTGGGCAATGCTTTAAATTGCTGGCTGATAGCGAAGTTCGTGTAAGCCACAAAATTTTGGCAATGTCTTGCTTGAGCAGTCTTGCTTTGTATTTGCCACAATTTGCAGATATAACTCTTCACCCGAAAGGTGATTATTTCCATTATCAAACTAAGGTTGCTAGAGCAGTCAGGATATTTGAAATTTGTTATTGACAATGAGATTTAGGTGTTTTGGGCGCGCAAACATTGAAGGACCTCCAACTTTATCTGAATCATGAAGATGATCAATTAAAGGCCGCAGCAATCACTGTGTTTGTAAATGCTGAGAAGTGTCGCTTTCGATCATTGGGTCAACAATTCCATGGTTAGCCTTCTAGAAATTTTGCATCATTTATTAGAAGTCAACAGTTCCCGTTTTTCTCTATCTTAAAAAGAAACCTTTCGGGCAAATTAGGAACTTTCAACTGCAATGTTATAGAATTTAGTTGCTCTTTCGCTTCATTTGTATATGATGCGATTCGTGTTCGTCGTGCTCACTGCAGTCGTGCGTTGCTGATAGCTCTAAAGTCTGCGAAGGAATTGGTTTACCAAACTGGTATTGTATACGACGTTGCAAAATTTGCTTGTGAAAACTATCAAGACAACTATTTTTTGCTTCGGGTGAATATTTTAAACTAATTTCTGGAAGTTAAAAAGGGTTACTTTACATTTGTTATAGTAATATTCAAGAAAGAAAATATCATAAAACGAATCTATATTTCTAGCTGGAATAACGATGATATCGAGAAATATATGTTGGTCTATTTTTCAGATAGCTGTAGTGGAATATCTAGCAAGTATCGAATGGGCATTTGTGAGCTCGTTTTGTACTCATCTTCCTGATGAAATTTTTGAGATATATATGCATTTGCTTTCTGATGACGACCAACGAGTGAGGAATGCTGCGGCAAAGCATCTTTCGTTGTTCGTTTATTAACACTCGAAACAGTGATTCGTGGTGAATTACAGTGAATGAATTTCTGGAAAATACACTGATAATTTCGAGCAAGCAGTTGTTGACAGTTAACATGCTTAATATTTTTCTTGCAGTGTTTACAAGTTAGAATTTAATTTGTTTTCCAGACTAACTGAAAATGCGAACTACACTTCAACACCGAATAACATCGCAGTGGAAGAACCTGCTGATTACTTCTGCTCCGATTTTCCAAAAAATTCTCTGGTATAATATACACAAATAAGATACAAAATCTCTAATTATTTGCAATTAAATAGAACGTCTATCATTCATCATTTCTCATCTCCGTTTCTTTTCAGACTGTTGGTATGAGTCCACATTATGATTTCCTGCAGCAGCCATTCAATTTCTTGATCGCGGCAAACCTTTCTTATATACTTAGAAAGATGTTCTATATTTTAACAACAAGTGCGAACGAAAAACAGCAGGTTATTGTTTAACTGAAAACAGTATATCCATTTCTTTGCTCCGATTAATGTGTATTTCAGCATGTTCATCTGACCACTTCTAGTTCTAATATTTGGGTTCTTTTTTTTCTGGTTAAGTTTTTAAAGCATATTTCATATAACATAACTCGTTTATAATATGAATATTTGTTCAAAGTAAGTTAAGAACTATTTAGGCAGGCATTGCTGCTGGGTTGTTTCAACTGTTGTGTTGTTTCAAGTCTAGGCATTATGCACAAGCCTGGGGACTGGAATCGAACGTTGACAGTTCGAGGACTGGTTTAATCACGGCTCTAATTTCAAAATGTGATTGTTGCTGTACAGATGTTCAGACTTTCATACAGTTTTTAAATATTGTAACGCATATGACTGCAGGTAAATTGATGTTGGTGTTTTTCGGAAGTATTGTAATGGTCTTGTGGAATTTTGCAGAATTTGGTCCCACTTTACTCATTGTTTTAAGAGTTACTTGCTCGAACACTCCTACTGGAAAATGAATTTGGAAAGTATAACATAAAGTATTTGTAAAAATTCCCACATTACAATCTGTGTTAAGGCTTATACACAGTAAATATCATGAAGGCCGCTAATGGAAGTAGCGATGTAGTGCTGAAATTCCCTAAATATTCTATTTATGAACAACTTATTCTGTTACAGTTGAGGTATGTCAGTTACTTTTTCCAAGCTAGAAGTTTTCCCTATTTGATTGGTAGAAATATCGTATAGAGTTTTATAACTTTAGAGCTGATGCCGATAAATGGATTAATTATTGCTTAAAAAACTGAAAGTCTCAAGAACGTCATCCTGTAAGCAAGCGAAATGATTTTTTTTTTTTTTTTTCTGTATAGTGTTCGACCATTTATATCAGCCCTCTTTTTAGTTTTTAGGGTTATTAATTTGTATTACTGTTTGATAATCGATCATCGGCAGCAAACTGCATGTTCTTTTTCACGGTCTTCACCACTTTCGCCCGTTCGTAAGGCACTTCCTGTTAGTACCAACAGTGCAGCATCATGGGAGCAACGAATTACCGCGATTTCAACATTTGCTGGTATTGACATCAAAATGTCTAGAAATACAAGTTTCCTGCAGTCTTCTAGTCTCATTCATTTCGCTGATTCATTAAAGGGTGGTTATCTCAATTATATGGTGAGAAGCTTTTCCATCGTTTTTTTTTCTTTTTTTCATCTTTATTGTCCATTTAATTTTTTTTACGTATTTATACTATTACCATTACAAGTTTTATATTTCAGAATACCTTGGCATTTGATGCATCTGAACGTTTCACAGCTCTTTTGATTTCAGCACTAAACTGTTTAGCTTGTACATTGGAGGTGATGCGTCTGCCGCAGGTTGCGGACATTCTTGAAGAGGTTGTTACCAAAGTTTACAAAGATTGTTTTGGTTATCATTGTAGTCTATCGGTATTACCGGTAAGAAACATATGAATACATTCGAAAAATAACTGCTTACATTTCACTTATTAGTTCAAACACTTATTAGTGAAGAGCAAGCATGTATCCTAATACCATCAACACCAAAAATTTTCTTGGTTAAAAGCTTTTTTACGTAATATAGATACAAACCTTTTTCAATCATATCACTCATGATCACTAGTTTTTAGCCTGAAATGTCTGGTTTTTAGGTTTTATTTTACTGTCAGACTGTTGTCGAGATCGTGCCAGATGAAAGTATTCGAGTTGCAATGCAGCTGTTTAAGATATTATTTGGAAGTAATGTTGCAAATTTGTCGCTAGATGCATTGAGGAGTTTGAAATTAAATCATATTAGTCAACCCAAAGGTGATTTTCTGCATATCTAATTGCAAAACTGAAATTTTTTTCTATGGCTTTATTTTGTAATCTACAAAATAAAAAAAATGTTCATGTAATCCAACCCCCAATCAAAGTTTAGTCTCTGACTTTGTTCTCATGACTTTGCTTCTCATGACCAAATTCTCATGACTTTGCTGCGGCATAAATTCTGGAACGGTGTATGTTGTAATCTAGCAACATCAATCCTGTTGTTTTTTATGGTTTTCGTATTCAATTTTTCCAAATCCTAAAAAAAATATCCAATTCTTCCAAAACCATATTCACTGTATCAAAGTCACAAAGGTGCTCTTTGGAAGAGATAATTGCTGCTTTTAATTAGTGCTTTTTGATGCCGCATGTTTTAGCTCTTGTTTTATTTTTGTTTTATCTTTATAGATCTTCTCGAAGTTTGCGTGTTGAGAAGTGCAGACTTTTTCACAGAATTTGTTATCAACACAGGTCGAGTTGAAAATGACGAAGCACAACTTATGAGGTAAGTTTTATTTCCATTTCTTTAAGATTTTAAAGAGTTTTAGTCAACTTAAGATTTAAATAAATCTTTACCAAAATTTTATAATCATTTTGCATAGATGTGCTGGTTGGTTGCGTAAAGACCTAATTTCTAAGGATGGAATCCCCGCAAGCATGGAAATTACTCCATATGTAACCATGTTTGAACCATATGTATCACTGACAATTCGCTTATATCAATCAACGAATTCCGTGGATGTGCAGTGCTCGGTGATTTCGGCTTTTCATGAACTCATCAAATCTTTTTTCAATTGATTTCTTGAAAGAAAAATCTATTAAAGTAAAAGCTGTAGTGAATGTGTTTCAGGTATTGAATCTCATATGTGTACTTATTCGAGGTGGAATAAACTATTCTATGCTGGATCCGGAAACTCGTTTGCTGGATTTCGTCACTGAACAAGTGAATGAGATTAGTACCCGGAATTGGTATCTTTCTGAAAATAGTTTTTCTATTATTAGATCATAATTACGTCATTGGAAGGCAGTGATTTTGATACTGAGGTTTACACCGTTTCTATGGATTCCAGTTTTTTTTTCTTCAAGAATTGTTTGGAAAGTTCTTGATTTGACTGCTTTTTAGGATAGCTGCGGATGCTGAAAAATTGCTAACTTCAGTATTTAATTATTTCTTATCACTTTATCATACTGAAAGTCAAGGACAAGTAATCATGAAATTGGATAAAATTCGCTCATTTGTGGAACTCTTAATGAAAGCTTGTAATGCGCGACCATACCTGACCCCATGTGGTTTGTGTTAAGTCTTTCACGGACTTGAAGTTTGGCGATTAGATCGAAATGCGCTGACTATATTTCGTTTTCTTCTTCAGATATATGAATGCTAATTCAGATGCGGTACATATTATTTATCCATCAACCAATCATAGAGACCGCACCATTTTTGTGTTAAACTATATATTATTTCCAGCCTTGAATTGTCTCCAAATAGTATTGGTTGACTGTATAATCATGCATCTTTCTTTTGATGTTACACTTCTGAAGATATTACAAACAACCAACCAGTTAGCAGCAGTTTGCCCGACAAGAGTTCTTCAGCTCTGGGCGCTTGCTGTTCTCGGTTCCCATATTAATGGAGATGCAAGGTAATAATGTTCTTCCTTTCCATCTCTGTTATGTGTTTATTTTACTGTCTTATGTGGTGATCGAATATTAATTATGAAGATGGTGATAAAAAGGCTGTTTTTTCCAAATGAAAATCGCGAGCCGTCTCAGGTTAATTGCTGCATTATTTCTTTATAGCTGGACAAAAACATCTTTGTCCCTGTTTGAAAGCTTGCAGCAATTAGATGCGGAAAACTGGGACTTCAATACAGCCTTCAATGCAGTTCTTTTGTTGCGGTCATGTTATGCCTCCATTACTCGACCAACAGACGCTTTTTTCAAAAAGATGATCAGCATTTTGGAAGATGTTGGTGTTTACTCACACTTGACAAAATTTTCAGTTTTTGTTTCATCAATAGTGTTATTAATTGATGTATTTGTTGAAATTGCAGGATTTCTACTGTTTTTCACGACTGCTACTCGTTCTTCCGTATCTCTTCATATTCTTTTGTGTTTTGAAGGAAAGTTCGACTTTTACAAGAATCGAACAAATATGTGATCATGGTGCTGAAAAGATTGGGCGGTTTGTCTTCTTACTGTTAATGTTTCTTGTAACACGTTGTGTTCTTTTCTTTTTTGAAAAAAAAAAATGATACTATACGTATTTGCAGTGAATATTTGCAGTGAACTGTATATTTATTTTTTTTCTTTTTTATAGCTTGTTAATGACCATACTTGGTCAGTGTTTGCAAGCTTTACGACGACTAACTTCTTTGGACAGTATTAATGAGGAAAATAGTGAAAACTTGATGGTTTGGTATCTTTTAATTTTATCTCACGCCGTTCGTTCAGGTGAAATTTCAATTTTTATATTCTACGTATGAGTAGCTATTGGTGATTATTACTTCTTAAATGAAAATTTCTACACGGTGAATCCTGTTAAAATAATTCAGCTGATTGCGCACTTTATACATGTTATTATTTTGAGGTAATATGGAATCAATTACAAACACTTTTGATGCACATTTCTCAGTGGATTTTGCTGATCTTCAAAGATTATCGATGTTTTATCCACGTACTTATGCACAACTATTTGCATTTGTTAACGTTGCTGGCTTTCACAGGCATAAACATTTGTTTTATTCTTCTTTTTCGAAGTAAGTTATTACTCCAACTGCTAACTTTCCTTATTTTTTGGTGCAAATGAATCACATTCTTTTGGATGTAATTTGCAGACAATTAGGCGATTTGTGTATGATAATGCGATGCCGAGCAGCGGGTCCAGATGGAGCTAGTGAAATTGCTCGCTTATTCGACTTTTGTTGTCCAGATATTTTGTTAACTGTCGTAATACGTAGATGGCTTGCATGTCATATGAGGTAAAGCCTGAAGAAAATCACTTTTTTTTCCTTTTTTTCTAATAAATTTAATCACAAAACAGAGAAATTGGAGTTATAAATAAAGTGCTGAAACATGTCTAATTTAACAGATAGCTTGAAAAAGAACTTATCATTCTTTCGAAATTAATGATATAACTTGGAGAATAAGAATATGCTGTTTTTTTAGTGACTTGGGCATTGAAATGCAGAAAACATTGTTGAAAAGCGTTATCGATCTCAGCAAAAATTATCGCTCTGTAAGTTTTCATGATTTCTCATTAGATTAATTTCAGTAAATTAGTTAAGTGTTTTTGTCAAACAATTTGTTACAGTGTGCTATTGATTTGGATATTATCGAACTTATTGCATCTGGTGATATTCCGGAAGCATCAATTGCCATCGAATTTTTGAGAACTAAACGTGGTGAATCTAGAATACTGGACCGTTTGACAACTCTTCTTCTTGATCATCAAGTAATTTTATTAAGATATGAGAAAACACCACCAGGAATTCAGTATTATTTAACACCTATTCAGTTCAGTCGTGCAACTTCATGACAGACATCTTTTTACATCAGTTTGACAACTGAAGCTTAATATGCTAATCATTCCCCTTCAGTCTTTCTATTAGTCTACCGGTTGCTTGAACCACTTTTCAAATTAGACATTCCATTACCTTTAGCACAAACTGAGACGAATTTCATTGCAGAAACGTTTCAGTCTGTTACATGCTTCCTTATGCAGGAATCATCTGAAGTGATTTGTTCCAAATTTACTGTCATTAATTTTAGAGTAAAAATGTTGAGTCCAGAGCATTGCTGACGCACTTCATGACATCAGAACAATTTTCTGCTGACTTTGAATGGTAATACTGATCTCACTTGAAATTCATAAGTGCTTTTCTTCAAAGGTTTCCTGCATGTGTTAGGATAAATGATTCGGAAGAACTCAGTAGTTATAGTTTCATCATGCAATTTATCTCTTTGAATTTCTTTATTTTATTTCCATCACTTATTTTAGTTCTGAACAAATACCAAAATTAAGTAGCAAGAAGCGCAATCTTCAAATTGGTGATCCATCGCAGTTCACTCCAGAAGTTTTTGCTGATATACTTCTACAAATTATTGACGGAAAAAGTCAGGTTTTGAGTTGTTTAACAACATTTTTCTAAGATGGTAGAAATGCATGTGTGTCATTTCAGATTTTGATATCCAGGCAGAATTTATTTGCACCATGTTGTTTAACGTTGAAGGAAGGTATGCGGAAATGATATTACGAAATACGGTACTACATTTATATAAGATTACTTTCAAACGTTTTTTTTTAATTGTTGTCTATCTAAACTTGGATAAGTGCATCCGCAGCCGCTGTAGGGAGGGATTTATGCCACACTTTTTTTTTTCTTTTTTCTTTCTTTTTTTTTCTTTTTTTTTGTGAGGATTTTGATTGCGAATCAATTACATGAAATATTATTTATGTAATTTGTTTCCATGTAATATTACGTGTCATTAATCCACATTTATTTATAGTATGAATGCAAGAGGTACGATGTACTCTCCAGCTTTATTGACATGTTGGATCAATTTAAAATTGCTAAGGAATGTTCTGGTATGATTACAATTATTTCTAAAACTTTTGTTTAGCATACAATACCTGTAATTCCAGAAATTTGTTGCACGTATTTTTTTCATATGTTAAGTAATATTGTGCAAGCTATTTTTACTCAGTTCGCTTTGCAGACATTTTTTAAGTGTCATGTTGACACTTCCCATTATTTTACATATTTAGGTGGATTATATGACGAGCTTTCTACATTTTCTGTGCTGAAAATTGACTCATTGTCGGCTTCATTTGTTTCACTTGCGTTCGATCCATCTGTCAATTCTTCCTTGCAGCTTTTTGTTCAAAGTAGAATTGCAAATGTCGGTATTCATTTGATCCTTTTCTTTGTTGTTCAGATTCTTGGTTTTTATAGGTAAGAATTGGATGGATTTTCACTAGTTTGTTTTTTACAGAAACCTGAAAGTATTGTCTATAAAAAAGCATCTGATTGGGTTACCGAAAATTCGTTATTTGATCATTGGATGCAACGCTATGTCGATTCTCTTGCTGTGCAGGTTATTCATCACGTTTTTGCTGTCGGACATGAACAATTTGATGATTGTTTTTGCAAAATTACTTAAATATTTGGTTGCTTCCTCTGTCACAAATTTTGGATGTTTAGAGCGGATCAAGAACATCCGAAGTCGCGTGCGCAATCGCTTTTGGAATTACTAGGCGTTCTTTTCGTGAGATTATTGACCAAGCTCAAAATTCGAAGAAAGTTGTAGAGCAGCAGCTATCTTTGGCTCTTAGCGTCGCGCGGTTGGATTCAGAATTTTTTTTCCCTTTCATCATTTTCGTTTTCTTTTGAAAAGATTGATTGTGCATTAGTAAAGAAGGCTGCATTTTTAGATTGGTACAATGCGTTTTTGAGCAGTGTAGCATACTGTCTTACCAGGGATTGCAGAAACTGGGTGATCCGTTTTGCAGTATGAAAATAATCGATAGGACTGGGAAAAAAGACTTCGATATAGGTAAATTTTTTTGCTGGGAATGAGTATTTTATTCTGTCGGTTGAAAGTTAACTTGTACCAGTACTCATTGTTTGGAAGTTGGCGATTGTTAATCTGATTTCTGTCTTGCGGATTTAACTAGCTTTTTTATGCTTATTTTTAGTGATAATTTTTTGTTGTTTTCGTGTTTTTGGACTGGTTTACATGGAAGTCATGTATTTATTGGTGTTTTTTTTTTTAGTTATTAATTTTTTTCGTGTTAAGTTGCATAATTTTAATTGATATCATACACAGGCATATGATATATGTTTGAGGTTAATTTAGGTTGACTTATTCGTATTTTACATTCTAATGGTGCTTCTATGTTTTTTTTATTTGTTTATTTTCATATTTTTAAAGGTTTTGAAATTAGTCAAGTTGTATGTTAAGACTTCTTGGTATTGCAGATTTTTTCTCTGATGCTATACGAACTGCTTTTGATGTAACGCAAAAAATTCAAGAAATTTTTCGGAAGAAACGTCAAAAAACTCACTTGTATATTCACTTAGAAAGGCTAGCTAAGGGTCAGTTTTGTGATTTAAGTCTTCCGTATTTCACAATCACCAATCCAGCTCTGGAATTAGTTACTGTTGTAATATAATTAATTTCATGATTGACGTCCTGAGCATTTCTGTATATCCTTTTTTATGGAGCACTCACATTTGTGAGGAGTAGAAAAGTTGAATCTACGCCAGTATAATAAGTCACTGTAGAACACTATAAAATACCAGTAAATGAATCCACCTTTTTAATGGAATTTGTTTTCACCCAGCAAAATTTTTCAGCTGTGTCAAGATTGCCGTTCTTGAATGATATTTCATGCATACCGCGATCTGCAATTTTGTAAGTATATCACATTATTTTTTTAAATCCCATCAGCATTATGTTTTCTCTTTTCCTTACTCAGTGATGTTTTGAGATGTGGTTGGAAACCGGAACCAGAAATTCATCGTGCCTCGATTTCGATACCAACAGTGAATATTCATTACCTTGGGAATGTAGATATTTTGCATGATTTTGTGTGGCGAATTTTATGGGCTGGTTGGAATCGCCGCTCAAATTTCGATAATTTTTCAATGTCTTTGTTTGGTGTAATTTCGTCAACTCCGTCTGGTTCTGAACTTACAAATGCTAATATGGTACTTTGTTGTTATTGTGTTAGAAAAAAACTGTGGTAAAATTTAACAGTCATACTTTTGCATTTTTTCTGGTCTTTTGTTTGCTAATATTGTATGAATTAATGCATTTATTCGGGAACTTTATCAAAAAAGTTGTCCTAAAAATAATGTTTTCAGAATATGACGGAGCAACTTGTGGCTAGTACTGTTGCTGTTGAAGGTTTAACAAACTTACTACTAGGAACTTTGCTGTATCCGGAAAGAGGTGATCCAGTTACGGGAAGGTTCATTGTGAAACCACGTGATGTATCGCCAGATTTTCTTTCATCTTCGTAAGTGTTCTTGAATAGTTGTGATAATTATTGTTCTACATCAAACATTTTTTTCCTTAATTTATTACTTTTGGTAATCCCTTTTAACTTCATTTCTTGAAAATTGAAGTACTCTTGAAGATATGGACAACGCTTAACTATGCTTCAAGCGAAACTGTTAGGTGCTTCCGCAATCGATTCAATTCATAAAAAGAACTTAGAAATTCTAAACGATCGAGGAAGAAAGTATCGGCCGGGACAATTTTCGGTGCTTACATCATGGAATATGGCTGGTATTCTGGAGCAAGAACGCAATTTGTATAAAGATATCATGCAAATCAGTAGTCAATCAAACGAGGTGCGCTTTTATGTCGATTTCTTTCATGTTTTGAAAATACACAAATTTTTGTCCTGAATTTTATAGTTAAGTGCTGCGATTTCTAAAAAATTGGATTATCTAATCAGTCTACTTATTTCTTTCCTCGAGATACTTGTGAAATTGGAATTGGTCTTTAAATAATTTGGTAATGCTCTTTTATTGGCTCAGTTATAAGGTGGAAGACTAGACATTGCAGCGATTGCCTTCGTCAGACAGTAGCTATTTACTGAACAGTGGCCACGATACTACGTACGAATCATGTTTGCGAATGCTTTTCGATACTTACTCACACTGGTTTCGTTCTGGTGTGGATACTGTTCCATTACCTCTTCTATCAGCAACCGTTAAGTCGGTACAATTTTAAATATGTTTAATAATAATCTCATAAAACATCTTGATGTTTAAAAATTAAAGAAAATACAGAAATTACGTGTCTTGAGGACACAAAAATTGTACAGAGAGGGTTTTTTAAATCTCTTTATAGATGTCTTTGTTATCTGATTTGTTTACGGAAATGGATCAATACCGTTTTGTGTTTGGGCATATGAAAACATTATTTTCGATTCGTTCATGTCTTGATAATGTGGACATCGGCAATATCATTTATTCACTGTTGAAATGTGTTTCGATCCTTGGCATTGTAAGTTTTCTCCATCATCATTTTTTAACACGATTTTTGGTTACTTTAATAACTCTGTCCGACAGTATTTTATGCAATTAATTCTTTTTGTTTCCAAAGTGTTTGAGCGTAGACATCAGTCTCAGTCATTATCAATAAAATGCATGAACGCATAAGCAAATGTAGTCTTATAATGCATTGACAGATATGAACAATGAAATACAGCAAGCAAAAATGAAATTATTGCTAATTCCTTTTGTAGAATAGACTTGAAACTGACTGACGAAATCCTCAGTTTCACAGTTATTCGGCTTAATTGATCATTTTTATCAAGTTTACTATTCATATTCTATGTTTTTGTGTAATACTGTTTGTTTTGGTGTAAAAACTTTTTTATTCACTAAGCTTCCGCTCCGCATTCAGTACACGAGGTCCTGTCATGTAATCTCGAATTAACAGTTTCTGAAGTGCTGATGTTGAATATTTCTGATCTTTTAAAGAGTCATTTAAATTAGCAATTCTTGTCAGGAAGACTCGTTTATACCCAAAGTTGATGCACAGAAAATAGTTCTAACATGGGTTGAAACTGGCCTTACTTCGGAATTTACTGAAATCCGAATCAGAACACTGCAAGGATGTCTGTTCCTGCTTCAAGCAATTGGTTTTGATGAGTTAAAGGCTGTATTTCTTTTCTTAGAATCATTTCTGATGGATTATTCACAAATAAGGTAAATGAACTTGATTATTTCCTGCAACCTGTAAAGTAAACTTTTTAAAAGTCGATCCTGAAATAAAACTTGTCCAGTTGGCTTGATTTATGTCTCTATGGTAGTTACTCTACTTTCCCTTAATTTTACTTTTTTACTGATAGATTTTAAGTGAACTAAAGGACGAAACACACCGTAGAATCAACATGAAATCAGCTTTTGTCATCATGAAATTTAGTTTGTACAAAACTGTAAATTATACATTTTTGAAGTGGTTACGGATTATATGAATATGAAACGACATTGTGGACTGCAAGGTTTTTCTTTTTCAACAACCCTTCTTATTCTTCAGACAGTTCACGGGCTGCATTTCTCAATGTAAGTTATATTTAGCATATGAAAATACTTTTTCTGCGAACTTTGTTAAAACGTTAGCAGTATTTTTAAAATCATTCAAGTGAAGAATGTTGCTACCTGTATTTGTATTCTTAATGCTGCCGATTTGAAGCTGATCAAATACATTGGTTTTCTTCAGATGATATGTGAAAAATTTGCCGCAGTTGCAACCCCTGGCTGGTTGATGAATTTAATATCTGTGGGTATTGAAAAACTAATCGTTGGTTCTCGAATATATGTGCTCACTTTCAGTCGTGTTGCCGTTCGTCAGTTGATGTTTTTGTTTCTTTTATGGATTTGTTGATTTGGTTCTCAAATTAGTGTTCTATGATATGACTACTCTTGATTTACTTCGCATAGAATTACTTGAACCACTTTATTGTTGCTTTTAGAAGCACTGGAAAATTATTTCTATGCACCACAAAAATTTTTGTATGCGCTTCGTATCTTTATTGTGTGCCTATATCGAGGCTTAGAAGAAGGAAGAGTACAACATTTGGGAATTCAACCGTATGATCCGCGTATTCATCTTATGGAACAGCATGCAATGATATTCAAGATGTAAGTTTGTGACTGTGATTATTTTTATTGGCAGATAATTACAGTGAAAAGCTTAAAGCTGTTAATTGGTTAAATTCTTACATCGTAAAAGCTAACGTCTGTTTTACAAAACTGTTTGCTTACTTGATTTTGGAAGGCCTTTTTTTTTTCCAGTTAGTGAATCTCAGTGCGAATTTGATTCCTATTTTTCAGACTTGCAGAAGGTTCCGAGGGTGATGCATTGCAATTAATGAAGGTATTGCCGTATTTATTAATAGATTCGCTGAATCAAAGTGAACTTATAAACAGCATTTTGAAAGAACTAATCCATCGATATGCAGGCCCTCATCCACGTTCTACTGCCATTTTTAGAATTATTCATCATGTGAGTCGTCTGCTTTTTCTGGTACATATGCTTTATTATGAAATTGACTGATGAATGGTTTTTTCTACCATTTGAATTCATTTCTTTTGAAATTTCGGTGGGAGCTTAACTGATTTACCTGCAGGGAATTTATTCTTTCCCTTGATGAATTATAAACTTTGTAGTGGTTTATCGTTCTGCACAGCCGTGAAACTGAAAGTGTCGTGTTGGAATGGACTCTAAATGGTTTGGAGTCTTTCAAATATGTAGCCGATCCTACATTGTTCCGATTTTACGTCAGTGCATTTCTTTGTTCATCATCACCAAATCCATGCATCGCTAATTTGTAAGCATCTTCTTAACTTCATTTCCAAGGATAAAAAGGTCCTTCACATTCTGTGGTGGGTTATTATTTTTGTAGTTTTTTTGCACAACAGCTTTTTTTGTGAATCAGAGATTTTTTGATGTCAGTCGAGTTTAAGTAAAAGGATTTCTTGTTATTATCATTAATTATTATTAATTACTATTATTATTTTTGTTAATGTTGTTATTACTGTTCTAATTACATAATTATAATTATTGATTATTAATCATTATTATTACTCTGTCATGGTACTGGGTGTCGACATCCTATCATTTGCTGTAGTTAATAATAGTCAGATCAAGAGAGGAATGTACAAATTCCTGGATGCTTGAGGTCTATGGAGGGGACATACATGTATTTTCAAATTCTACAAAATTTTCTCGAACAGTTGGATTAGAAGTTTTCTTAAAAGTTAAAGTTTCTTTGTAGAATAAGGGAAAAGTTTCATTTTCATTTTAAAAAATTGTAGGTTTTATCTTGTCATTGGACGCACATCAAATTTAGTTAGGATCGATGACTTCCTATTTGAATTTTCAGTGCGATCTTTGCTTTTACGGGTTTGTTTTCTTTGTTATGGAATACTCTACCGTTTTAAATTGTCAACTTTTGTAGTCCCCAGTACTTTTTCATATTCTCTTCTGTATTTGAAGCCTGATATTAAGAGAGTTCCAAGTTCTGGAAATTGGTTCCTGATGTAATTGTTGTTTTATGTGAGGAAATATTCAGATGTTTTTTCCATAATTATCCTTACAGATGAAAAAGGATGCAAGAAATGGGTTAAAATTGTCTATGGAGAAGTTTGTATTAAATGGAAAAACATGCCGAGACCCGAGAAGAATAGCGTCTTTTCCACAGCTGTAATTCATTTTTCCTCGATATATGAACTTCAGGTTATTGGGTCTTACATATGTACCTCTAAATACTGATTTCTTTGTACCGGAAGGAAAGAAGACATTTATCGCTGATATGTTTGTTAATCCGACTTGCACTAGAAGGTTTCTTAACAAGCTGTGTCACTTATTATCTTGAACCTAGTGTTTTCTTTTTACAATTCTTGTAATTCTTTTTAAAACATTCTTCTAATTTCATGCAATGTAAGTTATTCCCCATCATGTCTGCATAATTTTATAATATATTGCTTAAAATGTCTTGTACCGTGACGTGACCGTAGTTTTTTTTTTCAATCTTATTTTTCCTCAGTTCCGTTTAATAATAATATACATGTCGATGAATGGTAACACGTCGTTATGATACTGTTTCGTTAAGTACAGTATTTTAATAAAAACTGATTTGTACAAAACAGGCAAATCTGTGGAGTTTTCCTGCAAGTATTGAAAGTGTTATGAAATTTATTAAACAACATCGCAACAATAACCCAAATGAAATTGTGATGCATGTAATGTACTCAAACCTAATTCTACATAATGTCTATCTGGCTTTTACAGCAAGTTGATACCTGCTATTCCGTTACTGCTTAGTATTATGATTTCGAGAATTTTGCCTCCAGAGTCTTATCTGTATTTCTTTTCACTCCCTACCTGTATGTTGTACTTACAAGGCACCCCATTCACAGGATGCTTAAGAAAGTTCTCTTTCAGTGCGTATTTCATAGTGAACAAAACCGAAATTATGAGTCAACGTCATTTCGATACAGTAGAATAGATTTTGTTAGTCGTGAGTAACGGTGGCCAAACAGGTGAGGCGGTAACTTGTTTCAGAGTTCCTTTCAGACTGCCCATGAGTGAGTGATAAATGAGCGAATTTGATAACATTCTCCAAAAGGATTAAGGAATGTGGTGATCGGTGATAGGAAGTGTTCCTATTGAAGCTAATAAGTTGAAATAATCATATCGAAAAAGGATCCAGGCAATACATCTAACTCGCCATTTGTCAGTTAAATGTTTAACACTGAAGGTAAAATAGCAATATTTAACTGCTGAGGAATTCAAGAATGAGAGGGATAGGTCTAAGAGGACACAGAAAATAAGTCTTGTGCATTCCAGTTTGGTTGATTTTTGATGTCTTACAAAGAAGTAATGGGAGAGGAAAATTTAAGGTGAGTGGAGGGGGAGAGGGTTGGAAGCGGTTAGTTGTGCAGTCGCGTGATAACGTTTGCAGCAGTTGGCAAGAGGAAGCGTTATTGATTGTACCGGCTAGCCGGTTGCTGTTGAAGCTTTCGGGATGAGAGTGTTGTTGCACCATTGCTGACAACGACATAGGCGAAGCTGGGTGTACGTTGTGACAGGCATACACTCCTATGGATGGGAAGAGAGGGAGGGGACATTAGTAAACGTTCCAACAAACATTGAGTTTGACAGAGACATACACGCTCTCTCACGCACGCTATTTCTTTAGAACGTTCAACATACGTTCATCCTTTGTGGTACGTAACTTTGGGATATAATTACTGCACTCTTGAAAGTATTGTTGACCGTGAAGCGTTCGACGACTTTAAATGGCACAGCGTAAGTTCGTTCCTACCAAAATTGTATGTTTATGATCATCATCCGGTAGCAGATGACAGCGGTATGGAATTCCGAAGGGAAGCTTAATTTCAATTTGTTTTATGCCGTAAGAGTGGTATTCAGGTAGGATGAAATAGGTGTGAATGTCAATCCTAGTCTTTCTGTTGGAGGAGCTGTGTCACATTGCAGTTCAGACAGTTGGTTCTTTTTCATTTCTGTTTCACCGCACTCAATGGTATGCTTCCTAACGTTATTCATGCCACTGCGGCATTTATCGATACTTAAAAATATTGGTTTCCGAATCATAATGACATCTGCAAATGTTTGTATCCATCCATATATGTGTGTTGCCTGACGGCTTTTTTTTATATGTTGAAGTGGACATATTCTATTAGGCTTTGTTACGCTTTTTGTAGGTATTTAATCACAATCATTAAAAGAAAAAAAAGAAATATGCAGCTCCGTTAAGTTTTGTTGCGGAACGTTAAGGTAGACTTAGACTAAACGTTACCAAAAAAGAAAGAAATTGAAATTCATAATATGAAACATTAACCGTAGGATCTTTGAAACCTCATAATATGGGAACCATGGATTAGGAAAGAATAGGAAAAAAGTATATTGTGATGGAGATCCGGATTCGGAAGTATTATATTAGCGTTCTTATGGTAAATCAGAAATTCACACCATCACAAATATTTTGAATTTTACATATATGTAATCCTATGTGTTTAGTTCTCAGCAGAATTTTCTTCCAGTTATTTCCTTATTTCATAGCACTTAAATGACTTAACCAGCTGGGACCCAGATGCTATCTTTCATAAGCTTTTAATTATTTTGCTCAAAGAAATACTACAATATTAACATTATTTTGTGACAGAATGCTTCCTATAATAATCTGTACTTGATAAATAATTGTATTTTACTTACTTTAATAGTATTTCAGGCCGAAAAGTTCCTGAAGGTGAACTCTGTGCAGTCTGTTCAGATCTCGCAACAGGTTATCATTATGGTGTGGCGAGCTGCAATGGATGGTTAGCGTTTCTTTACTGTTTTTGTTGGGGATTTTATCCGCAGGATTTTTACTTTTTTGGTGAAGTTTGAGTAGAGTATGTTTCTTCACATATAATTTGCCTTTACGTGGATTGCATAACAGAAACTAAACAACGGAAGTCTTTTTAATGTTTTCTATGCTTTTTCTTTGAAATACATGTAACTTGTATGCACTTCAGCAAAACATTTTTTCGTCGTACCATTGTATCAGAGCACACGTTTGTCTGCCAATACCAGGGTAACTGCGATGTCAATAAAAGTAAGTTATTATATGTAAAGTTGTACTGTACTTTCTATTATACTGTACAGAATATCTGTTAATGACTCGTATTAAAGAGCTGTTAGTAGTTTGTCTTTTTTTTTGTTCGTAAGATATATTCATTCATGAGGTATCTCTAGTATCGAGATTTTCTTAAAGTTTTATTGATTAATGTAAATTCTGTAGACATCCGCTGTGCCTGTCGACATTGCCGTTTCAATAAATGTGTTGCTGTAGGAATGGATGCCAAAGGTTTGTTGCTCACCTTGTCGTTAAATGTATTTAGTTGTAGGGTTTTATTAGATTATGCGTATTTAGTTTAGTCATGTAGAAGGTTCTTCAGGATAAATATAGGCAGCGTTTTCTTCTTTCTCTTTGATTATGAAGTGTTTTTTAGCGATCCAGAATGATCGCGATCGCATCGGGCCAACCAAGAAAATGAAAATGGGTAATCAAAATTCTGAAGATGATTGTGCAATTCATATTCGTTCAGCAGAAGAAAGGGTAAAGCATGTTTGTGTTTTCATTGATGTTTTATCTTGTGATAATATTCGTCGCATCTTACATTTTATAGCTGGTGTGTGATTAGTTATCAACAGAATTGAAAAAATTGATGGATTATTTTTTGCAGCTGATAGAGCGTTTGTTGGCAATTGAAAAGTTGTGTATGAGGTTACGACAGTGTGTGCTCCCTGAAATCAATGGACTTAAAGAAGCTGTTTGTGAACCCTCACTCGTTAACGAAGTTAATAACCTTAAAATAGATGTTAGTTTTTATAATGGTGCAGCAGGATTCCATATGATTCCGATTTTCACAATGGATAAATGTTTATTTTAGGAATCAGTGGTTTTTTTATCCAGTTACTTCAAAATAGTTGTTCACATTGTCTGTAAGATGTTTCACTTATTCAGCCATATACAAATGCGAAGGAGTTGTACATTGCAACATTAAAAGACATACAAATGTGGAATAAACGAGAAATGCGAGTGGGTTTAGAATGGGCAAAAACCTTTGATTTATTTAATCAGCTCTCTTTGGATGATCGAGTAAGTTTGAGTTTTTTGTTTTTTGATTATTTATTGTTGTTAGGGTTCTGATGGTGATAATTTATCTACTGTTTAGCAAAAAGAAACAAAAACAAAATATGAAATTTTATATATCATTTAGTCACTGCAGATTGCATTGATAAAGAATTTTGGATTTACTTTCAATCTTTTAAATCGAAATTATTATGCACCTGACCATGGTGCTGATAAACTCGTATTGCCTAATGGTGCCTATATTCGGCGTCAAGTTCAAAATGAAGTTAAGTTGCCTGGTTGTAGGTAAGTTTGCATTACAAGTCCGATTCCATTTTGTTTAGTCCCATGTTGTTTAAGTTACCTATGAATGCTTGTTATTACTTCTTCGTACGAGTTCTAGACGAGTTTTGTAAAGAATTTCATACATTGCTTATAGGTCAATTTATCACCGACAAATGGATGAAATTATGATTCCATTCAGACAACTGAAAATCACCATGCCCGAATTTGCATTGTTCAAAGCTAGCGTCTTTTTTAACCCTGGTTTGTTTCAATAATTTATGAAGATGCATTGCGAACATATTTTAGGTATTTGTTTTTCAGACGCAATCAACCTTTCTTCTCTAGCAAAATCCCAAATTTATGCCGAAAGGTCAAAATATTTATCAGCACTGTTTTATTTAATAACTTCTAAATGTGGAATAACTATGGGTGCACAAAAGTACGGCAGTTTGCTTATGATGGCCTCTTCAGTGCAGGTAGGTGTTTTGTATAAGTTTCCCACAGGTAACTAGATCATTTTCGTTTCTTCAACAGAAGTCATTTTCAACAAGAGATATGTGTTGATCAAAATTCTCATTTGTTTTAGAACATAATTGCTCAAAACGAGGAAAATATGCAAGTTATGGATTTCTTTGAAGAGAATTGGAAAATGGATAATTTTGTTAAAGAAGTGTGTTTGAAAGATCCATGAAATACCGATACTGAGAAGATGGGATTTATGTACATTCATAACGGTTTATCTAAATTTTCGGTGTACTTATGCCTTCTTTTTTGACATGCTTAATTTGTTGATTTTACTAGCCGATTTCCAGAAGTTTTTGTATTTGTTCAACAATGACCTGCCCGTTAATGCCATACACCTTCTTTTGGGAGAGATTGTATTGTTTCAATTTTTTCTTTTCGTTGTATTTAGGGTTAGTAGAAGTAGTGTTTTGATAATCGTGCCATACACATTATTCTCTCATAAGTTTGGCATGGGTATATATTTGTTTCTTGAATGTGATGCAGTTGTTTGTTTTTTGTTACTCGCTAAATTATTTGATCTTTTTTTACGGTGATATGCTAATATGTGTAGGAATTAATCAGGAAGTTTCGGTGAATTTTTTGTCTCTTATTCCTTGCTTAGTTATGCCTTTTACTGAGCGAAATTCCAAGAATGTAGGATTTCGGAGATCTCGTCATATGGTAAATGGACAGAATTAAAATGATTTGTAAATGTGAAACATGTAGGAGAAAATAAATTGACGCATGGCTAGAAGATATGGAAAAGCAGCGTAATAAAATTCTGTTCGTATTTTATTGAACATTTTACATCCTTTCTGTGCTGTACATAGGAAATATATGAAAAACGAAGTTGGTCTTTGTAGATGGTTGGTAGTTATTGCATTTCTTTTCTGGTGTTTCTTTGTCAGAAGGTGTGATAATATTTCTTCGGAGAATAAAATTTGGATTTACGTGAGAAGATAGATGAGAATGTTGAGTGGTACAGGTTAATTCCAGCCAAATTTGTAGTATTAAGTGAACGGTTGGCAGTGTGTGGTAAGTAGTGAAATTGCAATGGGACACTCATTTGCAGTTTTTTTCATTCTTTGATTCGAGAGGAAACCCGTACGGAGTGACGTGTTTTTCTAAATTATATGACAACTTTGGTAACTTGGAAGGATGTTGAGTTTAATGCACTGAGTCCAGTTTTTCACCTTCTAAAATGGTTCTAACGGAGAATTTAAAAATATTTCTGTTTTGCTTTACTTGGAGGACACGTCTAATTCATTAATAGGGGCTATTTTCTATAGTTCTGAGAGGAATGTAGAAAAACGAAGTTCCGGTTGTGCCTATTTTAGCAAAGCGCCAAAAAGGTTTAACCAAACACACTGTAGTGATAGCTTGATTAAAACGGAAATAAATTACAGTGATGGAGAATGATGGCATAGCTTATTGGTTTAGAGTAGTTACCGGATGTCATTCTTCAGAAGCTCAATTTTGTGAAGAAGGCTAACATTGCGGTACATCTCAGGAGGGTTGATACTTGACCCGTCAGTGTCAATGCATGTAGTTCGTACAATCAATAACAGATCTTCTGATCTTGGTGTGGTTGGATTTTTAAGAAAGAATAATGATAAATGGGGATGAAAATATAAATGTGCTGTTGTCTGTGAAAGGATTTTTTAGATACTAATATCAGCATGTCACTTTCCCCTTCTGTTCTTCCTTTACTACCTTTGTCTTGAATTTCCTCTTTTTGTTAAATTTATTCTTCTGTAATGGGAAGTGTGCGAACCTACCACCACAAGGCTCATCTTATTACCAGTACTTGACTTCTGACGTGTTAGGCTTTGGTGTTTGGAATTGTTGTTGTTTATATTCTTGCTATCAAACAGCGCTGACCGGTAGTCATCACTGATTGCATATTTAACTTAAAGTTTCATTAGCGAGAGTTTCTTTTTTAGAGATCCTTAATTGTTTTAATTCACTTTCAAGACCACAAATTGAAATAGTTAAAGTTTGACCTTCTTACTTTATCATTTATTTGCTCTTAATTTATGTATTATTATTTACCATTTCGTTTAATTCATTCTCATTTTTATCTTTCAGTTGATTAATTCTGGTGACCGCGGGTGCAAGATTACATGAACCACTTAACATAAAATTTGTTTTTCAAGGTATAAGTGCAATAGATCGACAAAAGAGATCACTAAATCCTTTTTTGTTCGTCAACGGACTTTACAATAAACGTGAAGTATTAAATGCACTCTATTCCCATTATGAAAAGTCAGCTAAAAAATGGTATGTTGGACTGGCTCGAAATAGTTAATAAGGCAGGTGGAGAAGCTGCATGGATTACACAGCAGAAAAACTTCCCAAAGAGAAACGGTAAACGACAAAAACCAAAAGATTCAAGTGAAATAATAGAAATGATTTTAAAAACAGAATTCGTGCAGGTAAGTTTTTATGGTTGAAATCATCTACGAACTTGATCATCGTCCCATTGAACTAAATATCCGTCCTTAGTAAGCTTCTCCTACGAAGCTTGTCCTTTATTTAGAGGGAGGTCAAGTACAGTTCACTTGTTTATTGGTCCAGAGGAAGTGCAAATCTTTGTGTGCTAATTGATCCATTGAATATTCAGAAGGTTATAAGAGAAGAGTGTGCAAAACGGAATAGTACAAGAAAACTGTTGTCTGATGAAGCAAGGTTAATATTATACAGCATAGCGCATGAAATGCAGATGTTGGTTATACGATCAGTTGGCTACGTGATTGCAAAAACAGTCCGGGTATGCTTTATATTGAATTTGATTTTGCAGTTCAATGTTAAATTAATATAAGACTTTTCCATCATTCTCTTCCGAAGAAAACACAGCAAAAAAACTTCCCAAAGAGAAACGATAAACGACAAAAACCAAAAGATTCAAGTGAAATAATAGAAATGATTTTAAAAACAGAATTCGAAGAAAACAAACAGGAGTCTGAATTGCGTTACCTTCCTAAAGCTTTATTTTCTTCCAGGCACCACCACTTTCAAATGGCTGTTGATTTGACTGTTGCTTCAATTTTTTACCAATCTTCAATATTAGATAGTTTTGTTACATTTAACAAATAATTTTACTTTATTGAAGATAATATATGATGGCATTTATTTCAATGATGAACAGCTGTTGCGAATACGGGAATGTTCTATGAATGACCCCATTATTTTCATGCCAACACACAGAGTATTTTATCGGTTCTTTTGAGATCCAGTTAGAACTTTTTCTGGTTCTTGTTATATTTTAATTTTCAAAATTCCTCTACAAGATGTTTTTTGCAGAGTTATATGGATTTCTTGATTGTTTCTCTTCTTTGCTTCAACCATAATTTGTCACTGCCGGTCATTGCTACTGGAATGGATTTTATGGCTTCGAGATTTCTGGGTGAGACTTTGCGCCGTTGTGGATCTTTTTTTATGAAGCGACAATTTCGAGAGGTTACATATCTCAGTTCTTTGTTTTGCATTAAAATTTTTATGTCAAAATAAAAAATCTTTGGTTTTTGTTGCGAACTTCATCAGATAACTGACAAATTTATTTTTTCTTGGATTTTTGTATATTCTTGCAGGATAAATTCTATTGGTCACTATTCAGCAGTTATGTGCAAATGCAATTGCGCGAAACGGATAATCCAGTTGAATTTTTCTTAGAGGGCACTCGTAGTAGATCAGGCAAAAGTCTTTACCCAAAATTTGGTTTGCTACAAATGTGCATGGAACCATTCTTTCGGTGTCAGTTATATGATTTGGTTGGTTTCAGTTTTCTTTCTGAAAAAGGATTCTAAATCATTATTAATTATAGTGCCAAATGTTTTCCTTGGAATTTAAAAATGTCTATGTCGTAGTTTTTGAGATTTTTTCCGCTCGAAGATCATTTCTTTCAACTGATTGTTCAGATTGTTGTTCCAGTTACCATCGATTATGATAAAGTTTTGGAAGAATTTCTGTATGCTTACGAACTTTTTGGCTTCCCGAAACCACGAGAGACTACAGCGGGTAAATTTTATGACTACAATATTGACCATCCTTCGAATGTACCAAGTCATTGATTTACAGGGCTTTTCAAATCGCGCGAAATTCTCAGCAAATGTTTTGGTCATATTTATGTGAATTTTGGTGAACCAGTTTCCATAAGGAAATACTTCGATGGGAAAATAAACCGCTGGCATCCACCTTGGCAGGTATAAATGTAGATTCTTCTGCTAGCATTCTGGTGATTTATCCTCATTATATATATCACAAAAGTGTTAAATTTAAAATTTATAACTACAAATTATAATGTTTTAAAGGAAAAAACTGATCTCTACCATCAAAATTTATGCAAGCATGTATTGTAAATTGAATATCCTTCAAAATGCAATAATTTATATAACTTAAATTAGTTTTATCCGGAGAGTAACCATTTGTCTTTACTAATTTGGATGTGTTGAACTTTAACCCTAACATTTGCATGCGTTAACTTTATTTTCGCATTCTGCTAGCATAGATTTATAACATATATATAATTCTCATTATGAATATCGTCGGATTTATAACTTGTTTCAACTTATATATAATCCTTACAGGCTAGTGTGGACAATGAATTGTCAGATAATGAAAAAGAAGCAGTTAAAGACTTTGGGCTTTATATAATACAGCTTCACAATTCAAATAGTACAATAACTATTTGGTCTTATACTTGTGCTATCTTGTTGCAAGTATTTTTAAAATTTTTTTGATTTTTATGATGCTTGATTTTTATTTTTGTAGGTAAATTGTGCGATAATTGGATCTATTTCTTGTTCTTAGCTGACAGATGGCTTTTAATCAACATTTTCTTTGCAGATGAAGAGCGCAGGCCATCAGAAGTTGATGTTTAGTAAGCTACAGAGTTCTTTGGAAGACTTTGTCACACTGAGCACAAGGCTGGGACGTCGAATTATTATTAGAAAAAGCATTAAGGATGATTTGAGGTTTTTACCTGTGTCACCGATACTCATAACATTAAACTCATTAAGTTAAAAGAGCTTGCAGAAGTCACGGATCTTCGTATAAACTTTGAGCACATTTGTGCTCATAACGTGAAATTAAATTAAATTAAAAGCCTTCTTACAGATATCACTTGAAGTTGCATTCCGATCTGTTTCAATATGATATTTTGTTTCCAAATTCGCTAATAGAACTGAGGCGTTTCAAATGCATCGAAAATAATGGCTTAAAGAAGGAATACATAGAAAAGATGTTGTGTGAAGTGATTCTGTCATATTATGCTAATCAGGTAAGCTGCTGCAACTATAGTATTATAGTTATGTGAAGCATGTTCTAACATAAAAAAGATGGTACGTTGATAAGAAAGTTTCTGGTACTTTGCACTGCATTCATGCCTTCCAAAAATTGTATTTTGTTAAATTGGTAAACATTTGTTCACATTCCGATTGAGTCTTTTATTGGGCAGTGTTGATTAAATTTTTCTGCTATGCAGAAAAACTCATTTAAACTATAGACTAATTACAGTCACATCGAAGCTTAATGTTCTGAAATGTCTGTGTTGTTATTTCATCATGGGACTTAATTTTTCACAAGTCTGAAGTCATAAAGGTACAAGTAATCAAAATTAAGCAATGCTCTCTTACACGAAGTCTCTATTATTTCGTATGATTTTTAGCCACTTATTAATTAAATCAATAAGCTAGATTTAAGAAATGTATACAAATATTTGATAGAGAGTCTTGCTGAACAGTACTGTTTATCGCAAGCATTGTAAGCTGAAAACCTTGAAATCTGATTTGATGGCACATTGGACTCTTTTATTGGTCCGCAACATTTGCTATTTGAAATGCAGTTAGAAAAATTCTCCACACGTACTGCTTCGGTGTATAAAAAAATTTTCAAGAACTTAAAAAATCACAGTATTCAATGGTTATCTTGAATGATCTTTTCCAAATTTGCGTTGATAGCTACAACTATTACGCGTTATATACATTTTTATAGATGATGCATGATTTTGTCGACATAAGCTTGTTATGCCATGTGTTATTGTCCATTCAAGTGCTGTCAAGAGCAAGACACATATTCCGGTATTAACAACTGACTGTTTATTGGTTTTAAGTAGCGGATAAGAAAAAAGAAAAACAAAGAAAAACAAAGTCTGGAAATTTTATGTTCCTTTTCACTATGGTAGAGATAAATGTTGTTACCCGCTTCACCTTACGTACTCCAAGTTCATTCTTATCATCTCAATTTTTCAGGGAACTTAGGTCATTATTTGTTTATGAATTCGTTTGTTCATTGCAAGAAGAAGAAATTGATAAGTTGTTCGCAGAGAGTCTCAATTGTTTGTTGCGAATTTCTGCCATTTCACTAGATAATGATCATATCATTGTAGAAGAGGAACAGATATTGAAACAGATTGCCCTCCTCATGCAGGTAATGTAGACTATAAAAATTGAAACTAGAAAAAGAAAGTCTCAGGCTTCATTAGTAAGATTTAACTAATGTTGGTGTTGGCAATTTGTGTATTAACCGTTAGTCTCACTTTTGTTTTATGATATATTACATTTTACTCCCAATACGCTTTACATATTACACTTGCATTTTCCATAAAAGTATTACATACACGCACTTTTTCCAGCCCTTCATTGCCAGATATTATTGTGTAATGCAGTCTTTGGTACAGTTGGTGGGTATTCAATTTACAAATGAAGTGCTTTTCGAAGAATCGCTACAGCTTGCTGTAAATCTGTTTGTTAAACAGCAAGGAAACAGCACGTCCCGGTCAGTGTGTATCACATCGGATGTAACTCGGAATGCATTATCAGCATTTTGCAGGTTGCAGGCTATTTGCAGACGTGTAAGTTTACTGAAATAGTCAAAGAAGTTGCTTAACGATATTTTCATTATCTGTTAACTGCCTTGTAAGTTGTTAACAAGCGCGGAAAATTCTAACCGTTCTAAGAACTAAGTAAAGTGTTGTACCGGGACAGTTCATCTGATTCATTTATGGATTTAAATAGTTACTGGAAAAGTTCGCAGACAATAATACAGTGACATGGAGAAATGAAAGAGAATTTCCAGAGTGAAAGAGAATATGATGTTGATATTTATCGTGTGCAAAGAATGATGAGACTTCTGGAAAGCACCAGTATGGCCGAACTTCCTTTTGATAAACAGTCGTTTGTTTCGAAAATCTAATTAATTTGTGAATGAAAATGTTGAAGCATATCATCAGTAGCCAGCATAGCTGAGGAGTGGAAGCAATTTTTCCTTGTTTGCTATTGCCATCATCTGTTTTACACCACCTTGTCTATACAATAAAATGATTTACCACTTCTGTTTCTGTGTTCTTGTGTAATGTGTCATCACTGTGTTTGTTTCCCGTTTTGTCCGATGCTCTGAGTAACCGTTCAAAGTGAGTGACCTCAGCATTTCCTACAGCTAGCCAGCATATGTATGGGACGCTATCTGTTCATCTGGTTTGTTAACCTCATCCGTGCAATGGGTCTTGATTTATTTTGACAACTGGACTTATTTATTTGAACACTTACGTCAAATTCATTAGTTCGTTACGTACTGTATGATCCCGAAATATGGCGAGAGACAAAGTTCTTTACACCGATGGAAAGACGATTTAATCTCAGAATAAATTATCCCATTAGGAAGTGGCATAATTCGTACCAGCTAGTCGAATCAGTATTGTTGCGATTTGTCTCAATTTCACTGTGAGAATC
The DNA here is from genome assembly GCA_005281725.1 of Wuchereria bancrofti. Taxonomy (NCBI): domain Eukaryota; kingdom Metazoa; phylum Nematoda; class Chromadorea; order Rhabditida; family Onchocercidae; genus Wuchereria; species Wuchereria bancrofti. Next base: position 3,091,984 of record SSBO01000012.1, read on the forward strand.
ATCAGTATTGAGGCGGGAGATTTCAAATTTTCAAAGACTGAAGTTGGGCCAGCGCTATTTGTTTTTACTTTTGGTACGTGGTATGTTAACTGATGTGCTATATAGCTTGTTGGACATTGAATAATGCGGTAAATTCAAGGTTTAGGAAGTCAATGAAGTGAAATCGACAATTCAAAGTCAATGAGAATTATAGATTTCACAAAATGTTGGATGGGATTCTACTTTTGCATATAACATAAATCAAGAAATAATCTCAATTGTTGTTTCGCCAGTGACACATGCTTATTGCAGCTGCTGAAATGGTACGAACCAAAGCGGATGTAAGGCGATACGACCTATCTTCTAGTTCTTCGAGGAATCATTCAGCTGTTGAAGGTATTTCGTCTATATTATAATTATTATTGCATTGAAACTGTGTAGCAACTTTTATTAGGTTTCTTGAGTTACTCCTTTTAATGGGACGTAGAATGCAACTTCGCAGTGATACTGTAGTCCAAAAGATTGCCTTGTTCTTAGTGGGTCATCCGGCAAGAACTACAGGGTATTTCCGTACCTTCATATGTTATGCAGAAGGCTCCTAGAGAAAAACTTTTAGGTCATGTTAGGTTCCGTGGTTTGCTTTTATCTTCATTTTTTTTATTTTGATGTGATGGTTTCAGATTCTGTACTTCCTGTAATACACCATCAAAATACCTCTCCAAAACTCCAACATGTGCGAGGTTGGATTTTGAATCATGAGCTTACTTCAGTGCAAAGGTAAAAGCAAAAAAGGATGATGTCTTGGAGCGGTCATTATTCATCTTAACAGTTTCCTCTCACAACTACTAAGCCTTGTTAAAAATGAAGCAAACTATTTTCTTGATATCAAATTGGCGGTTTCTTCTCTTTTTTTTGCAGGACGTGAAGAAGATTGGAAAAAGATAATCACTGAATCTGAAGGAGGTTTGAATCGCAGTGGTGGGCATCCCCGATATGGTCATAAAGCTGTGCACGATTCAAGGAAACGTTCTCGACGCTATAGGCATGTTTTGATTTTTCTAAATCTACTTTGTGAAATGGAGGGTGATTCATGTTTCAGTTCACAATTAATGGTTGGACATAAAAAGTTGAAATTCCAGACCAGGCATAAGGGCGCTTAAAGAAATTCGGAAATATCAAAAATCGACAATGTTATTGATTAGAAAGCTGCCATTTGCTCGTCTTGTTAAGGAAATTGCAAATGAAATGTCTGATTCTTCTGTTGGGTATCGTTTTGCAGTGGAAGCAATCGCTGCAGTTCAGGAGGTTCTTTACATCTTCTAGATTAATTTCTAATAAGATGTTTTCTATTTTCATCAACTCAAGGATTCGTACAAACTTATGTAAATAGTACATCTTGAAAGAATTTACTTGTACTTCTCTGCCAAGGACAGATAAATCTTTCTGTTGAAAATAGTAGTTGATAGCGTTTCACTTTCTGTTGAAATGCATTTTACGCTGTTTTTCAACTCACAAACATACGACTCAGTTTAGTAAGCAAAGACGACATGCAATGAATAATACAACAGTATTGGTTCTAATTTCATGCAGACTTCGGGATCTAAAACCTTCACCAAATTAGCCTGATTTTTCGATATCTATTACATATGGGTTATTTAGTAGTATTGCTTTTCAGATTCATCCTTTTGTCCGAAATGGAACATACATTAGGTTATTTTAGGAGCATCCAAATCACCGTGTTTTTGTTTACTGCGGATTTTGCTGGAAGCTTATGGACAGCTGTCGTTTTTTCAAAATTAGATGCAAATAACTTTTTATTGATCCTGTCCTTATGTCAAATATAAGAACAAAGAAGTTTGGAAGCATCGATAGCAAGGAAGAACGTGTGGATGATGAAGTTGTTAAAGCGATTATAAATTTGCTTTGTAAAGATGGTTATTTTTTCATTTCAGGCAGCAGAAGCTTTCATGGTCCAATTTTTTGAAAACGCTCTGTTGTGCAGTCAGCACGCTAAACGGATAACGGTAATGCAACGCGATGTCCAGCTCGTTCGTCGGCTGTTCAATATTTGAAAACAAAAAGACGACGTTTTTTTTTCTTTTCACCACTTCACGTGATGTTGAGCGTTTAAAAAAGTATCTATGATTTTCCATACATATGAAGATATCCCCTAATTTGTTTTCATGGTCTGATGAGTCTTTATCATTAAATTGTTATTTTAATTTTCACTGTGCATTGCCAGCCTTGCAGTTTATATAGTTTGAAATATATTCATATCTCCAGTGTCTTCTTTTATGTCAGAGATATCATCAACTAATTTAATTTTCATCTACTTAAACATTCCTTAAACATTAGTTATTTAGTGCGCGGCAGTGCAAAGGCAGCAAAAAATTATGTCTTAAAGGGGAGAAATGTCAAAGGATCATAAATCATCTGAAATGTTTAAAAATTATGTTTGTTATATAATATATAGCATTTCTTAGCTGTAAGATGTTTTTTTTCTTTTTCTATATGATTTTCGTTTTTTTTTCTGCATCAAGGGTGAAGTGTTCGTTTGTAAATTTTATCTTGCTAAACTGATATAAAGGTAGGAAAACGATAAGAAACTTCTAGGAACTGACAAGGACAAGAATCGAAGAAAGACCATGAGAGGACTAATTTACTGAGTTTTATCCTTTCCAGAAGTATTTTAGTGCCACTTTATGCTGTTTTTTTTTTCTAACATTTAATTTAATCAACTTGTCTCCAAGATGATGGTTGAGTCTTTGTTGCCCACCTGTATTTATGTCAGCAATTATTACTGCCAATTTGATTGATTTATTCATGAAATATTTAGAAATCTGCAGCTGTTTTCCTATTTTCTATGTTACATTTTGGTCCTTTGATTTTGTATTTCGGATTAAGAATGACACTTTTCATACTGTCTTCTTTGGTAGTGCTGTTTGGTCTCTTTCTTTTAAATTGCGCGAATGTTATATGATAGTTGAAAAGTAAACACGAAACATTTGATAGTAAAACACAAATGTTTTCATCAGAACAAAGCAAATAAGATGTGTGGTGGGAATTTGAAATGAAGGAAATTTTCAGAAGTTTGCTTGAATGTGTCCATACTTCGTGCTTCGCAGTGTTCTTTCTTTTTAATTTTTCTTGCATAACATAGTAGATCTGAAGATGACTGGCTAGTTTGTTGTCGAGATTGTTATTGAATTTATTTTCTGTTCATTCGCATAATCGCAAGATTTTGTTGAAAAATAATTTTTTTTAAATTACGATGCAGTGCTAGCTGAGCGTGACTACAGACATTTGGGAGCTGCGCGTTTGTGCATATTTTATCACTCTTCAAATATTTGTGGTCAATTTGAACATCGGAAGATCAATTAACTTGATCTGATCATTGGAAAACTGGTTAACTTTGCTCAATGTCTTATATTGTTTCGTTTTTAAATTTGTTGTCATTATTTTGTCGGGAAAAAATTCCGAAGAAAATTTTGGCAAAAAATCTAAACTTATAGAAATAATGGATTCAGGTGGGTGTTGTAAAGCGACCAGTGGTCAATTTTTTTTCAAGATCCCTAAATCTTGTTAGAAAACGAAATTAAAAAATAAGTTGAAACACTAGCCTTTGAATTACTAACGTAAAGCTTAGAGAGTGTTCTGACGAAAATGATTTATTTCAGGTACGCTCCAATTTGTTTGTTAGACTTTCATTTCTATTAGAAAGTTGCTGTGTAATAACACATTTCCTTCTCACATGTGTTTGTGAGCAGAATTTTTTCTAACCAGTTTATTTTTCTTTTTACTGCTGGTTCAGATAATATAATTAAAAACAGTATTTTAAGTTTCGTGAAAAGAAGTGTCGCTGAAAGTAATGTATTTGAATGCTAAGGTCATGATATGTCCATATTTGATCATGGTCAAGCAGAAACATTGAGAAGAAAAAGTGTTTGTTATCTGCTGATTTATTATTATTTGTTAATCCCAATAAACCAGGTTGTTTTATCTCCAGTGCGTTTCTATTTATTTCTAGGACAAAGGAATAATGTACAGGTTACCGGCTGCTCGTTTCATGAATTTGGCACTTCGATTATTCGCATGTCTGCGTGCCAAATTTTAGTTTGTACAATCTAAACAAATTTTATTCAAAAATTGTCAATGCAAAGAGTAAGAAAGGACAAATGGACAAACATTTTATGACCCTTATAACATGAAAAAGCTATTCAGAGTTTCTGCATTTCTTTTCAAGACTTAGAATTTTTCAAAAATTACAGTATTTGTGATAAGCCATTTCTAGAGCTGGAAAAAAGATAACACGCCTAAGGTATTAATTTATATTCTTCATCTGTTTGTTTAAGAAAGTAATAACTGCACAGTTTATTGTTGGACTTTGATTCATGGAAGTGAAGTGAACACTGCTCTATTGCGAGCCAAAATTTCCTTTTCTAAAGGAAAATAATACTAACATATCTTGCTGTAATATTATAATCTGTATTCCACATTTTTCTGAAAGTGTATTTTGATTTTTATTTTCTCAATGTGTTGACTTTGAATTAATTATAATGGAAACTTGTTAAATACTTCATCATGATACAATGCAAGGTGTGGGGAAGTTCGGGTTGAATGTTCAACAGACAGATCATTAACATAGATCACTTCCTAGATATTCCCCATATCCTTTACAAAAATTTGGGAGCTGTGTTACACACACTGTTGAGAATTCAAAAATTTTGGAGTAATGTCAAACATTTGCATTATGAGCAAGATGGGCGATGTCGCAATGTTACAAAATCGGAGTATATTCACATGCAGATTTCATGCGTACTTTATTTTGTTCTTCACATCGCTACATTGTGTTGGAGTAGTTAATATAAAACTGAAAAATGATATTTTACTCGTTTAAGTATATGCGTACGTTTGTGTGTGCAAAAATTGTGCTTTTGTCATGTCAAATAAAGCATGATTTTTTTACCCATGCTTTTGGGTCATAATTCTGCTGCTTTCCCTCTAATGATCTAATGATTGAAATTTCTTAATGAGGAGGCCTTATCAAGTTGCTGCAAGACTTCCAGACAAGTAATGAGAGGATTTTAAGGGAAAAATAGATCATTTGCCTGAGAGTACAGAACAAGAGTGGCTTTTATCTTTTCTTTACGTCATCGTTCTTATTTTGGTATCTGTATGTTTTAATCATTGCTGCATATTCAACCTTGCTTTTGTCATGAAACATGCAACTGAGCGTGCATTGAGAATGCAAGCACCATTAAATTGAACAATCGGAATTCAGCGTATTGTGCGATGAGAAATGAAAAGGATTGTTTAGCAGCAGATGGAGTTTTAATTAGGGATAGCAGTTCCAAAGCGAACAGCGGTTTACCAATATCTCCACCAGATGGTTCGGTTTCTATGAAAATTTATTTTATTGTTTTTCTATAATTAAATTTTATTACGAATTTATTTTCCACAATTTATTCTCCACGGACAATTTATTCGCCACAGCTACAAAATCAAAGCACTATTTGCTTTAATATTTTCCGATAGACTAACTTAAATATCATGAATTGCAGGTGGATATGGGTGGGTTATCGTACTTGCTTCATTTTTTGCCAATGTTATTGTGGATGGAATTATTTATTCGATTGGCGAAACACTTGTTGAGATTTGGGAGCAGGATTTTAGAACGACAGCTATGCAGGCATCTATTGTACAGTCATTACTTACTGGATTTTACTTTCTTGCAGGTGCCTCCTTTTTTTACGGCCATTTTTTTCTTGACATTAGCAGGAAACACAGACCACTAGTACAGCATTTATTCGCAACGGCTTGGACTAAGATGATGTCTTTTTTCATCATAGGTGTAGCAGTGAATTTCCAGGAATTCTGATTTTATTTCTTTTGTTGACATTCATAATCATATTAATTGTTTTTAAGGTCCTGTGGCAAGTGGGCTTACAAATTTATTTGGATGTCGCTTGGTTGTCATAGCTGGTTCTATCACAACATTTGTTGGTTTCATTTTATCTTCCATCGTACCAACACTTTCATTGCTTTACATCACGTTCGGTATTATTGGAGGTAAAATATAGCACTTCATAGAAAAAAAAAATATTCTAGAAATGAAACAATCGGGTCTTTGTTGTGAAAAACTTTAAATTTTAAATAAAACTCGTTTTTTAATTTTGCCTGATCAATGATTCCAAATTTATGAGGAAGAATTTTGCATGATATTAATTACATAGATGTTACCACAACCTTAGGACACATTTTTCGGAAATTTGTTGAAGTTTGATTGCTTTCTGTATGCAAAATCAAATAAATCGATTGTAGTCGAATTTTTACGGTCGACGAATTCAGGAATTGGCTTTGGACTTGTTTATTTGCCATCGATATTGGTTGTGAATCAGTATTTTGAAAAACGAAGAGCCCTTGCTATGGGAATAGCTGTATGTGGTTCAGGTATTGGTACCACCGTGTTTTCACAGGTCTGTCACCTTAATAAAGAACTGCAGCATCATTTAACTGCATTTTCGTTCGCCGTATTAAAGCTTACTTTCAGACTGTCGAAAGATTAAATTTTCCTGGAACTGGATAGTTTCAGTTTCGTATACATTTCAGTTATTTCCATTTTTACTAGAAGTTTGTGAAAACAACTGGAGGCGTTTTCTTGTTTATGCAGCATTTATCACACTTCTGTCTGTCTTATGTGGTTTGTGTTATCGAAAAATACCGTTAGAAATACCACTGAAAGATAATGAGGTTTGTGTACTTAGCATTTGTTGATAAATGGTACAAAATAATTTTATAAATAGTATAAAACTAATAGACTTTATTTTCAATTTTGAAATGGAAATTGAATTAAGTTGAGATCTTAAATCGATGTGGTAATATTTTTTATTGGGCAATACGTGGACAACATCCCATGCAGAAAACCGACCAACAGTAGCTGGATCTTATTCATAATCGTAAAACCAAATTCTAATTCACAACAAATTTAGCGATGCTGACGATTGAAATTAATAATATCCTCTTGACCTATTACTGCGTACTTTTATCGCTTTGAAGGTTGAAACGACTTCATCAGTTATCCTTGGGATATTGGTTAACTAAGAAAAGGCCACTCAAGTTCAGATACGATCTGCTAAAATGCATAAATTCAAAAATTTTGAAACATCATCCAGAAACTGAAAAGCTTCATGGAACAATCGACCGAAATTTAATCTAATAGTTTATACATATGATAATGTGGGAAAGCTAGTAATAATTGTTATTAATGACTTACCAAAGAATCTGAATTTTTTGTCAAGGGTGAATCCAAATCAAATATCTAAATGCAACACTGAATTGTGTCCTGTCTCTATGAAGTTTTTTTTTTCTTTGTATTTTAAACTATTAACCTTTTATTTTACTAGATTAATATTTCAAACAGAATTTTAAACCGACTTACTCCATTAAATAGCTATCCAGGCTGTTACTTCATTTCGCAGTCTAAAATACATATCAAGAACCGGCCTTAAATTACAATTCGAGTGTACCAAATGAATGCGTGTAATGATGGAATCTAGTACTAAATTCAAGTAAATGTGATCTAATGAAGCCAAATGTTTATATTTTAGTTAATCGATATGTTAACATTTTAAAGATACTGTTCATAAATTTAAATGATTTATTCTAATACATGCAAATAGATACAGTGACAGTAGGTACTGAAAGAAAGGTTATAAAAGTTCTAAACGAACTACATTATGGCGTGTGCATCATGAAGAGCTCACTAAAATAAATAAACTGAAGAACTTTCTTCCTGTGAATTCTTGTACTTAATTAGTAGACTAACGGTTCATACACAAATGATAACGCAAATAGTTATCAGTTTCTCTCTTTGCTTTCGATTATTTATGGAAATTTAAAATTTGTTTGCATTTTTCTATTTTTTATGTATTTATTAAAAGTACCTAAAGTTGTGGTACTAATATGATGGATGGTGGAATAGATTTCTCTGTTAAGGATAAAAGAGTGAAATCTGATTCTGATTCGTCCTATGAAGGAAATGATGGACATGACAGCTTGTCTTTGCAACTCACTATCAACCATTCAATATCAATGAGCAGTCTACAAGGAAAAGTGTTTCGTTAGTATTTCTTTTTTTTTCTGTTATTATGAATAAGAAACTCGTTAACTTGAAAACGCAGTGTTTAGTTAGAAATCCAATGTCTCCATATTTTAACAGTTGGGAACTTAAACTATTAAGGATTTAACTTCCATATTTCCTGTAATTAAAGTGATCAAGGTTATGAAAGAAATTTTATGGGAATCTTACATTTTTAAAAGTTGTGATTGATTAAGTTAACAAAGGAATATTGTTACGCTTAGTTTTTCTGCACAGAACTTTGCAGTTCTACCATTGAATTCTGTCTAGAAAGAGATTAAATGCATTAATTAATGCATTTAATCTGCTTTGAATTCATCTTTTCATTTATTTTGTGTTTATAGAATTTGCAGAAGATGAAGCCGAAGAAATGACTGGTAATTTAATGATGATTTCAAGAACGACGACACAAGTACTATCGCAAAAATCTAGAAGGGCATTTCCTTTACAAACCGTGAGTCCGACCATGCATAATGAAGTAGAAAATTATATGCAATAGGAAGTTTTATTTGGTCATTGTAAAAACGTTTCACTGACTCTTAATATTAGTAATATTGCTTAAATTATTCTGCGATCAAATCCTTACATACAGCGCTTTAATTATAAGATATATCGTCCACATGCTCTTTTTCTAATTTCGACAATGGAGTAATGAATTAAATGGATGCTTAGATTTTGCGTTCAATGATTGATACAAGCTTGCTGTCAGATCCGAGCTTTATATTGATTGCAATCACCGCTTTTCTGACACTTTGTTGTCTCTTTGTTCCGTTCATTTTTCTTGGCAAGCAGGCTCGTTTTTTTTTCTTTTTTTAAATTCTGTATTAAAAACAATTATGTTCTATTTTATCATAATATTTTCTTTCTTTTGAAGAATCTGACATATGTAATACGAGTTTTCAGGCAATTAAAGTAGGTGCGACTTCAAGCCAGCAATCATATTTACTATTCGTTATAGGGCTTGTGAATATCTTTGGACGAATATTGTGTGGGTTCGTTTATTCATTTGTTTCTTTTGTGCATTTCTTCATTTACTGATTTATCCATTTATTTACTCCTTCTGTTCGCGTATTGCTTATTTGTCTGACAAATGTGCATTTATTGTAGGCTAATATCGGATTTACCAAAAATAGATCCATTATTTGTTCATAATCTGGGCATAATCATTGGCGGTCTAGCAACTTGCATCGTACCATTACTAACACAATATTGGATGTATGTAGTATATACAATACCGTTTGCATGGAGTGTTGGTATGAACTCATTCTTAAGCTTCTAATCCTAGAGCTAAAAGTTTGTGCTGTAATAATGAGAAAATGTAGTACGTTAAGCAAACTATTCACTCATTTCTTTTCACAGTATAAACTGAAATTAAATGAATCAGAATAAGCTTGCAGCATGTTTCTCATCACTTCGTGCCATTATTTGTATTGAATTACTCGGTCTGGAAAAGCTTTCTAATGCTTTTGGGATGATGATGCTCTGTATGGGCATTGCTGCTTTAATTGGTCCACCACTTGCTGGTAAATATCATCAAAATTTCTGGAAGTAGTAGTGAAATAAAAAAGCCAAAAAAAGTCCAAAGTAACTAAGATTATAGATGAATCGGAAAATAGGGTTAGACGATTTCCATTTCAAAAGACTATGGATAGATAAAAGAGTGCAGAGATTTTCAGAGTATATTTTATGAGTAATGAACTGACGTAAATTGCTTTCAAAATATATCGCAATAAAGTTATTGCAGCGCTATTTAAAGATCTAAGCGGGAATTTCGATCTGTCATTTTACTTAATGGGTTCACTGCTAACACTGAGCGGAGTGCTTTGCATACCACTTCGAATAGTCAAATCACGCATTCCAAATCCAAGATTGCCGAGAAATACCAGACAATCAGGGCTGCAATCCATGAATATAACAGAACGATTTTGAAAAATTCCGTGGGAATTATTGTGACAGTATAATGAATGCTTTTTTATTGCTTCTGCAACGTTATATTGTCTATTGCTTTTTAGGAACTAATGCAAAAAAAAAAAAAAAATTCCAAAAATTAAGTTTCCCTAACGAAAAAAAAGGAATGAAAAGTAGGACTGGAATTTTTCAAGAAAAAAAAACTGCTTTCACTTCTCTCAATTTAATATCTTTTGTTCGACTCACAAAAATGACGGTGTCCAGTTATTTGTAGATTTAGAAATCTTTAAGATAGCGGTGAAATCAATTCCAGTTACAATTTATTTGTTTCCGGTGCAATAAAATTATGTATCTAACGGCAATTTTGTCCCTTCATCATAGAATTACTGATGTTAAGCAACAGCACATGTTAATGTCACTAGAAGACAAGGAGAGAGAGAGAGAAGTCGATGGATAACATTTACATCACCTGGGTAACTTTTTGAATGCATTAAAAAAAAAACTACACCATTATTATTTGGTTTCGTGATCCATTATAATTCTCAGTTTTCCATGTTTAAAAGAATTCAGTTAAGTTCAAAATCAAAATCACTGATTAAATTCTTGGGTCCTAAAGCATAGTACAAAAGACAAGATTTTTTCTAAATGTCTAAGATTTTTGAAAGTATCACCCAAAAATCCACAGACAGCATTTAATGAATTATATCTGTGTGATGCAACTCATCGTTCAGAAAAATAATGGGTCAACTTTTGTTTAAGTTATCATCATTGTGGTTAAATTTGAGTCTATGCAATTCAACATTAAAGAGTTTGGGAATTTGCTTACAAAACTGACAGTAAACAATCCCTTCATATACTGAACAGGATAAAGGATTTATGTGAGAAGTATAACACTGTCGACACAAACTCGGATTGAACAGTGCCAAATTACAAGCTTATAGGTTTCATTCATGGAACTGGAATATTTATAATTTTTCGGGATAAATCAACAAAATAACAAAACAGCGTTTAGGAGAGTATGAAGGGTAAATAAAATTCGGAGTATTTTCTCGATTTTCTGCATCCTGGAACATCTGGATATTTCTTTTCCACTGATAGAATGATTATACTTATAAGTGATTGCCACACGGTAAATAATTAATGCCAGCGTTTCTGCCAACATTATAGTAGCCATTTTTGCTGCAATATTTTGGATTTCGAAGTAGAACAATCATATTTAGAAAATTATGAATGAAATCTCATGGTGCTTTTGTAATGCTTGCTATAAAACAATCCATTCTCATCTCTTCAAAAAAGTGGAATGAGATTGTACAACAACATACCACAGAAAGGAGTATTCTGCTGGTCAGGTGGTAACCTCTTCAGCATCTGAGTGTAATTCAGAATCTGCACGGCAAAACATAACAGAAGCCATACAACAGAACTGGGAGGAGATACGACTGTTCCTACCATAAAAGTTATCCTGAAATTAGAAGACAAAAGTGCTACCTATGATATTTACAATTGACTGCATTAACTTGCACAGCTGAATCTGCAAATATAATTGCATTTGTTTTGATTTCGAAATTTCTGTGTTATGAAATCTGATAATATTTCTGAGGAAGTTCATAAGAATCCCGTACTGAAATTGAGGTTTCCGACAGGAAGAAAGCAATAATACCATCAATAATTGTGTCTGGAACTTGATGCCATCTTTAGCAGTTTCAAAATTTTTAAATGGAATCAAGTTAGTCAGAATGTCAAAAATAAACGAAAATTATTGAATCTCTGGTAAAATAAGAAATTCTAGAAAAAATGAAAAGACTAACGTTGCCAAACAAAATAATGGTAAAGCGATTGTCAACGAATAGTAATAAACGATTCTGCGAAATTTTATCTCAAAACGTATTATTGAACGCATCATTTCAGGTCGTTCTCTTAAATAGTTCTCTCTTAAATAATATGAATAAAAAGTGTCATTTTTGTTTGAAATAAAAACTCTTTTGTAAATATAAATAAAAATGTAAAAAAAAGAAATATGGAACCGACGCGCTTTCGTTGGCAGTAATTTTGCCCAGTGGAAGGATAAAGAGCAACGCTGCGGATAGATTTGTAACTTCAAATTCGCCAGATCGGATGGTTCGCAGTTCATTTATCAAACTACCGAATATATCCGATTTCTGTGTTAATGATGTCCATCTTGAGAATTTCAATCTGTAAGCTTTTATCTGTTACTGAAATAGCAATTTATTCTACTCCGAATCAGTTGCCAACCGAATTAATATGAATACTGAAATGAGTCTTTCAATTTGTTCAAAACCCCATTTGGGAACTAATTTCTCAACTGTTAGTAATGGAATAAAAATATATTTTTAAGCTGCCCTCTAGAAATGGATTCAAACGGAAGCATGCTTTCAGAATTAATAAAACGCAGTTCTGCTGGTTGTATAACATAATTACATTTCACAACTTCAAAGATCATTGTTAAGGTAAAACAGCACCTGGACAATGGTAATGGTGTGAACATAGTTAACAAACAACTCTGAACATCATTTGGATATGCACTGAAATCCAAAGAACATGTTGAACGAATTGTTAACATCACCTAAAATGATTGCTTTAAAATATACCTTTGATTCAAGTGCTTTCACTTTCACTTTCACAAGCTTTTAAGTTTCTTATACATATTATACGAAAAGAAATCTTAATAGAATTTTGGCCCTTCACTTTTCCGACTGAAGAGAACCATTGGTATCACTTAACCTTCGATAAATACTCTGATAAAAATATCAAATGTTCAGAAATCGATTTTTTTACCTGTGCATAAACTGCTCCATTACTGATCAGCGTTACTTGGGTATTGAAATATTGCATTGCCTGATCATTCCTCAATTTCCTGTAATTCAACTCTTAGTATATTCATAGTTTAGAAAAAAAAAAAAACAGGATAGATCAACACAGTCTGTATTTGATTCGTAACTGTTGACATTAGAAAGCAGATAAGAATAATAAGGAAAAACAGTTAGTGCATACGGATCTCAATATATTATATTTCAAAGAAAGGTATACTTAAATTTCAGTAAAATGAACTGCAGGAAACCACATTCTTGGTAAATCACTTTTTTGTCGTACGATTTTGCCAACATTACCGTAATCTCGCGGTTCCCAAACAATTCTTTTATCAGTCCAGTGCTATAAAATACATCAAATTTTAGAAGCTTTACTGACTGAGAGTTGCGAAAAGCAAGAAAAATTCAAACTTACAAATAACATGCTACAATGCATATCGATCAATTGCTGCTTTTGATCCTGAAGAAGATAAAGCATATATCTAAATATAATGGAAAACTAATAAATATGTTTTAAAATGATAGAAAATAAAATTTGTTAGCAATGAAACAAACAAGTTGTTCGATGTGGTCAATAAACATAAAGGGTAAGACAATGGTTGGTGACTCCGAGGGCAAAGAATAATCGTAGCTTTCCTTTTTGAATATTTTTTTCAGCAGTATTTTCTCATTTTCAGCCATTTTCTGCAAGTTTCATAAAAATTCTTTTCAAAAATATATTCGATCAAATTTAAATATAAACTTGAAGGATTTTTAATTAAAAACTTTATCTAAATTAATTAAAAAGTCATACCTGAATGGTTGTGATTTGTTGGCTAAGTGTCGGTAAGAACAGCAGGTACAGAAAGATTAATATGGAAGCCATATCTCATTGCATAAATTATGCACACAAACTGTGAACTGTTGATTCAACGCTTACTGAGAATGCTGTAAGTTAACAATCTCGTATTTAATCTTAAATTTTCAAATTTTCAGAAAAGGTCAGAACCTTATTTGGAAGTGTTTGGGACTTTTAGTTATTGAAACTAAACATCTGTCAACTTAAATCTTGTAAAGTACAATGAATGAAGTCATATCTTCATGAAAATAAATTTTAAAAAATTTTGAAAATATTTGAATTTACAAACCAACAAGTAGAATTACGATGCTATAATTTATAACTCGTAGATATGTCGAAATTGGGGTGTTTCAATCTGTTTATATTTAAGCCATTCTATAATTTATAAACAGTCTCATATGATGTAATACTGGAATTTTCACTACTTCCACAGCTTTTGACATTATTGTACAATTCAAATTATCAGGAATCACCGTAATCTGAAATATTAGTATTTTAATTTACTGAAAAGAAAAGCGAGGACGGGGATGGCAGTTTCCTTACCTTGAGCATAAGTAATCCGGACTCAGAATTTTATTTGAATTAAATTCAAAGATGATTTTTTGGTATGGGAAATCTTGGTATGTGGAGCTACTTTTCTTTAGATTACATTATTGAAACTACCTTCTCGTCAATTTCGATGTGGAGTTATTAGCATTTATTTCTTAAAATCTGGTTTAATCCAGCCATTATAGATTAAGCTATTATTTAAGCATTCATGTCTCAACTGGCTTAGGTCAGATAATTTACTTTCGGCTTGTTGAAACTTTTAACAGAAAGCACGTTTATTTTATCATAGTTTTGTACTACTTTGGTACTACTAAGTCACTGGCACACTTTTTTATTACTCTATGATGATCAAACGGGATTTAGTTAGACATTTGTGATCTACGTCTATAAAATCCGAGTCAAAATACAAACACCTTTTATCACATATGCTATTCTTGTCGAAAAAACAAAATTATAATATGTCGAAATAAAACTACTAATTTATGAGATTAAAGATTATCTTATTTGAATATTCTTTAGGGAAATATAAAACTGTCTCAAATTGTATCTCATATAAGCAATCATTCATCTAACGCTCATCTTCCAGTTGTAGCTAAGCTTATCTGCACTATCTATATTTTTTCATTTGTTAAGAGTATGTGCATTGTTAAGAATTACTCCTTTGTTCTAAACCAAATCTGCTTGCAGTATCGAAATATTGTAAAGGTTTGCTAATCATTCTTATGAGCAATTGACAATGTTGAGACTCACCTCACCTCTTACTATATAAAGAGTAAAGGTTATCTGATAGACAGCTCTTTACTCAGTGTAATCATGCATTTGTTGTTTGCCAATGCTCACTGTATAAGAAGTTAAACCTTTTGTCTAAGACAGTTTTTTAGCATCAACAAGCTACAAATTGGCTACTCTCTCGCACTCATTTAATTCTTATTCCTTCCTCTTCACTTCATATTTGTAGAATAAAAGTCATTACTATATCAACATCAAACCACAATCAAGAAAAGTTCCCTAGCACAAACCTACCAAGAATATATATAAATCAAGTTACATACAACTTTATAGGCAGTGAAAGTAAACAACATACTAATTCATCTAGAATTAAATGTTTATCAGTGAGAAGAAATAATAATTCATATCTTGAATGGTGTGCTTTCGTTACCAGCGCATTAATAAACAATGATACTGTAGAATAATTCTTCAAACCCAATAAGGATGAAGAGTATGTTTCAACTGACCTTAAATTTATAGTGGATTTTAGCAAATGAGCTTTCAATCAATTCAGATAGAAAACTTTGATTAAGCACAACTAACTTAATGCCATTTGGTAATAAACAATTCATAAGAAATTGGTGCAGTTTAAGAGAGTACTGTAATCTTTCTTACTTTTTATCCTTTCTGTCCATGCAAAATTGCAGTCCGTTTAACAAAGTGATCTATAAAACTTCACCAGCACTAGTTCCAAATTCTTTGCGATATACCTCTTCTGGCCTTTTTTCAAGATTCTTTTGTTGAGCAAATCCCACTCTCTCTATTTATCGTTTTGCTTATTTGAATATTATTCTCTTCTACTATTTGTTCTGCAGTAAAACAAAACATATGACTCTTGTTTATTCAAATATCCACTATTTTTCCATTCATTAGCTTTTTCGACGCTTGACGTAATTCTCAATTGGAAAAAAAAAAAATATTGCGACAGAAAATCGAAGTTCGGGTTCTACCTTGCTATGGAGAAGATAATTATCGTAGGTATAAACCATTACTTTTCCATGTAATGTTGCACATTTCGGAAATGTATATGCCAAAAACTTATTGCTTGATTTAAGCGCATAAAAATAAAAAAGAAGTGCTCATCTAGTAACCAAGATTTGGAAGTGAACCTGATAAGATTTCAAAAGAAAGAAAAAACATTTGATTATAATGCTCGTCCCACAAGCATCATGATCCATACTTCAGGTTCCAACAATGCAAATAAGCCTCCAAGTTTAACGCTTAATCTTACAATAAATGATATAAACGATAATAAAAAATAACGATGATAAATAGATGTGAAAAATGATAAAAAAAAGTAATGCAAAAGGGTTAGTGAATTCTACAAATTCCAAATTCTACAGATTCAAAATACTAAAATTCAGACGTAGATTGCTTCTTATATTTTTCCTAATCGAAATATCAACACCAACCATCTCCAAAGCATGTTGCACTAAAGCTTAGTGATGACCTTTTTTTGACCTTGTTCTCGGAAAGAATTAGTCAAAGATGACTTGACCTTCGAAGCTTATGTTCGACTTTTTATGGATTCCCACTTTTTGTTGCATTTGTCAGTACAACAGTCTCAAGATGTGTGGGGACCGTAGGTTCAAATGATCGGATTCTATTCAGCCTGAAAATTACTCGGATCACTTTTCCGACACAACTACGTTCAGTAGAAGTGGACGACTCAATTACTTCATCTCGCAAACCCTCTAACTGAGATCTCGTGAATGTTTACATGACCAAACAAATCTCAGTTGAACCCCTTCATCGTCTCAACAACATTGACTTAACGCTCTCCTCCCATTTTGCTAGCGAACTCCACCCGTTTTCCCGATAAGTACCACAGCTGGCACCACCCCAAGAGCCACTTGACTACATTTCACCGCGGTCAATACTTCCCTCAATGTACCTCAACTACTTTAACCTTATTGGTACATTTGCTATAGCTCCTTATATTGGTTTTTAGTCTCGGTTGCAGCGTTAGCCTTCCGTTTCTTGTTAGCTGCGTTGTTTTTAACTATTGCACTTTCATATGCGGCAATCGGTAAGAATGAAGCCACTTCTGAGAAAGATGCTCAACTTGCTGTGGATGAAACAAACTGATCAAAGCGTACAAAAGCAATCTGCTGAAATTGGAATACAAACTGACATTACAAATCCCCATTAATTTGTACAGTGCAGTGAAGCGAGCTAGACAGTAGAGAGCTTCCGAACATTCTTCACTTCACTTAAGAAGTAAACGCTTCAAACTTCAAACAATTCGCAAGGAATTGGATCGCTTTCATTTGCTTCTTCAGAACAATAGGTTTGAGGACATCCCACTCCTTATGCTTCCCATTTATTTAGAGTTTGCAAACAAATCTTGAAACAATTTATGAAAGGACTAGACTTATTATGATTTAAACCAAACATCGAAATACAGAAACGTTAGAACACTTAGTAAAGGTTTTGCATTTATGTCACAACTTTAACCTGACCAAACATTTGTTTCTTACAACGCCAGTATTTATGCTTTATTTTAATCCAATCGCTAGTCAGAGACTGCGATGGAGTCGATTTAGATATGAAAATCACAAATGCGTATCAAAATAGAACCTTAAGATTATGCACAATCGTCTTTTAGAAATCACCATATAAATCATAAAATTCGATTACACGAAAATCTCACTTTCTGGTAAAACATTCCATGGAAATCCGAATGCAAATCAAGCCAAAGTAGTGCACACAGAATGCGTTTACAAGTTCATAAAAAATACATACCAAGATTAAGAAAATTCCACAAAATAATAAAAGGAAGCTGACACAACTCACGATGAGGTAAACAAAAGGTATACCTTCCTGGCGCCATCACAATAATGATGCCTTTACCTTGTCTGCTGAGCAAAAAAGGGAAAATTACATTCTTTTATGCACTGAAAATGAATACAGCAGCGACGTTGCCGACATAACACCTAACACTTTTTTTATGTTTAAAGATTATTGGAGAACTTGAAGATATCCTGAAGAGCCACACTGTTACTCTGCCCATCCATAAGGCTTTCAAATTCAAAAGTCAAATGCTGGTTCAGCAAACTCGCAGCCTAACATCATACATATATTACAAAAATGGTGAAATTCTCCGAATTAAAATGGCTGAAGATTTTAACAGCTTGTTGACAGCTACTGTCATAAAAATAATTTCTAGACAAGCCCACCAGTCGTTTCTAAAAGACAATAACAAATCAACTTGATCTAAGAAGAAATATGAAAGGTTTCCAATAAAATCCTATGGAGATGCACAAGATTCGAGATACATACCAGAAAAATTCCTTACTATCTATGCACATAGCATACAGATACACATTATGTTGTACGTTGAACGCATAAAAAGAAAAAACGTGATTAATTTTGAGAGAGGAATAATAAAAAATCTCAAGTGAAGATGACTGGAAATTTGTATAGGGAACACTTTGTATAACCTGATACGAACCATGTTTTCCATAAATGTTTTACCTTCTTTTTCTTCAAGATACTATGTCTGCCGTTAGAAACTAAAATATGATATAAGAAGTTACAAAAACAAAATACGAGCTGAGAACTCCAATTTTGGTTACAACGAACATGATATCTTCTCAGAGCAAGAGGTAAATTTTCTTCCCCGTATAAACTCAGTAAAATTTTTCTCCCATATAAACTCAAAAAAATTCGTTCCTGCATACGTATTTTATTAAAAGAAACTAATTGCATATCTTGACTCACAGCTGAACGTGTCCTGAAATCATTAGTATATTGACATAGAGTGAAAAGAAGTTACCGGAAGCGCAGATGAGTCTCACGTTTGTTGAGGATCACAAGCAGTAATTGGAGTGTTAACCCCAAGAGGTGTACCACATGCTGCTGGTGGAGCAACGGATGAAGGAGCTTGGCTTCCTGTATTTACACCCCATCCACCTATCGACGTTAATTCAAAATCTGGCATGTAGTCTGAAATATTCATATTAAATCTTAGGATGTACATATGGTTTTAAGAATATATTGTTCCTGAAATGTATTTAGTTAAATACGTTAAGTTTCAGGAAATTTCAGGAAGCATACCATACACAGTTCTGAAGATATCAGTTTGAAATATATTAAAATGCATTTAATAAGGTTGAAACGAATTCTCATCGAACTTACTACACTAACTTATCACTAATATAAGTAGGAAGCCTTTAAAAAAAAAAAAACCAAACAAACTTTGAGGAGGTGGGGGTCCCCCAATTGCCGACATTGTGGTAGACATCTGATGATTCATACTAGGTAATGAGTTCTGCATAGCACTGGGATCGAATTGCGTATTTTCCACTCTAGAAATTGTTCTCTCGTCCTCTTCACCATATTCACCACCCATCATCGAAGGTTCACCCACTACCATAACATCCTGATACTGGAGTGGAAACTGTAACAATTAGATTGTATATGTTTAAAACAAAATGGTGTACGCATTCAGTCTAAATTCATTTGCATTTAATTTCAATTTCCACACAATCCTATCGTAGTATAGGAAACTGCACAAACTACCGCCTACACAAATGATACCAATATCAACTAGGATTTCCCGACATAATGAATGTAGGAAGAAAAACAAACATGCGAATTCATTGAAAAATTAGCAGCATTTGTTGATGGAGGTGAATTATTTTTCTTTTTGGCATTCGATGCTGTACTGGCACCAGTTGCAGTTTTTCTTGTTCGTTTCCGAGGTTTCTTGGAAGTCGGCTCCTCCACTGGTGTCGGTGGTAACACATGAGACGGATTCATGCCACCTGTGTTGAAAAATGAAACAAAGAATCGGACAGCAGGACAATGTAGTGAAGATTAAACACTGTGCATTACAAATGCCAACCAAAGTTTCAAGTGAACAACTCACCAATTGCATTCATTGCCATTTGTTGCTGCTGTTGATGCTGCTGATACTGCTGCATCTTTGCATGAGCTTGGAACAAGGTTTGCTTCAAAGACTCTCTCGGTGGAATCTGCAGCCAGTGCAAATTAGTTAAGTGATTCAGAACTAAAGAAACTTATAACAAAAAATGAAGACACAAATTCCACAAATTTTCCTTGGAATACCAATTAAACAAACCACGTTAATGATAAGTTCACAGCAATTTAGTGAAAAAAGCTTACGTTGTGTGATTTACTTTGACTCATAAGCACCTGCATTGGTTCCAGGATGACACATAACTTCAAGTAATTTAGCGTTATTTGAGTCATGCCCGTCCGTGTTATGTTCATTTTCAATTTCTCTTGCGTTTCACTATCTTGCAGCTACAATCAGATTATACAATTTCGTGTAATCACAAAAATATTCAATAAATCCAATAACACACTGATCACACGATTCTGCAGTCATCAAAACACAATTCAACATAACATTTTATATCTACTAACATCTCCATAAGAAATACAATGCCGCTCTAGTAACTTATCACATTATCCCTCGAGAAAATTAAGATTTTCCTCCAACAAACCGAAACATTTTTAATTAGAGGATAACCAACAAGACACGACATACCATGTTGACATCACGCAGAACAAATTCTTGACAATGCCTTAATTCGATGTTCCACTGTCGGATCCTGTAGCCATAGGTATCATCAAACGCGAATTCGCACATCAATTTACAGTCGGTGTGGACCTAAATGAAAAACAACACAAGTACGAAAAATATTGTAGAATTTCTTCAATCAATACATATTGACAATGATAAGCAAGCAGTTAATAACGCCATGCAATTATATTAATTGCTTCTCACCTTTTGACACAAAGCGTTGTAAACAATTGTCCACAGTTATACCGTTTGCTTACATGATATTCGGATTACGTGAACTACTTTTCCCTTTTCACTTTAAAAATTAAGTTTATACGAAGTACTTAAGAAAAAGACACTAACTTCGGACAAGACAGGTTTATCATGTTTTGACACAAGAAGAACATTGTCGCAGTCTAGCAAAATTGTCCACGGACCACCTGCCTGCTCGCGAGAAGGTGTTCGAATCACATAAAACATTTCTTTCACTCCACTCTCAAATATTGATCGAAAATACCTCGGTATCAACAATCGGCCAATGGCTAAAATAAAAAGGGTACAATAGAAATCAATCGGTGATAAATAAAATCCAACTATGTTTGTAAAACTAAATTGTAAGCTCTTCATTCTGCACGTCAAAATAGTTCTATCAGAAACCCCTCAAAAGATAACGTACTATATCGATGATGATGACCAGGTGTTTGGTCGTCAAATAACAAAAAGCTCATTTTGGCATCGTCATCAAAGAATTCGTGTGCAAATGCGTCCCACCACTGCCCATGATCCTTTTCCTGAATCTGAAAATCGAGTATTAATCCGTATGCAATTCCTTCAAAGAACACTAACTTAGCCAGTGACATAAGAATAAGAACGCAGTTATAAGAAATTTCTCAAAAATCTTCACAGCTTAGAAAAAGGAGAAAAGAGAACCCACTTAGCGCATTACGCAATACATACTGATCAGTAAAAAATGAGAACCATAAACTAACAAAGAAAAAGCACTTACTCCGCTGTTACTGAAGATGAATAATCTCCGATTCATTTCATGCAACCTGAATTCCAATTGAGAGGGGGGAGGACCTTGCTGATGGTTCGGCATACCCATAGGTGCGACATGTCTATACCTGAAAAAAAAAAGTAACATACTCACTTGATTTCACCACAAATCGAAAGTTACGTTTTTTGAAGAACACATTTTGGCAGCGGAGAGTGCCGACGATTTCTCATGGATTTCATTTCACCAAATCCCTCCCCAGTACCTCTTGACAAGGAAACTTTGAGCAGAACATTCCCAAAAAAGGATGAATGAGAACCTCATGATCATATGATTATGCTGTTGTAGATGAGTCGGTTGCCCAACAAAAGGACTTTGCGGTGGTTCAGGTTCAATAAACTGATGTGGTGCTGGTGGTGGTGCCTGTGGTGCCGGACCAGGCGGCGGACCAAGTGGTGATGGCTGATAACCTGGTGGTACCGCCTGATAATATTCTGGCGGTGGTGGAGGTGGAGGAGGTGCGCCCATCGAGCCAGTTGGTGGCGTATAAACATGATGACTCGACATAGGTCCACCATCATCGTGTATTGGAATCATCCCGTTATGATTGTGCATCATTGGCACAGTTTGCATTGCTGACGGTGTTTGGCCACTATCGTACATCCCCTGAACCATTTCCATCTTCGGTTCCAAACTACCGACATCTTTCTTCGAACGTCTAGCGCGTGGTCTTGCCGTACCGACAGCTGCGCTTGCCGTGCCATTTTCATTGGCTTTTCGTCGTGGCATCGGCCCGCTTCTCAAGCTAAATGCTTTCCTGCTGAAGTTTTGATCTGCAGTATACTGTCCTCACCGTATACTCATTTTCGTAAACACTGCTCGAAACAACTGGTAAGCGGACTATGGTACCAAAATTCAAGAAGCACCAAAAATGCCACATCAACCTTCAAAAACCAAACTCCAGCACTGGAATCGATCCCAATAATGGAGCCTCAATAATTATGCACCTTCTTTTTCTTTCTGAAAATGAATCAGTGTCGCCCGCTTTAGTCGTAAAAGATTCATTACTACGCTGCACTTAAAATACCTGAACTACTGAACCGAGACCGCACGGCACCGAAAAACAAAAACAAGAACAACATGATAAGAATGAAGGGTACGAATATCAGTGAAGTTTCAGAAATAGCCAAATAAATAAGCATCAAAATGGTAAAGGCTAAAGTCCGCATCCTCTGGGATGGAATTAATAATGACCTTTTTGTGTAGAGAACACTTCTCTACACAAGAAAATTTCGAGGCAGAGTTGTTTATTGTTTGACAAATTTTCGTGACAAAACCGAAATAAAAAAGCTTTATACCACGCGATTTCAAAGAACTGTATATAAAAAAGCCAGGAGAGAATAATAGGAACGGTTCCCAACTGTATATACTAAATAACACAAGTTTCATTGCACTCCTAGTATGATGCAGCACTGGCATTCTTCCTAGCCTACTTAAGAATGTCACAGAAAAGAAACCTGTTGGAAAACCAAAGGATGACAATGGATTGTGACTTTTCCCCGCTTTGCAGCTTAATTACTAATCAGCAAAAAGATAATGTGAACTACAGTGTTGAGTAAATAAACAAACAGTAGAATCGTATGGGAACAAGTTGGATAGCAAAGCTCACAGATCACGAGGGTCGAACAACAACCACAAGCTGAGGTGAGAAAGTGTGTTGCAGCAGGAGTGACGAGCCACATCTGGTGCTAATCTATTCCATTTCATACTTAGTGCTGTGTGGGATATTTCAAGCATACAAACCGTTACGTTACGTGTCTTCCATAGTGCTTATCTAGAGATAATAGCCCCATGCCCATACTTCATCAGATCTAATTCATTCAACCATTTCACTTATCCAAACCTTACTCAACCAAATTATAATCAGTCATTTTCTTTCTTCGCGTCAAATTAAACTTGATGAATATAAAAAGGGAAACAGACAAGAGCAAAATATTAAGTCCAGCATTCTACAACAGTTTCGTTTATTTACAAAAGACGAGTAAATCAACACATTTCAAAATCCCATGAACAACAACAGTTCACACGTATGCATCAACAGAATTAAAATGCCCTTTCGGGTCAAGCATCTCACTCAGAAACCAGTTTTCAAAACGAAGACTCGCCTGAAATTAAAATCGAAATTTGTGCGCCAAGAATACGAAACACAAAAAAGGCAAGTGTTTGGATGAGCAAATATGATAAGCATGGCACGACAGAAGGAGCATTGGTGTATACGACCCTTTTTGGAATAAAAAAGGGATAAGGATTCGACCCGAAGCTTGCAGCTAATCAGCATAATCGCATAATCAATAAATGTGTGCGGCCGTGAATAGTAGGCATGGGAAGAGGGAGGAGAAATGGATGAAAAGGAAGGAGGTGAGGAGACAACACAACTATCTATCTATCCCAGCCAGCTACACCTCATTACAAACCAAACCTCGTTACATCAACTTCCACACCAAATTCAACAAACCACGCGCACCCTAGTTTCGTTACTACTTACTATTCACCTCATTTCCAAAACATGTAAGAAACTATACGCATTATACATATATACAAACAAATGTCGAAGCAGCTACCAATGAGTGAGTGATAGAAGGAAGCCTTGCCACTCATCTCCATCCCCGACAAGGTTTCGACGATATGAGACCGAGAGGAGTGCTCATCTCCGATAAAAGAAATTTTGATAAAGTAGGGTCAGTTTTCCTGACGACAATAAATGGAGAGGATGTATGATGTGGGCATTGCGGAGACAACTGTGACCCTTGGAAGAATCGGACAATTCATCAGTTGGTTCATCTGAAACACCTTACTTCATCATCTGATTGTTCTTATTACCTCGAGGATCCCATTCTTTAATAATTTTGGTGATGATCTACCTTTTTCACCTTTCATCCTAGAATTCTCATATGCACCATTGCCCCAACATTGATTTCTATGAATGAAAAAAACCTGAATAACGATGACTGAAGCGGCCAATAAAAACCAACCGAAAGTCAAGAATTCAGCAACAAAAGCTGTTAAAACATCTACGCTCTATTGTAAAAATTTCTTAGGGAACCAAAACTGAGCTTACAAAACGCTGAATTTTTTTTCTAAACTTCATTTTTCTTCTGGATATTTCTCACACCCTCATCAAACCACAATCGACAGTAGTAGTAATAACGGTCA
The DNA here is from genome assembly GCA_005281725.1 of Wuchereria bancrofti. Classification (NCBI taxonomy): domain Eukaryota; kingdom Metazoa; phylum Nematoda; class Chromadorea; order Rhabditida; family Onchocercidae; genus Wuchereria; species Wuchereria bancrofti. The sequence goes on from SSBO01000012.1 coordinate 3,116,731, forward strand.
AATTTAACGAAAAATGAGACTTCTCAAATCAATGACGTAGTCTCAGATGCTGGCTGCTGACGGCGAGAAGTTCTCATAAATACGTCACTAAGCTATTTGTGCATTTAGCAACATATTTTCTGTCATCTTTTCCGGATTTGTCTTCAAATGAAGTTAAAACAGATCAGTGTAAAGAGACATTAACTGAGTTACTCTGTACATCTAGAATTTCATGCTCATCATCAAAACAGAAGAGACTGTCAAAGAGATATAAATCGAATGCTCATATATGCTGTTGTTGGTAAAACTGTTAATTTTAACATCAAGTAATTTCATCCCAAAGTATCGCTAAAACAAGCACAACTTGATAACTCCATGACTGGCTACGTGATTATTTACATGATTGTGGGTAGAGAACACTCTACAGTCTGAAAAAGACAACTACCGATAGCGCACACAGTTACTGAACTCATTAAATTAAATAGAACGGTTTTAAAGTTGGAATTTGGCATGCGATGCAGTTTAGTTCTCCTTCCATTGAGCAACATGTATGTCATTATGGGGAAATACGGCACTCTGGATTACAGAATATTTTCAATACCAAATTTGAACTGCCAAATGCTCTTACACCTGACTGCCGAATGCAATGCATTGTTATCTACATGTTGATTTGCTGCAATCAAAAATCAGACGAGACACGTCATGTAATGACGTCAACAAAAATAATGATCAACATACTCTTACCTCACGTTATTTATGGTTAGTAATGTAACTTCTAAGAGGAGATGTAATTGCTTGATAATGTTAAATGAAACAGTAATTCGACGCAGTTACCATAAAGGTATATCACTGGGCTACTTCAAATTGAAAGAATGTAACGACCAAAACAACCCCAAAAGAACACTTCGAAAAACAATGACTATTTGTGAAAGTGTTACACCGTGAATACCAACAGCTTGTGCAAAAAACCGGTCAATGAAACACCTACATACACACATGTACGACATATATATACATGCACTACATGCACAGAGAGATAACGGATACGTTGGCATATATACCTGCAGGGGCAAACACAAAGGAATGAGCCTAACAGCAGCAGTGTTGTATTAAATGCAACAGTTTTTTTTTATTATTAAAAAAAACGATGATATCGAGACAGCGAAGACACTATATATATATATATATAGTGTTCAGGTATGTGGTCGTTACCCTCATTCACTTCAGAAGCAACCTAGTAACAGCACTAACTACAAAACGTATTGGCAACAGTATCATTGGTAAGAAAGAAGCCCTTCCTACTCCCATAGTGCACTCTCTGTTCATCTGTCCATCATCTCATTGTGCCAGTGTTGCTATTGGTCGCTCATAAGTAAGAACTGTTTAGTACCGTTAGCCATGGATATGCATGTTAACTTCCCATAACCGGCCATAACAACAACGGGACAGGTAATGATTGAAAAGTGGAAATCAAAAGGTCTCGGGATGAGAAACAGCGCTTTACTGCTGCGTATGCTGATGTGTACAGGTAATATGTAGGTTATGCGCACATATCATAAGGAAAACGGGGTTATGGGTAGAAGGAGGGAAACGAAGAGGGGCAAGGAAAGAGAAAGAAATAGAGAGGAGACAGAGAGCACATCTCTTTCCAAACAGCACTGCAAATCTTGCATGATTGTGGTGCTATCATTGACGACATTTGTGGGAAACTGAAAAACAGGCACGAAACCACATTTACTACAACTTGGCTGCAGAAATGCTACAAATGCATATAGCAGCAGTCATTACGGTTCAACACTGTCGCGCAAGCTCGTAGTCTTTTATGGGCAGCAGATCGTTGCCAGCAGACCCTTGCTGGATTAGGACAGTCAATAGATGACGCTGGCGAAAGTTATGGTAGTGAAGCTACCATTACCTTTGCCACCACGGACAATCAACAGTCATCCCTCGGACATTCCTCTTACTCACCTGCCTCCAGAATCCCAAGCTCCTGAATCACAAATACCAATTCCTGGCACCATATTGGATAGAAGGAAATCTCAATTAGGCCCTTAGCATTTCTAACCAGAATTTTCAAGCTTCCGCTATATTCCCCATTCTGTACCGTGTACTGCACGAAATCTTTGTAGCAAGTATTCACACAGATCACTTACGAGGTCCCTCATCTTTAACTTGTATAAGAATCAGAAAAACATTTGGAGACCGCTAACTGTATGGCAAGCATTGAGTGCCGCAGCTTCCTAATTGTGATTAACTTTTCCTAAAAAGACCTGAAAAATACATAAAATTTCAATATTCTTCTTCCCTCATTCTTCCAATTGGACATAATTTTTGTCTCAAACAGTAAGAAGACAGAGGAGTAGAATAAACAACTAAAATTAGAATTATGCTCGGGACAAAAGAAAAAAGTACCAGTTTGCTGTTTGAAGTGTGAGTGGTACCAGTGAAGGTAAAGTTGTTGGAAGTTGTGAGGGATACGTTCTGGAGAAGCTGGAATCTAATTTTGAGCAAACCATTGCTAATTATGCGAATGGTTATCGAAATATCAAAATAAGTTAAAATACACAATTAAAACTCTAAGATGTGCTGTTTAGAATTGGCATTAATGGAAATTATGCAATGGGAAAAGATTTGACACAATTTCAATCACTGAGACAAATAGGTCCCAACCCTTAATCCAACTGGGATATGATTAAGTCAGTGAAGCATTGTGAAATCCCAGCTGCTGACTTCTGTTAGGTGATAGCGACTCCGGAAAGGATCCGCACACCTACAAACCCAATAAAACTCGGCAGAAAAGGAGGAAGAAAACTGGATGGATTCGGCATTTTAGGTAGTAAATCTCCTACTTAAGCTCTTACCTTGAAACTACAAATAACATTCAAGTATGGCGTTTTATTCCGCATTATTTCTCACGAAATTCTGTGAAAAACATGGGAGATGAGATGAACCAATGCCTTCCAAGTAGTCGTAATTTTGTGTTGTTGTTAAAGTTGCAAATTCAAGAAAGTATGACAGACGGTTCAGGAAATGTAGAAAGAGGTCATTGCAATATGAGATCAGAAAACAACATGCATATATATTCATAGCACAAGCATGCATACACATATATACAAGATGTTTAAGCGTACTTCACGGTGCTACTGTTGAGAGTTGATCATTACCTGAACTGACCACAGTGCATAGAAGTGGAAGGTGAAGTGCTCGTAAGCTGGAAACTGTGCTGATAGTGATGAGGTAAGAAATCGGGTAAGTGGGGGATCATATGCGACAGTGCTTTACGCTTTGCGACATTTGGAATGTTGCCTAGATGAGTCGGCATGTGGCGTATGGCGTATAGTGTCTGACATATAGCGTATGGCGGCGTATGGATTGGCATATCTATCACACGAGTAGATGTGCGTCTAGCTTCGCCACTGTTGTGTAATGTGCAGGCGAACATTGGATAGGCTCATCGAGCTACGAGCGAAAAGGGGGCGTTAATTGAGGGGGAGGGTATGAAAGAAGTGACACGTATTGATGTGGGAGACAGACAGAGAGATAACGTACGTTGGACAATGACCAATGCAATGGGAGTGGAAGGGAGAGGCAGGAAGAGATGAGTGGGGGGG